>JAGFBZ010000844.1:677500-1072859 GCA_018398805.1 Hirundichthys speculiger | reverse complement strand
TTTGTTGGTCTGAACAACGTAACAGTTCATGGCTGATGAGCTATAATAAAGTTTTTTACACACTGCTATCATTTTCAAAACAACCGTACATATACAGCGTGTGTACATGTGTGTGTGCGTGTGTGTGTGTGCGTGTTCACTAAACTGGCAGGGATGCAGCAGCGCCTGAATCATCATCACAGCTAACCCGTTAGCCAGTTTATCAGTGAAGCTCATGGCTCCGTAAACAAACGCTCCACTTTGCTGCCGGAACACAGAGAGAAAGAGAAAGTGTTAGAAGGAAAAGAGTCTCCTTCTCTCTACCTCCTTCTGCCTCTCCGTTTATGCTAACGTTACCGTCTGATCAGCGATGAGCTCTGCAGTCATGGCCAGCGATATGACCAAGATGGTGGCTGATCCGGAGCCCAGCAGAACCGCTGCTCCGTAGACCTGCTGCTCCATCTTCACGTCCAGTAGAACCCAGTAGGAGAAGCCCATGATCAGCAGCAACCCCACGAAGTAGGTGAGCTGGAGAACATAGAATACAAGTTTAACATGTTTACTTTTTTTTTTTTTTTCAAGTTCAGAATCTGATAACACCAGAGGAAAGAACAGACACTGTAAAAGTCGCCACCAAAAAAAAGGTCACACACTCTAATATTTTGTTGGACCGCCTTTAGCTTTGATTACACTTTCGCTGAGTCATTGTTTTTATAAGCTTCTGCAATGTCACAAGATTTATTTCCATCCAGTGTTGCACTAATTTTTTTACCAAGATCTTCCATTGATGATGGAAAATGATGTCTCCTGCTCCCTGAACCAGTCTGTCACAGTCTGAGCCCGATGAATCCTGTCATTGTCATCTTGGAATAAGTCCGTCCCATCAGGGAAGAATAAATCCATAGAATATTCTGGTCATTCAGTATATCCAGGTGGTCAGCTGACCTCATTCTTTGAGCTCAGAGACTGTTGCTGAACCTGGACCTGACCAACTGCAGCAACCCCAGAACAGAACACTGCCCCACAGGCTGGTACAGTAGGCGCTAGGCATGATGGGAGCATCACTCTGGAACAGGGTCAATCTGGACTCATCAGACCACATGACCTTCTTCCATTGATCCAGAGTCCAACCTTTATGCTCCCTAGTAAACTGAAGGCTTTTTTTCCCAGTTAGCCTCACTGATTAGTGGTTTTCTTCAGGCTGCACAGCTGTTCAGTCCCAATCCCTGGAGTTCCCTTTGCATTGTGGGGTGTGGAAATGTTCTTACTTTCACTATTATTAAACAGCCCTGAATTCTACGGTTGTTTTTTTTTTTTTTAATTTGATCTCACCAAACGTTTCAATGATCACCGATCACGATCATTGAGGATTTGTTTCCAGCCACATTTCCTAATTAATGTGTTGGACAGTTCTGAACCCAGTTCTGGTAGTTTCTACAACCTCCTCAGATGTTTTCTCTGCTTGATGCCAATGATCTGACTCTTCTCAAACAGACTAACATCTTTTCCGCTGGATGTGTCTTTGACATGGTTGTTTAGGAAATGAGAAGAAACTTATTGCACCAGTTTGGGTTAAATAACTTGTTTCCAGATGAAAGATAATCTCTCATGCAGTAATTATCCAATAAGAGGCTCGTTCCTATTTTCTTGGTTTAATCCAGGTGGCGACTTTTTTTCGCGAGACATTTCGATTCAGACGTGTGTCTGAATCCATGGCTACAATGTTAACAACTTTAAAAAAATTAAACTTTTTTTTAAAGGGTGCTACATAAACAAGTTTTGATTCAATTAACTGATGTTTAAAAAGTGCTTTATCAGCAAAGTTTTGATTGATAATTTAAAATGGACAGAAAAAGTGATGTGGTGAAATAAAAATAATGCAGAAGGATGTTCTTACACATTTTCCGATGCGTTTACTGACAGGCTTCATGATGAAGGAGGAGAGGAAGCCGCTGACGTACATCACCAGAGGGATCGTTGCGATGAACCGCTGTTGTGGGAGGAAAAATACTTTTAAAAGGTAAAATAAGATATTCGCTTCTCACCATGAAGTAATAAGAAGTGTTTTAAAAAAAATATTATAAGAAATTTTAAATCTACATATAATACAAAAAAAAGTAAAATAATAATAACAATAATAACTAGCGTTCCAAATCCACATTCCACAACATCTGTAATAATGACAAGGAGAATAATGGTAGTTTTACCTTGGGCAGCCCCAGAGTGTTGATGAGATACATGGAGATGTACGTCTGAGAGAGAGATTAACGATCAACCTGGTAGACATGTAGAGTAAAGCCACCTAGAACAACACAGGAACATCTGCCGTCAACACCTGGAAGTCCTTAAAACTGGAATCTTCTCTCCAGGCCTGACTACATTCTAGTGTAAAGTAAATATATAACTGTAGTGCTGGGCGATATGACGATATATATCGTGGGGACGATAGAAAAGTGTGTATCGTGCCATTTCTCTTCTATCGTTTCTAACCTAATTTTATCAATTATTACAGCAAATATGTAATTAAATAACCTGCAACGATAAATTTGATAGAAAATCATATCTACTTCTACAAAGTATCCTTTTATGTTTGCACTTTTATTCATGGTTAATGCCTTAAACAGAGTTCTCTTCAACCCTGATGTTTACTTTAGACACTTTATATTGGTTTGCAAACTTTGCACTACAAGGTTACAGATTTCAGAAAGTTGAAAAATAATTTGTGTTTATTTTTTATAGCTGAACTTCAGTGCAAAAATGTGTTTTTCCTCTCAGAAACTATTGTGCACTTTAAAAAAATGTGAAAGCTACTGTACCTCTGTACCTACCTGTTTTTGCTGCACTAAAATGTATGTTTGTGACAGTTCAGCTAAATGTCCTTTCAAAATAAAGTTGAAAAGTAAGCAATGAAATTTTTGTCAAACTTTTCAGAGAATAACTGAAAACATACTTTATTATGGTATATCGTGATATATATCGTTATCGTGATATAAAATAGTCCATATCGTGATATATGATTTTTTCCATATCGCCCAGCACTATATAACTGAGTATCTTGAGGCGATGTTGTGCATTTGTTCTGATAGTATTTGAGAGACCGACCTGGTAGAAAGATGGCTGCCAGAGCCAACACTTCCACTGCAGCAGAGATGAAGGGTTGTTAGAGGACGGCAGCAGAGGCCTCTGCTCTTCTACCGCTGCCTCCTCTTCCTCCATCTGCTTGCTTGTTTTCTCCTTCTGGTTCTGGTTCTCTGTGATTCCCAGGTGGAAGAGGACGGCGAAGAGCGTGCCGATCCCTACCACGATTAACGCCAGATTCTGTAATCAAAAACAGCATTGATCGTGTTTACTACGGACTTATGGAAGACATGCTGGTTCGTGTTTCAGAAAGCCTTCTCCAACTCAATAGTCCTTAAAAATTCAACACAAAACAATTATTCTTTGTCCTTAAAGTGATACGTGACAGTTATGTCTATTTGGAGTAGTGGTGCACGATAACTATCGGGCCGATAACAGGAAATTATGACGTCATCCCGATAACTCCGATATCACGACGAATAGCCCTGATAACATATATATTTCTGTCAACACAGCAGTGCCTCGCTCCCTCTGTGTCTTAAATGACCGGCAGTGAATGTTATGTTCAAGTGATGTCGGCATAATCAGAAAAACGATTACTCAATAATTACTCCGAGCGAATTCTACGAGGAGGGAAGCACAAGCTTTAATACGTCAAACCCGATCGGCCACCTACAACATAACAATCACTTCCAGGTAGTTTTGCAACGCTAATGTGAGCTAACGGAAGCTAATGCTAACATGCGCAAACTAGCAGCAGTCTCTCCTCTCCCTCATTCCTCTCATCTAAAGCTTCCATGAGATTAAAAAATAAAAAACAAAAACTGCTGAACCTCATTTACTTTAATTAAAGGTATTAATTTAAATGGAACCACAAGCCAAAATCCTTTAAATGTTAATCTTTTTCAGTTTGTAATTTTGATGCATGTATTTCCATCAGTTCAAGGAGCCTTTATTTTTTATATCAGTCAGTAATGAACCTTATTTAAGTTAATGTGAGATATCAAATAGGTTTGTTTGATAGCTTTACGAAAATGTTTGAGAGGCTTGATAGTAGTTTTTCATTGGATAAAATAAATATCTGTTCATTTAAAAAGTCAAAACTATTTTTGATTTTGTTCATAGAATTGATGTGATGATCTTAGGTATACGTGTGAGTTATCGGTTTATCGGTATCGGTTACGGTTTAAAAAAACAGTTATCGTGCATCCCTAATTTGGAGATTCTTAGTCCAACTGTGTCCTAAAAGTGGAAACATGCTGAAAACTCAGCATTTGTCATTCAAATAAAGGATTTTACATTCTAACTTGCACAAATAAGCAACATTTATCTCTCTTTGACAAGTTTAGACGAGAGCCTTTCAGATTGTTGCAGGCTTTTTTTTTTTTTTTTTTTGTGCTCACCCTGAAGATTGGGATATCTATCGGCCCGAGTTCGTCACCGAGTGGGTCGTTATCTTTTCCAGCCTGGACGTGGAACAGCAGGTAGGTCAGAGCGAACACTGTGATGTTGGCTATGACGGTGAACGCATACCTGTTCACACACACGCACACACATACACACACACACACACAGGTGCAAACTCAGGACCTGGTGATCATGCTGTATGTGCTGCATGTGCTTTACAGTTACCTGAGCATTACCTGTATGCGGTTAGCTCTACTTTAGCGTGCTCACAGCTAACCAGCTCTGGTATCAGTGACAGGTGAGAGATTTGTGTGGCGGCCCAGCCAAACTGAAAAATGATGATAAATGGAACAAAGTATAGCAGACTGGCCCACTGGGGGGTGGAGGGGTCGCAGCCCAGACACTGGTTAAAGATGAAGGCGAAGGACAGAACCACGCTGACCGTACCTGGATCACAGAAACACACAGGATACACACCTTTATGTAACAACACTATCACCGCTTCCTTCTTTACTTCAATGAGCAAGTATTATGTGACCACAAGCACGAGAAAGGAAGTGATGAAACACCGATGATGGCAAAACCTTTTCAGAAATATACATCCAAGTCTGTAATATTATTGTCTTTAGAGAAGTTGCCAAATACTCCAGTCCACTTCTCTCACGATACTGGAAATTAACCGGAGTTAAACGTCTCTATTACTCCGTTAGTTTTATTTCTCACCCAGAGGTTTTGGGATTATTAGTTTAGTACTAGTATTTAGTTTTTAAGTCACAACAACAGCACAATTTAGGATTATTATTACATATTAGGATTTTATACACTACATTCCTGTAGTAGTCCTTGTTGTAGTAAAAGTATAATGTAAAAAAGTACTACTGTCAGCATTCTTTGCCCCCCCCCCCCTCTTTTTTATTATTAACTTTAACTTCATTAACGTTTAGCTGCTCTGTTAGCCCTGCCATGAAATATTTTAGCACATTAATCAACCTCCATCTGTGTATCTGCAGGAGTCAGATTTGCTCGTGAGGTCATTTTTACTTCAGAAAATCCATCTTAAGCGCTAATGTTTCTAACAGCCGCCATTAAGGGACTCTTTTAAAACACGGTCTGACCCAAGCTAGCTTCACATGTTAGCGTTGCGTACAAGGGCAAAACCAAAGAATAACATTCATAAGACCACGTACACAACAGCTGACTAACAAATACAGCAACATCTAAATGGTTAG
Organism: Hirundichthys speculiger; assembly: GCA_018398805.1. Lineage (NCBI taxonomy): Eukaryota > Metazoa > Chordata > Actinopteri > Beloniformes > Exocoetidae > Hirundichthys > Hirundichthys speculiger. The sequence goes on along the minus strand of JAGFBZ010000844.1, from coordinate 1,067,166 downwards.
CATACATTAGCATACATTAGCAACACTGTTTATACTGATTAGTAAAAAAATGTGACATAAATATTGTTTAATATAGAAATTGGAGGCCTAGTGTAAAGCTGAAGGATTAAGGATTAACCTTAGTTTCCCATTAGAATAAGTACTGGCAGACTGTTAACGTTAAAAAATTACATAAATGAGTTCATGTGAAAAAGAAAGCAACCCACCTTCAGTTACAAGGTTTTGTGTCCCCCCCCCCCAACAACAATTTGCTGATGCACGGAAATTTTGAAAGACACTCTGCTTTCTCTTTCACATGACTTATGACGTATCTATTAGTAGATAAACAGCCTTGTTGTTGTCAAGTTTTTATTGGTTTTTACAAAGAACACAAAAGTCACAGAATGTAAATGTAAAATTAGGCAGGTAGATTTATAATAACTCATAATAAACCATTTTTTGTTTTCTATGTGACTGTCTTTGAACTACAAACCCATAGCATCATGCATTTTATTCCTGTCCATCTACAGACTGAATGTAACTTAAAGACTGAATGTAACTTACTAAATGTAACTTAAAGACTGAATGTAACTTACCCATTAATGTAACTTACCCACTAAATGTAACTTACTAAATGTAACTTACCCACTAAATGCCATGTTTTCCTTTTCCCATAGTTTCCACATCCAGGTGTCTGGTCCGACTCGTAGCCAATGAGTGGCGTACAAATGGCATCAGCTACCTGTCCAACCAGCAATAAAACACCTGGAGGGGGGAGGGGGGGAGAGGGACCGAATCAGTACAAATGTACACAACGACTATATCAGATATATCTATAAAAATATCAACTCGGCACAAAAAGTAAGGAAATGTGTGGAAATTAGTGGGAAAAAAAGTCCTCACTTTTTGTGCTTAGTTTAGATTCATTTGTATATATTTTATACGACTGCAAATAAAAATGTATGGAAAGCTAAATTTAATAACTGTATACAAAATAACATGCCCGGATTATCTTCCTAAATTAAAATATATTCAACAAAATAGTGATCTTTTGATTGGCATTACAGCATAAATGCACTATCAAACAATAGATAAGATGCCTGAAGACCTGTTTAAATGTCTGTCCTTCATGCTGGGTTTTCAAAACTTTAAAAAAAAAAATAAAGATTAGGGAGTGAAAATAGCAAGCAAAGTGAGAAGCATTGTGGCAAATAAAAGCAAGATTTAAAAAGCAAGAATCAACACTTCCCAGTACATTATAAATACGATCTATGAAATATGGATACGGAGGACCAAAACCAATATAGATTAAATAAATTGAAAAGAATGCCTTCACAGTTAAAGCAGAAAATGCCCAGAATAAAAACACTGATTTAAAGACAAAATGACCCACCTGCATTTGTGTTTTGGAATCCCAGTACTGAATGGTAGAAAACCAGTAGATATGTGAACCACATGGACGCACAGAGATCATTCAGAAAGTGTCCCACCGCATAGCTGAACTTCCTGAAGGCTGGCAGAGATTTCTCTCTGTCTGACATGATGGCTCAACAAAGTTTAAACACCTTTGATCAGGATGCTGACTGACTTTAGTAACTTTAAACTAATTCAACTGGTGGCATCAAGTTTCCTGTCCCCCTTTAACATGGTTTTACTTTAAATAGTCGGAGTTGGCCCTGTGTTTGTTCAGTAAACTTTGAGCTGCCCCTTTAGTTAGTAGAGAAAAAAGATAATTATTCAGTTGTAGCTATTTCCTCGAAGACTCAGGTAACAGCGCGAGCTGTGACATCAGAGAGACACCTGAGGAGGAACGAGAACAGCAACTAATCAGGTTGTTGTTTCCTTTACACTGACGTTAGTCTGAAAATACATATTTGACAGTGTTATGAAATATGAGCGATATATTTCGGCACAATAATACGTTATTAAAGAAAAACATAATACCCATCAGTGTCCTCGGAATCAGAGAAGAAGTCTTCGAAGGTATTTCATCTACATGTCGCTCAGTGAGCAATAAAATCAAATATACCGTACAACGAAAAACACCGAACAGCTCCAAGACCTGCTTTTTGTTTTGTTTGTTTGTTTTCTTTGCTATCGGGCTACACTATCGACTGTATGAACGAGGACGACCCGCGTCCGACACATCTGACTTTAGTGTATAAACAAAAACGCAGACCGGTGACATGTAGATTCCGCTAAAATGACCAATAGGGCAGCGGTCTGCTGAGCCAATAACACGGGAGCCTGACGGGCTACTTCCTCATTACAGAACAGTGTGACTATAGATATCTAACACTAGATGCCGTAAAGCAGCTGCGTCACTGCCGCCGCCATTTTGGGAAGGTTTTATCAGCGCCTGATAACGTTCGCTGTGGAAGCACATATAAACTACTGTTCCGGTACTGGATACTGGATTTATTGCATTATATTATTACTCGAGCCAGGTAGTTATATTGTAAAAATAACAATACAAAAATAATTAAATTAATATGAATAATATTCAACAGGAAAAAAAAAATCATAATAATCTACATCATACACTGTTAGTGTAAGTAGATTTAGTTTTTCACACATCTATAACAAGAAGAAGACATTTTTTTTTTAATCTGGACATTTGGATAAAATTAATATATTTTATTCCTTGAGAATTCAATTATCTAAAATAAATAAATAAATACATTTATAAATTGGCAGTCACCAAAGGCCAAACCAAAAGGATAAATATTACTTTCACATTACTTACAATTTTTAAAATATGTCTAGTCTAGTTCACATGCTTAATTGACAAACAAAATGCGCGTGCCTGTGGGCAGAAAATGACATTAATGCCCACAGTTAAAGGGAAATTTAGTGCGTCCACCAGTTTATCAAGCCTTACCAATACCTTCCCAATATGGCGACGGTCATGACGCATGCGCATTCACGCGGGCCATGTAGGGCACGCAGCATCTAGTGTTACATATCTATGAGATGACAGCCAGACGACTTTGCGTGATGGTTGATATTTTTGTGTGACTGACTAATCCCAAACTCACTTCCGCTGTTGTGTAAAGATAATCACGTGTTGCTATGTAACTTTAAATGGATAAATCACTGGCAGTTCAGCCAAGATGAGGAAAGGAAGAGTTTTAAAAAGTCAATCCAGTCAAATAATTAGCAAAATTTTATTTAATTATATTAAGATTACAGTTTTAACGTGGAAATAAATCAAGGTAAGGGGTACCTGGTTCCAAATAGTAGGCCTACATGTGGAGTTGTTTAAAACAGATATCAGAGTAATGGTGAAACATAAATGAAATTACCAAAATTAATACACAAAATCAGACATCCAATTGATCACTCCTTTTATTACCCCTTTTAAGGAGATGTTTAAGAGAATTCTTTCTGAAGCCAAACTTGCGTAGATGTTTATGATTTAAAATTGGCTGCATGTCCAACATAGCCCTCCTGAAAATGTGATAAACATGCTCTTAGCATTCAATCTTCAAAATTCTTGAAGATATGAGGATAAATAAGACTGGATTAATGTGTTGCATCCTTACGCACAGCCAGTGGATTTGAAAAAGATAAAATAAAATAAAGGACATCAACAACAAAAACAAGCAATTTAAAGTGTTTGTGCCAAAATGTTTGATGTAACAAAAGCACAGTTGAGAATGACTTGGAGGTTTCATCTAAACGAAGCAATAAATAGAGAATTTGATGTGCCAAGATAAAAGCGGTGCTAAACTGAAGCAAGACGACTAAAGGATGATTTAAATGTTTTGATGGAGTCAAAGGATAAAGTTGACTTAGTGAATTCTCTTCTTGTTACATTTATTCAGTGTTATCAGGAAGCAGAGATGTCACATAAAAATCCCCTCTGAACTCCAGAAACAAAACAAATATTTTCTGAATAAAATGAGTACTTATCTTTAGTTTACTGGGAGTGTCAGGGGCTTTCACACACACACACACACACACACACACACACACACACACACACACACACACACACAAACACACACACACTTTTTACCGTTCAAAATAAATAGCAGAGTGGTGCACAAACTGTGGTGGTGCATGAGCGCCCTCTGCTGGGAAACGTCAGGACTTTCCACATTTTCACTTTTTTTAAAAAAGGAAACTATGGAAGTAAATCTGTGCCATCTGCTTTTGAATTTGAATTTACTATGAATTATGAAACCGACTTTGAATTTATGAAGCTGAATATTCGGTTTTTAAAAATTCAATGAAAAAAAAATTCAATGTAAAAAAATTCAATGAAATAAAATTCAATGTAAAAAAATTCAATGAAAAAAAATTCAATGAAAAAAAATTCAATGTCAAAAAAAATTCGACTGCAAAAATTCGAATTCAGAATCAAACTTCCAACATCCGGGCAACTAAGGAGAAAGCAATCGATTCCTGGCTCGATCATGCATTGTCCAGCCAATCACATTATGCCAGATTGGTCATGTGACAGGAACCGAAGATGCCGGTAAGTGTGTTTACTTTTCTGCTATGTCTCTTGGTTAAATGTTGCACTAAGCATCATTTTACTCATGATTCTGATAGAGTATGTATCATTTAACGATAATATATGATCTACACCGTATTAATTATCTTGACATCGGTGCTAAATCGAGTGCGCGCGCGCATTCGTCGGAGCAACCAAGCGCCTCTTTTGGCTCAAATACGGGACGTCCCGACTAATAACGCCTACGGCCAAGAGCACGCGCTACCATGATACTGTTACCATGGTGACAGCAGAGCGTCTCTGCTTGATGTCTGACCGCCCTACTCGCCGCCACCAGCACCACAGTCAAACTGCAGCTTCTCTTTGACTAAAAACCCCAGCATTTTCCATATGATCAATAAACCTTAACGTCCTAAACATGGTGCTGTTTTGCATGTCTTTACATGTCATTTCAGTTTTAAATTGATGTCCATATTTTCTGATGAGTTATACTTTCATTCAGCCCAATATATTTATATTTGTGTATCTGGGTCAGAACTAAAGATATTGCATTACTTACAGAGAGCGGACAGAGAGCATCATGACCCCAAACCAGCTGTGGGAGTTGGGTCGCACACAGCATCCAGGTCCGGCACCAGATAATATGGAGGTACTCACTTATGATATTTGAATGGATCTTTTTTCTTTTTTAAAGGGTTAATCGGCAGATCTGCACCAGTGGGATTTTCTTCTTTTCATCCTCACCTCCTATTTTTTAACTTTTATAGATTTATTCTTTAGAACAGGGGTGACTTTGGACACCCCTGCTTTAAAAGGATACATTTCTTGGCCAAAGGAACCTCTTCAATGTATTGAAGAAATCATGTTTGATGTGATTTGAATTAGAAGATAAGACCACAGAGTACTCTGCAAGTTTACATGTGTGCCTGCTGTTTCTGCATGCAACTAAATGTACCCTCTATGTTTAGGTCATGGCAATCCCCAATATTGACTGGGAAAACAGTGGACTTCCTAGCGAGAACAATTGTAGTGTTGTCGTTCCAGAAATTGCGTGTCCACTGACGGAAACCCAAATGGCATCACTGCAATCTTCAATCAATCCAAGAGCTGCATCTCAGTCCTTTGGCACTGATCTTTACATCGCCACTGTCCAATTTTGTGAACAATTTCTGAACATGTAAGACTGCTGATCAGAGAATCGGTCTGAGTCAACATGTCTTTTATTTCTTTTATTGTTGTACAGTTTTCTGAAACTTTTTTTTTTTTTAAAGAACAGCCAACTCCTGAAACCAAAGTGTAATGTTCATATACATTAAACTCATCAAATATGGTAACATTTTACTGTGAACATGAGTGTGAACACACATTTAAGTCACACAAGGCCAAATCCGGTGTGGCAAGTGCCAATACTGGCAAGGAGGTCGTTCTTAAAAGAACAGTAATCTTTGTAATGGCCTGAGATTTTGAGGGTCTCGAAACACGTGGAAGATGAGGGATATCTGCCGATGACCACTTGTACTGTGAGGCTCTGCGGAAGAACCTCCCATCCAGCCCAGAACTGAATGAGGCTGGTCAGTTCAGTTGGTGTTGCTATGGGGTAGATACAAATGGATGATGGGTAATGATCAGGATAAAGAGACAACTATACAATTAACAAGTGAAATAAAAGGATCTTGTCTGTCCTTGGGCTATGCGAACTAATCATTTGTATAGCACTCTTAAAATCACCAGAGCACTTCACAAGAGTTGTAAACGAAAAATTAGGATCTGCAAAAATAAACAGATGAATAAATAAATTATAATTAAATAGTTATTCAGGAGTCACACACAACTACAGAAACTGAGGAAAAACAGGAGGAGATCAGGTAAACTGCAGGTAAAGTAAAATCGCTGTTTGTTGTTGCCGAGTTTTAAATATGGTGTGGAGGAATCGCTTGTAAGGCTCATCCGTGTCGTTGCTCTCTGGCCAATCAGTGGCCTGCGGCGTGGTGACGTATTTTCGGCCCGATTCAGCCCGGATAGAACCCCAGACAAGTAGGTACAAAAAAAAGGAGGGCAGAGCTGGTACTATGATCTGGTGGAAAACCTCCAAAGTGGAGCCGAGTTGAGCCACGCCGAGTAAGTACTAATGGAAAAGGGCCAAAAAGAGAAGTGAAGCTGGATGGCATCAGCATAACACTGATAGGTGACACCTGGGAAGCTGCTGATGAAATGACCAAGTGGGAGAATGTAAACAGCAAACAGTGTCAGCCCCAGCACTGAACCCTGAGGAAGCCCACAGATAAGAGGAGCAGGATCAGAACTTAAAGAACCAAGTGTTAAAGAAAAACATCTCTCACTGAGGTAGGAGGACCACTGCAGAGCCTTTCCTGAAACGCCTGTCAAGAAGAATGGCATAATCAACAGTGTCAAGTAAACCTACCATTTGTTATGAACTGCTGTAGATAGCCAGAGAGGCAAGATTTGCTCTCTGCTGAAAAGTCGTCATCATCACTGTCTTCTTCAACTGGCCACTTTATCCGCTGAAGAAGTACCTAAATTAAAAATGGTATAAGAAAGACTGGTACCTTTTGATTCTGTGGCATTGGCAAACAGTAATGGATGCTGTCCATGTCTGGGCATATTTACTACAGATACAACATCTTATGACAATAGTTACTAAAATCAACCTCGGCACTGATATTGCTCGTTATCTCTCGTGGAAAGAGCAAGTCAACAGTGTCAGGTCTTTGGGTGGCAAGTTCCCACATTGGGGTCTCCTTAAGACCTCGTCTGAGTTGTTTTAGCTGCCTCATGACACGTCCTAAAACCTGCAAATAGTAAAGAGACAAAGAGAGACTACAGAAATAGTTAAAGAATATATACATTTTAAGAAATTAGTGGTGAATGAAAAAAAAAGATATAACTGAACTGTTGTCCAATATTTTATGGTTTTAGAAATAAAAATTTCAAAATAATTTTTCAAGTTTTTTCAATTATTATTTCTAATTTCAGATGAGCACAGATTAATGTGGCAAAACTGCAGCATTTTGACAGACGTGCTATTAGAAATTAGCAGTGTGTATTTATAGACAAAATATCACTCCTCAAATGCAAACTGTTACTTATATTTTGACAGACTTTATATTTTCACTCACAGCATGGATCAGTAGCTTCTCAAAGAGCCACCTTCTGTTGTTTTTTTAGTGAGGAAAGGGAGGTCCCGAGCAAACGCCAGCTGCTGGACACTTTGTTTGTCCTTTTCAGAGAGTATGGATCCCCTTTTGAGCTTTAAGACAATAATCTGTAAAAATATGAGTCAACAAGGATAATGGATGCACAATAACCCCCCCACCCATATTTCTGGCTTTTCAATCAATCATACCAGTTTAATGGTGTCTCTGATGTCCAGGTCTGGACAGTCCTCCAGTCTCACAGTTGCAGTGTCTGGACTTCCACCAAGCAGTACATGCACAACAGCAGGACTGAGTCCCTGCAGGCGTGGCCCCCCCATGAAGAAAGGAGTGGCCTATCTTTCTCCCCGCCACAATCAGTGCGTTTACATGGGAAGTTTATTTCCTTTAATTCAGAATTAAAGTTAAAGCCGAATAAAAGTTACCATGTAAACACTTAATTCCATATGAAAATGTCAATTCCGAATTAAACTTAATTCCAAAGTAAGTGGCTGGTTTATTCCCATTTTAATTCCGCATTAAGTAATTCCGCGGTCATGTAAACACTCATTCCTCTTTAAATTAATTCCCGTCTTTCTGCGCATGCTAGTTCTCTTGCCTGTCTGTCGCGATGACGCTTATATTCCGGGAGCACGCAGTAAACGGTGTTCAAGAGCAGAGACGATTTATTTAATAAATAGCTTGGAGGAACTGGAAATAATTAAAAGAACAGATGGCAGGAAACATAAAAATTGTGAGCTTTTCAAAGCGGCCAGGTTAAATGAAGGAGGTTTCACAGATAGAGACGCCACCCAGGTCAAAAATAAGTGGAATGTTGTTGCTAACCGGGTTAGCTAAGTTTGTTTTCTTCCGGTAGATGTAAAGACGTCCGCCCCCCCCATCCAATCAGAACCCTTCCCAACCCCCAGACCTAAAGCGGAGTTGGATAAAGCCGAACTAACGTGTTTTCCATGTAAACCTCAATTCGGAATTACTATTTCCATGTAAACTCGAAGGAAAATAGTTTAATTCGGAATTATTTAATTCCTAATTTTAATTCCAAATTAAAAAACATCATGTAACCGCAGCCATTAGCATCGTCCATGACACGACAAGATTTTATGTGTTCTGTCAGGAGTGGAAGGGGAATTGCTGCTTCGCACTTTTGACATGTGGCTTTTGGCATGTTGCTAAATGTTTCGTCGTCTATGGGAAGGGGAGTTGCACTCAGTTCTTCCTGAATCGGGGCGATGAACAGGGTCTTTGAACCACGGCTGTGAGACTTCAACATGACTCCTGTATAGCCGGCATTATCTGGAGGCAAAACAGACAGCTGCCGACTACCCCATCCACCTACAAAGAAAAGAAGATATTGGGTCACAGACTTTCAATAGTTTCCAAAATAAAGATTGCATCTAGCTGTTAGGCAAAAATGACTCAACACCACCCTAGTCAACTAAAGCAAGAGAGGTCAAGTCTTTTTTTTTTCTAGAATTTCATACATTACTAGTTTGCAGTGGATAATTTGCAGGTAGGTGTGACACAGTACAAATTACTAGCCATAGACTGACTTAACAATAGATATTCATAAATGACTACTACAATTACTACTACCATAATTTATCAATGTGCACTGCATAATGAGAGGTTTGCTGCTGTATATGTAGTTTTTGATGCAATAGTCAACACTAACCCACTTATGTTGACTCACCTGATGCTTTGTACAGTAGCCATCCCCCAGAAACTGTCCCCAGTTTTGGAAAAAGGACTTTGAGGACATCACATAACTATACAGAAAATGAATACAATTTAATTTCCCAAAAAAAGGGTCACACTTTCTCAATTAAATCAGAAAACAAAGCTCAAATAAATTATAAAATGGCAATAAATACTATATAATTCAAAAATTGATTGAATGTTATTACCTGTTCATGTGTGAAGCTCTCATCTAAATGAACAGTCCTGCCTGGAGATGTGCTATTTGTTCTGGCTCTTTTGGAGTTTTTTCATATTTTTTTGGCAACAAATAAAAGGTCAGATCAAATGTTTTGGGCCTCTTAGCAAGGACAGGGCTTGCTGCTGGAAGGCGCCTCTTGAAAATATACCTGCAAAGGATCTATATAGAATAAAGAAACAAGAAAAAGTGTAATCTGTTTTTGGTAATTACATATGAAAAATCCCTTTATAATCTTTTCACTTCATCTCCACATTTAACATTAGCATTGAAACATGTCTTTGAATATGTAGGCTACACATTAACTGAAAAGAGAAAAAAAAAAACATTGGATGCTTTCCTCAAGGGTTTACTATGATAGACTTAGCAGACAGCAATATTGTAAGGAAACTTAATTGTTGCAAAAGTAAAACACTGATTTCTTCCATGTACAATTCAACAGTATCAAAATATGTGTATGTAATGACTCAATTCGATAACTTCTTTTCACCTGGTCATTTCCATCTGCACTGAATCTGTCCCTCTTTGTTCTCTGCAAAATTGAATCCAAGAATATGTCACCAGCATGTACAACGTATAATAGTGATTAGCCATAAGTAGATGAATCAAAGTTTAATCCTAAACCTTGAGTCTTGATTTGAGACCTGCGTGTTGAGCAGGCCTATTAGATGACGGGCTGATCTGAAAATGTCTTCAACTCGACTGCCCTGCCATCAAAGAAAATAGATTGGCCAAAAAAAAAAAAAAAGAGGACTTTAAAGTACCCCTGTATGTTTGTTTCGATTGGCATTTGGTCAACAGGTGCCAGGATTTCTCTCAGAACTTTGGTTCGTCAGGGAGATGCATGGATGTATTAAGAGGGGGGGGGGGGACGGCGACTGGGGTGGGGGGTGGATTTAGCTAGCGGCTCAGCTGATGTCGAACTTCCAGCAGACACGCTCTGCTGTGTCTCTGCTGTCACCATGGTAACAGTACCATGGTAGCGCGTGCTCTTGGCCGTAGGCGTTATTAGTCGGGACGTCCCGTATTTGAGCCAAAAGAGGCGCTTGGTTGCTCCGACGAACGCGCGCGCGCACTCGATTTAGTGCCGATGTCAAGATAATTAATGCGGTGTAGATCATATATTATCGTTAAATGATACATACTCTATCAGAATCATGAGTAAAATGATGCTTAGTGCAACATTTAACCAAGAGACATAGCAGAAAAGTAAACACACTTACCGGCATCTTCGGTTCCTGTCACATGACCAATCTGGCATAATGTGATTGGCTGGACAATGCATGATCGAGCCAGGAATCGATTGCTTTCTCCTTAGTTGCCCGGATGTTGGAAGTTTGATTCTGAATTCGAATTTTTGCAGTCGAATTTTTTTTGACATTGAATTTTTTTACATAGAATTTTTTTTCATTGAATTTTTTTACATTGAATTTTATTTCATTGAATTTTTTTACATTGAATTTTTTTTTCATTGAATTTTTTAAAACCGAATATTCAGCTTCATAAATTCAAAGTCGGTTTCATAATTCATAGTAAATTCAAATTCAAAAGCAGATGGCACAGATTTACTTCCATACAGATGTACCATCATTATCTTATTTGTACGATCATTTAGCCCTTTGTACGATCAATATTTGTAAAAAGAAAAACCAAATGTACAATAATTTCGACCTTCCAATGAAACAGCCGTTTAGCAAATTAAAAGCTTTTAAACAACAAAATGACGAGGTGCTTTTATTGTGAAGCGGCCACAGGAAGTGAAATGTGTTCATGTCGTGTTACTGATTGTGAGAGGAAGGTGGTGATATTGCGGCACCAGCAGGAGACCAACTGCTTTTTTTATACTTCAATCAACCATTGAATTTTTTTTACATTGAATTTTTTTTCATTGAATTTTTTTACATTGAATTTTATTTCATTGAATTTTTTTACATTGAATTTTTTTTTCATTGAATTTTTAAAAACCGAATATTCAGCTTCATAAATTCAAAGTCGGTTTCATAATTCATAGTAAATTCAAATTCAAAAGCAGATGGCACAGATTTACTTCCATACATCTGCCAACACTGATGCCCGATCACCTCTCTTCCTCCTCAGCGCCCCCCCCGCTCCCCCCTGCTTGGTGGTATGAATCCTCGTCATGTGACAGCATGACGTCACATGGATGGACCGCATGGAGCTCCGTGGATCCTCCGGGTCATTGTAGCTTGTATTACTGTAGAAACAAGAACACCTTTGTGGATTGAAGAGAAAACTATCACAACTATGGACCAGAACCAGAACCAGAACCAGGACCAGGACTCTCTGCAGGCCACCAACTGGACCGAAGCGGGCTCCTCCTCTGCTGGTCTAAAGGTCCGTGTTCAGGTTTTGATGTTCTGAACGGTTTATTTGAGCAGATATGAGGAAGTTTGAACTGAAGCTCAGAGAACAGAATCACGTGACCTTTCTAATCTAGTTTTGAACAGCTTCTACTTTTTCATGGTGGAAAAGTGGCGGCAGCTTTTTCTGCTCCTGTTTCTGCTGCTGTTGGATACTACCGTCACGCCAGCACTCTTTAAAATAGTTGTTTTGCTGTTTTGCTGTTGAAATTATGGTGACGTCACGCCGATATCGAGAATAGTAGTGTGTATATAGCTTATGTTTAACAATTTAATTTTTTTTTAAAGCTATATATACATTTTATATTATTTTTTGCCTATTTTTTTTTTTACAAGTACTTCTCCAAGCCCTGTTGAAATTATTATTTGTCCAACCTGTGCTGCTGTAACGACTGAATTTCCCCGGTGACGGATTAATAAAGTACTATTCTATTCTATCCCATCTGGGAATGTTACTGAACACGTTTCAACCCAATCTGATGTGGTATTTCAGAATAAAGTGACATCAAAATCATGTATACATGCAGTATACTACCACTACTTTGAAAAACATATAAAATAAAAAGTACTTGTTTCCACAGACTCATTCCACTTCTCACTAATAGTATCCCATCTGGGAAAGTCACTCAACAAGTTTCTCAAAAGTTTTATACATGATTTTGATGTCACTTTATTTTGAAATACCACATCAGATTGGGCTGAAACTTGTTCAGTGACATTCCCAGATGGGATATTATTAGTGAGAAGTGAAATGAGTCTGTGGAAACAAGTACTTGGGTCATTCCACCTCAAATCAGCAGATTAGAAAAAAAAAATCCCACTTGACCATCTCTGATTTTCTTGATTTTTTTTTTTTTTTCTCATGAACTTTGACTATAATGTAGTAACTTTGTGCAATATTAGCCTGGTACTAGCAATAATTTCGGATTTATACATTTTTTAAAAAAGTATCCGTACGGCCATTTTTGCGACATTCCGAACGTTTTTCAAATTATTACCATTTTTGAGGGGCTGTATCTTTGAAACCGTACAAGCTAGAGAGCTGATTTTTTTCATGCTGTTAGTCCTGTATGTGCACTCTGTATGGGGTCAGTTTCAGGTGTCTATTCATTGCCGTTTGCTTTAAAAAAAAATGTCAAACATCCAAAATAAATTTCACTCATTTTGTGCGGTTCACATTTCAAGTCCACATTTGGACCACTTGTAATAGTAGCTGAGACTTACTTTTTTTGTTGAACAATCTCCTTCTCTTATAGAATAAAAATGCATTAAGAATTTGCAGAAACAATTGTATTTTAGTTCTCATATGACCCAGCAAAAAACGAATTTAGCATTTTATTGTTGATATTCAATTGGCAATTGACAAAATATGACAAGATGTACCAAAAAACTAAATATACTACCAGAAAGGTAATGACAATATCTGTTTATATACAAAGTTTCAAGTTGGTACTAAGTGTTTAAGTTCCCTAGAAAAAATTCTTAAATCGAGTATCTTTGCCATTTTTCGAATTATTGAGAACTTGTAGAAAATCACCAGAGAAAGTTTTCAATGTACATTTCAGTATACAGGCTGTACTTCTGCATTGTATTGTCTTGTCTGGACATGTTTGCTGATCTCAAATGGACAAGGCCTTTTAAACAAAATAGTTTGCTGCATGTTTTATTCCTCCCTGTCCGAGCTGTGTGAAAGTTTGGTGAATGACTCAAGCAAAAGTGTTTTGTTATTTATACCAGATAAACATGATCAATTGTGTAGCAAAATTACCAGTACTGGTAGTGCTATGCTGAATGGCCACAGCTGAGGTTTTAACATATTAATAAATGTGTAAATATAGAACTTATAGTAACACAAGTGCCTTGGCATTCAGTGCATGACATCATGCTTACGTCATCAGAAAATTCAGTGAGCTGTTCAGTTGATCAATAACCATTGTAGACCAAGCTTCAAAATCAAATGCAGTGAATGTGAAATCTTTGAAGATGACAGAGAACTTGGATACTTGTACAATTGGGAAAAAACTTTGTTCAGAACAGGATTGCCATAAACTGGACTTTGTCCAAAGTCTGAAACGGTCAGTATAATTTTGGTGTTATTATGTGCCAGCTTGATGTTCATTCCTTTATTCATATAATTAAGTGATGCAGGAGTAGTGTACAATAACTCATATCATCATAATTATTTTCTTACAGTCCAAAGGAGTTGATCGATGTACAGGATTTATCTGAACATGACCGAGAAATGCTGCTTCACAGGTGTGGATTTGATGGACTGGATCTTTCTGGATCTATTCTCCACACTGCAAAAAAAGTGTTGCAATCCATTTAGTTTCCATGCCGGTTCTTATAAAGGAAGTCTGACAGCAGTCTCCTTTGAACAAGCTAAAATGATCTCTCAAATGACAGGAAGCCAGGGAATCAGCGCAGGCATTGAATTGAATTGAATTGAATTGAAAATACTTTAATAATCCCCGAGGGGAAATTGGCTCGTTGCAGCAGATACAAAAATATACATAAATAGACAGGACATTAAATAGACATTAAATAGGCAATAAATAGACAAAAAACAGTGTGCAGAAACAGAACAATAAATAGACTAAAAACAGTGTGCAAAACAAGACACTAAATAAAAAGTAAGTAGACAAAAACAGTGTGCAAAACCAGTAATAATAAAACTGTAATAATAAAACTGTAATAATGTAATAAAGTGATAATGCAGCATTAACAGAAGGCAGTGGCAGAAGTAATCAGCAGCGATTATTCCCTGACAACCAGGAGTTATAGATTTTAATTGCACTAGGAAGGAACGACCTCCTGTGTCGTTCCTTTGAGCAGCGGGGTTGAAGGAGTCTGCCGCTGAAGCTGCTCTTCAACTTGTCCAGGATTTTGTGGAGGGGATGAGAGAGGTTGTCAAGGATTGCCAGCAGTTTTGCTAGCATCCTCTCTTTCACCACCTCCTCCAGTGGGACCAGTTTAGAGCCAACAGCAGACTCAGCTTCTTTGATGAGTTTATTCAGTCTGTTGGCGTCCTTAGCCCTGATGCCTGCCCCCCCAAGACACCACAGCAAAGAAGAGGACGTTCGCCACAACAGACCGATAAAACATCTGCAGCATTTTGTTGCACACATTGAAGGACCTGAGCCTCCTCAGGAAGTAGAGTCGGCTCTGGACCTTCTTGTAGGCAACCTCAGTGTTGGCAGACCAGTCCAGTTTGTTGTCCAGTGTCACACCAAGGTACTTGTATGTGTCCACTAGCTCAACATCCCTCCCACCGATGCTGACAGGGGAAGGTGGGGGCTTGTTCCTCCTGAAGTCCACCACCATCTCCCTCTTCTTACTCACGTTCAGCTGCAGGTGGTTCTCCCCACACCAATCCACAAAGTGGCTGATCAGGTCCCTGTACTCAGCCTCCCTCCCTCCCCCCACACACCCCACAATGGCCGTGTCATCAGAGAATTTCTGCAGATGACACGACTCAGTGCGGTACTGAAAGTCAGATGTGTATGTGGTGAAGAGGAAGGGTGACAGCACAGTTCCCTGGGGGGGGGGGGGGGGGGGCGCCGATGTCACTGATCAGACGACCAGACACACAGTTCTGTAATCTCACAAACTGAGGTCTGCCCGTCAGATAGTCATCGATCCAGTTGATGAGGGGAGCATCCACCCGCATACTCTCCAGTTTGGCCTCCAGCAGCCTG
This sequence comes from Hirundichthys speculiger, assembly GCA_018398805.1. Classification (NCBI taxonomy): domain Eukaryota; kingdom Metazoa; phylum Chordata; class Actinopteri; order Beloniformes; family Exocoetidae; genus Hirundichthys; species Hirundichthys speculiger. Next base: position 1,051,540 of record JAGFBZ010000844.1, on the reverse strand, counting down.
GGCTGGATGGTGTTAAAGGCACTGGAGAAGTCAAAGAACGTGATGCGGACTGAGGTGTTGGGGCTGTCCAGGTAGGAGTAGACCCTCTGCAGTAGATAGATGATTGCATCATCAACCCCAATGTGGGGCTGATAAGCAAACTGCAGGGGGTCCTGTGAGGGGGACACCAGTGGTCTGAGGTGTGAAAGTACCAGTCTCTCCATGACCTTCATGATGTGAGAGGTCAGTGCTACTGGCCTGTAGTCCTCCAGTGCAGCAGCACGGGGACTAAGCAGGAGGTTTTCCAGAGCTCTGGCACTCTTTGGAGCTGGAGGCTCAGGTTGAAGAGATGCTGGAGGACTCCACAGAGCTGACTGGAACAGGCCTTCAGCTCGTAGGGGCTGATGCCATCTGGTCCAGCAGCTTTTCTCTGTTTGAGTCTCTCCAGCTGTTTCTTCACCTGTCGGGGTGTGAAGTAGAGGGGGGGTTGCGGTGGGGTGGGGGTTAAGGGGGAAGGGGAAGAATAGGAGTCGGGGGTGGGGGGAGGGAAGTCTAGGGTGTTAGTAGGGGGGAGATAGTATTTGTTACCAGGGGGGTGTGGGTGGGGGTGGAGTGGGACAGGAGATGGTGGGCTGAGGGGGGGGGGGTTACAGTTCGATGGAGGAGACGAGGAGGTGCGAGCAGGAGAGGGGGAGGGGTTGAACCTATTAAAGTAAATGTTCAGTTCGTTTGCACGCTGCTCGTCCCCCTCCACTGCCCCCCCCCACCCCTCCTCTGGAAGCCGGTGATCTGTCTCATGCCGTTCCACAGTTCCCTAGCGTTGTTATCTCCCAGTTTGGTCTCCAGTTTCCTCCTGTACCTGTCCTTGCTCTCTTTGGAGCTGCGCTTGAATCTGCTTTGTATAAGCTTGGTTTTTCTGCACGGTTTCCCTGCTTTAAATGCCCTCTTTTTTTCATTTAAGAGCATTTTCAGGTCGCTGGTTACCCACCACTTGTTATTTGGGTAACAGCGAACTTTTTTTTTGTGGGGATGGTGTTTGTTGATACAGAAACCAAATATAACTCAGAGACACAGTCAGTCATTCCGTCAATGTCCTCGCCATGTGGCTCAAACAAAGCATCCCAGTCAGTGGCCTCCAGCGCTCCACGCAGTGTCTCCATTGCCTCAGGAGACCATTTCCTAACTGTCCTCGTGGTGACTGGGTGCTGTTGAACCACAGGCTTGTACAAAGGGGAGAGCAGGACAAGATTGTGGTCTGATCTGCCCAGTGGCGGCAGAGCAGTGGAGCTGTACGCATCTTTGACATTTGCATACAGCAGGTCCAGAGTCTTATTTTCACGTGTTGCACATGTAACAAACTGGGAGAAAGTTGGGAGTGTGGATGAAAGAGACACATGGTTAAAGTCACCTGTGATGATAATGAATGCATCGGGTTGTGTGTTCTGAAGTCCCGCAGTCACTGTATGGATGACGTCACACGTGGCTTCTGCATGTCCGGAATATAGACGTTGATCACGATAACGCTGGTAAACTCCCTTGGCAAATAATATGGACGGAGTCCGATTGCGACGAGCTCGATGTCCGGGCAGCAGACTCGCTCTTTAACGGTGATATGCCCGGGGTGACACCAGCGACAAATAGGCAAAAAATAATATAAAATGTATATATAGCTCTCAAAAAATATTCTAAAAAAATAAAATTGTTAAACATAAGCTATATACTAGGGATGCGCGCGATTAGTCGTCTAAACGATAAAACGTCCGCTCACTTACTAGTCGGCACCAGAAATATTAGTCGTTTAAACCAATTTGTGTTTTATTCATGTACAAGGCCCCTAACTGTCATACAGCCGCCCGCCACTAGTCGGGGCTACAGAACCGTCAGACAGCAGTTCCATTCTCCGCAGCAATGCTCGAGTAGACTGGAGTTTTAAAACGGCACGGTGGGAAGATGGTCTCGCAAAACCAGCGCGGTTTGGCGGTACTTTAATCTAGAAAATGAAAACAAGGTAGTATGTAGACTGTGTCAGAAACAACTGGCACACAATCACTCGACTGGAGCAATGCGCAACCACATTCGACTCAAGCATTTGGATGTTAATCTGCACGAGACAACGGCTGCTGATGCTAGCGGTGCTGATGCTAGCGGTGCTAGCCACACTCAGGCCGATTTGACATTGTTTACCCGGAGACGGTGTTCTCCCGTCCGGTCTGAGAGGATAACGCAGCTCATCACGATGATGACTTCGCAAGATATGCTTCCACTTAACTTTGTGGAAGGTAAAGGCTTCAGGAAGCTAATGGAATATGTTGAGCCAGAATACATCGTGCCGGGACACAAACTGATAACTTCCAGGCTGGAGTGCATCTTTTTTTTTAGACTAGTCAACTAGTCTTAATTAAAATTTTCGTTTAGTCGACAGGGACATTAGTCGCCAGGAACATCCCTACTATATACACACTACTATTGGTCTGAAGTGGAATGACTCTGTGGAAACAAGGATATTTAATTTTTTTAACCTCGTCAAGTAGACTTGGTATAGTGGATTTTTACGCTATTCATAGCGATTAACGTAATTTCAACAGCAAAACGGCACAAATATTTCAAAGAGGGCTGGCGTGACAGTCGTTTGAGAAGAGAGTGCTGGTGTGACGGCAGTGAACGGAGCGTGGTCCGCCTCCAGCGGGGGAAAACCGGAGAACGCTAAGGGGAGAAGACTGCTCCGGGGCGACCTGACGGCACGTGGGCTCGTTCCACCGGGCCGTGCCGGGGATCTCGTCCCTGCGCCCCTACATTCCAAACATTTGCTTTTTATAAATGATAATTCTAAATTGTATTTGTTTGTTGCTAGGTGATCTGGGTTCATATTTTGGCTGGTGAAAATTCAAATGTAGTATTGACAGTACAACTAAGTCTGTTTCAAGTTATGCAGTGAAGTTATTTTTAAGTTGGATATTCAACAGACATTAGCTCCGGGTGAACCTCTCATTAGCTCCGGGTGAACCTCTCATCTGCTCCGGGTGAACCTCTCATTTGCTCCGGGTGAACCTCTCATCTGCTCCGGGTGAACCTCTCATTAGCTCCGGGTGAACCTCTCATTAGCTCCGGGTGAACCTCTCATCTGCTCCGGGTGAACCTCTCATCTGCTCCGGGTGAACCTCTCATCTGCTCCGGGTGAACCTCTCATTAGCTCCGGGTGAACCTCTCATTTGCTCCGGGTGAACCTCTCATCTGCTCCGGGTGAACCTCTCATCTGCTCCGGGTGAACCTCTCATTTGCTCCGGGTGAACCTCTCATCTGCTCCGGGTGAACCTCTCATCTGCTCCGGGTGAACCTCTCATCTGCTCCGGGTGAACCTCTCATTAGCTCCGGGTGAACCTCTCATTAGCTCCGGGTGAACCTCTCATCAGCTCCGGGTGAACCTCTCATTAGCTCCGGGTGAACCTCTCATTTGTTCCGGGTGAACCTCTCATTTGCTCCGGGTGAACCTCTCATCTGCTCCGGGTGAACCTCTCATTAGCTCCGGGTGAACCTCTCATTAGCTCCGGGTGAACCTCTCATCAGCTCCGGGTGAACCTCTCATTAGCTCCGGGTGAACCTCTCATTAGCTCCGGGTGAACCTCTCATCAGCTCCGGGTGAACCTCTCATTTGCTCCGGGTGAACCTCTCATTGGCTCGGGGGGGGGACTTGACAGTGAACACAGGGACACAGAAGAGGGCTGAAGCGTTTCCACACTTCCTCTTTTCAAAATAAAATGTGGTATTAGAGCATAGATCCTGTGTTACAACTGTTGAACAGCTATTGAGTTAATAATTACAAAAAACAATAAAAATTGTGAAGTGATTTTAAATGCAAAACCAAAGGTGTATCTCATGTGGCCAGGGGAGTACTATAATCATACACTGATTTTGAGTCAATTGATGACATGACCTGGAAGCTATTGAGCTAAAATGCTAATTTTTACATATAAAAATCCATTAAAAATATTAAAAACTTTTGAAAGCAAAAGCAAGAGGTGTATCTCATGCAGCCAGTGGAGTACCTTAATCCCATGCTAATTTTGAGTCAATTGATGACATGACATGGAAGCTACTGAGCTAAAATGCTAATTTTTACATATAAAAATCCATTTAAAATGATAAAAAGCTTTTAAATGCAAAAGCAAGAGGCGTATCTCATGCAGCCAGTGGAGTACCTTAATCCCATGCTAATTTTGAGTCAATTGATCACATGACCTGGAAGCTATTGAGCTAAAATGCTAATATTTACATATAAAAATTCATTAAAAATTATGAACAGATTCCAAAAAAGAAAAACAAGAAGAGTATCTCATGAAGCCAGGGGATTACTATAATCCCATGCTGATTTTGAGTCAATTAATCACATGACCTGGAAGCTATTGAGCTAAAATGCTAATTTTTATATTTAAAAATCCATTATAAATTATGAACAGATTCCAAAATGCTAAAACAAGATATGGAGTCACATGATGCAACACTAGTAGGGTTACTATGACATGATTATATTTTTACATAAACAAAAAAAATGATATGACATAAACATGTCCCTTTTTTGTTGTTTTTCTTAATGGCATAAGGGACATTTCCACATTTTGTCCTTTGCATCCTCTATGTCCTCACTTTGCATGGACAGACCTACACAATGGAACCACCTGTTGCAGTCATCACATTGTATCTGTTTAAATGAAAACAAGTTATATCATTTATTACAATTAATTCTTTAAATAAAGTTTTATTTTATTGACATCTAAATGTCACATAATTTTTTAAAATGGCGAAATAACAATTCAACATGTTATAACTGTTTTGCAATTACTCACCCATTGTATCATGGCAGTTCCTGGTCCTGGTGGCTTGAAGGTGGCACTCATCACACAAATATTTTCCTCATCAATGACTAAAAAACAAAAAACATTTATTCAATTATACATACCTATATCTATGTTATGTTATCTATGTTGTGAAAAGTATCTCTCTCCGTGTTCTTTTATCTGGTGCCTATTGACGAGACTAGAAACAAAGGTCAATCAAAGAGTTTAATACAATCATGAATACAAAGAATTATTATGCCATGCAGAATATTTTAATCGGCCGATAGTACACTTGTCCACAACACCACCGAGATGCTGCCATGGATAGGGATGCACATGGTTAACCGTTTAACCGTTAACCGATAACAGTAACTCTAACCGATTAATACTAATGGTCAGTTTTGTTTTTAAGCTACGTAATTTAATCAACTCATGGGGGCGTGTCGACAGGTGCAACACATGCCATCACGTGCGTCCCATCACAGCCCACTTTACAGCGAAGATGAAGAGAGCAAAAAGGAGTTCTGTGCAGTGTTGTACCTGAACGCGTTCATTGAACGAAAGTTCACGAACTTGTTCATATTTTTCGCGAACGTGAACTGAGCGCGTTCACTTTTCCCTTCACCAGCGTGAACGAGTTCATTTGGGCAGTTGTGAGCGACGCTCTTTCAACGTTTACGCACGGTCAAAACCGTTCCAGGTTTCCAGCGAACCCCTTTTAAAATCCACCACAAACGATCCTGATATGTATCTGAGGAAATCAATCAAACATGGCAACACGGGCTGTCGCTTCTGTCGATTACAAAAAATTAACTATTTAGTTCATTTAGTTCACCGCGATCACAACAGAGAGCTACGTGACAATTACATGTCACTATATCGATGAGAACTGGAAAGCTAATTCTGCTGTCCTGTTAATGCGGAGCATGCTGGGTAGACACACAGCTGATAAATCACAGCTAAACTGGTTGATGCAGTGGAGACGTGGGGACTTGGTGGGAAAGTGTCCGCATGCGTCCACGACAACGCAACAGCGCAACATCGTGGCAGCCAACTCTCTCCTGGGCGGGTCAGCTAGGTCGGAATGGTGGGACGTTTGTGTGTCGGAATAGCGGTATTTCGGGATGGTGATGTGTCTAAATGGTGGTATGTCGGAAAGGCAGCATGGAAGGGCATTTAAATCTTATGGGTTAACGATTATTAATCGTTAAAGGGTGTCGGTTAACTCGCATAAAAAAACTCCAGAATGTGCATCCCTAGCCATGGACAAATGCATGCTGCAAGTCAGATTGTGCCTGTCTTTAAAAGATCCAGAGGAAGGCGGATCCTTGGTTCTTCTGAGTTTTATGGCCCTTTGTCTTTGAGTTCAGATGCCCAACAGCAGGTCCAGACACATGTGGTTGTGAGATGTCCCTCCAATGTTTATCTATGCTGTCCCAGACTTTTGGTCGCAAACTGTTGGTGGGGGTCGGGGAGGATGTTACAGTAATTCAGTCATAAACCCTAAGCTGAGGAACTCACGGTCATAAAAGGAGACAGCATTCCTTCATGTCAAGTTTTAGTTTTAACAGGTTAAAGATTTACTGAGTTAATCCTAAATCCTAACAGTTGTATTCATAATTTGACTTTACCCGAGGCCTCTAGGATGTAAAGAGCCAGGTCTCTCCTCTCCTCCATTTTTTTTTGGATGTGCTGAAGGTCTTGTTAGGGATTTTTGGAAAAGCCTTTATCACGGCTTTTGCCATTTAAACAACATCACATGCAGGTACTTATAACAATTATGTGGGTGGCATATAATAAATGACACTCATAATCACTAGTAAACAAATTGTTAATTCTATTCAGACTCTAATTTGTACATTTGCACTGGTTAACATCAATTCATCATCCAGCGGAGCTGTCGCGCTTGTTCCAGTGTTCAACAGGGTCATCATCTGACTTGCTTGAACTTGTACTGAACTTTTTATATGTAAAAATTTGCATTTTAGCTCAATAGCTTCCAGGTCATGTGATCAATTGACTCAAAATCAGCATGGGATCATAGTACTCCACTGGCTGCATGAGATACGCCTCTTGTTTTTGCATTTAAAAGCTTTTTGTTATTTTAAATGGACTTTTATATGTAAATATTAGCATTTTAGCTCAATAGCTTGCAGGTCATGTGATCAATTGACTCAAAATCAGCATGGGATCAGAGTATTCCACTGGCTGCATGAGATACACCTCTTGTTTTTGCATTTAAAAGCTTTTTATTATTTGAAATGGATTTTTTAATGTAAAAATTAACATTTTAGCTCAATAGATTCCAGGTCATGAGATCAATTGACTCAAAATCAATTTTGGATTGTAGTACTCCACTGGCTGCACGAGATACACCTCTTATTTTTGCATTTAAAAGCTTTTATTATTTTAAATGAATTTTTATATGTAAAAATTAGCATTTTAGCTCAATAGCTTGCAGGCCATGCCATCAATTGACTCAAAATCAGCATGGGATTATAGTACTCCACTGGCTGCATGAGATACACCTCTTGTTTTTGCATTTAAAAGCTTTTATTATCTTTAATGGAATTTTATATGTAAAAATTAGCATTTTAGCTCAATAGCTTCCAGGTCATGCCATCAATTGACTCAAAATCAGCATGGGATTATAGTACTCCACTGGCTGCATGAGATACGCCTCTTGTTTTTGCATTTAAAAGCTTTTTGTTATTTTAAATGGACTTTTATCTGTAAAAATTAGGACTTTAGCTCAATAGCTTCCAGGTCATGTGATCAATTGACTCAAAATCAATTTTGGATTGTAGTACTCCACTGGCTGCATGAGATACACCTCTTATTTTTGCATTTAAAAGCTTTTATTATTTTTAATGGATTTTTATATGTAAAAATTAGCATTTTAGCTCAATAGATTCCAGGTCATGTGATCAATTGACTTGCCGCCATTTACCTGACTGGCTCAGCTGTAGCCAGAAGAGAAAGAAGCTGGCTTTCTGGATACCCTGTTATAAATGCTCTGCAGTGACACTAGCGGCTGGAGGACTTAATGGCTCTTCCTGCACTTTGAGCACCCGTGCGGGACACAGGGGTTTTGAAGGGAGTTTAGAATATTTATACCCGCGGCTGAAAAATCGATACTCTCTGGGGAAATAAAATATCGATATATATCGTAGAATCGATAAAATCGCCCAGCCCTAACAGTGACGGTGGTTGTCGCCACCAGTTTTCATCTACTATTGCCTCCTTTATTTGTCAGGATTTGAGACCGTATTCGTCTGCACTCTGAAGAGTGCTTGCTCTTGCTGCTTCCTGCTTTATGCACTTTTAATTCACTCAACTTTTTCTGTCATCTCAACTTTTTTCCACATGTCTTGGATTTGATTTTATTCTTCTCCTTTTGAATGTACCAAGACTTCCTGTATCATTTTTGTGCTTTTTACAACTCATCTGACAAACCAGTGACAACAAACCTCTCAAGATGCCAGAAGGAGTAATCCAAAGTCTCTGAAAACTGTTGGATATATCAACAAGAAATCTGGGCCCTTCAAGAAAGGATGTTTGCCTTAGAAACTGGAAAAAGGACTTCATGATCTGCTCCCAATGGAATCCAGTGGTAAGAAGTCCACATTTACTTCCAAAGGAAAGGCTGAAAAAACTACTACTGACAACTTGAAGCTTAATGATACCGTGTCTTTTCCAAGACTCTGTAAAGACATTTATAATGGACTAGGTGCTAAGCCAAAGCAAAGTCAGAATGTTGGTATCAAAGGAGGACACGTATCATCACCCGGAATAAAGTTAACAAACAGATTTTTACCACTGTCAGTTTAACAAACAGAGAGTGAGATGTGCTTGGAGACGGAGCCATATCTAACATAGATATAAACAGAGCAGTTACTTGCAGCTATCCAAGTGCTACTCTGACATCACAAGGCTACTACCTGAGGTCTTGGAGAAACACTGGGGGGCTGAAACAGCTGATTGTTCATGTGGGTGCAGTGGATACAAGAAAGGAACAATCTGAAATCTTGAAAAGAGACTTTAACAAACTGTTTGAGAGTCTTGATAAAGCATCAATACCAACATTCATTAGTGGACCTCTCCCAAACATCGATAGGAGGATGGACAGATTCAGCCGGCTGCTTCAACTAAACACATGGTTGTCCAAAGTCTGCGAGGCCGGAGGGCTGCATTTCATTGAGAACTTTAATCTTTTCTGGCAAAGCGGTGATCTGTTTAAAGAAAGAGGCCCACACCTGAACAGAGGTGGAGTGAGACGACTGACAGATAATCTCCTCCACGCTCTGAGGCATCAGAGTGGACCAGGACCAGGTCCTGTGCAGCCTCCAAGAGAGAAGAGGAGCGAGAGGAGAGCTCCTGCCTCGCCACCCAGAGACCCAGCAAAGGAATTAACCACTGCAGCATCAACTGCACCTCCAGCATCCCAAACACAACATTCAGATGCAGCAGCACCTCCATCACCATCACCACGGCCCTCACCACAGGCCTGGGACCCACCTGCTGCATCTACACCCTCCAGAGATGCCTCACCATCGTTCACGTCTCCACCGTCACCCATGAGATTTCCTGATCACTTTGAAAGCTTGGTGAGATCAGGGATTAAAATGGTTCCCCTCACCCCAGACATCACAAGATCAAGGATTCCATCCTCAAAGAAGAGCCTAGATAGGCCTTAGTCTGATTACTGATTTACTGAATTCTAACTGAATTACTATTGCCCCTTTTCCATTAGTACCTACTCGGCGCGGCTCGACTCGACTCGGCTCGACTCGACTCGGTCTCAGTGGTTTTCCACTGTAGTTCAGTACCACCTCGATGTGGGTGGGGCCTTCATGGTAAGGTGGCCTGAAACGCAGTGACGTGTTTTATATTGCCACCATAACAATTGAGGACGTCGTTCGTCATTCGACCATGGAGTAGACTTGCCGGCCATTCTTCGTTTTGTGAAGTAGACAATTGCAGGTAAAGTAAAATCGCTGTTGAGTTTGTTGTTGCCGAGTTTTAAATATGGCGGGTGTGGAGGAGTCGCTTAAGGCTCATCCGTGACGTTGCTCTCTGGCCAATCAATGGCCCGCGGCGTGGTGACGTTGTATTCTCGGCCCGACTCAGCCCGGATAGAACCCCAGCCAAGTAGGTACGAAAAAAGGAGGGCCGAGCCGGTACTATGACCTAGTGGAAAACCTCCAAAGCGGAGCCGAGTTGAGTCGAGCCGCGCCAAGTAGGTACTAGTGGAAAAGGGCCATTATGTAATTCAGTTAGAAATTGAATTACTAATGTAATTCAGTTAGAAAACTCACAATTCTAATTACAGCTCAGTCCCCCCCAGTTTAAAAATCCCATCTGTCCCCCGCTCCCCTCCTTTCCTCTTCTTCTTTCAGCTCTATCCATAGTTAATGAGGAGCACCCCATAAATGTGACTGAACTCCATTTTTCCTGTAGTTTTTGTGCTGTCCCCCTCCCTTTTTCTTTTTATTTCTGTATGTGTTTGAAGGCCAGTTTCCAGAGCTACATACTAACCTGCAGTTCCACCCTCTGTTCCACCATCCTTGCGTTTACCTCCACCTGTCTATATAAACGTCTCTGGGATATCAGCTAACATGCTGACCAGCAGTGTGATTCTCTGACCACCTCAGTGTTGCTGCCTACATCTGTTTATAGTCATCTCTGTAATTCATGTACCAACAATGACTCAGTCAGAGTATCAGTGCATGGAATTCTTCTTCTGAAGTTATTGTAAAAAATCTTTTTTTATAAATGTTGGCTAATAAAATATTGCCAGGTTGTATGTCCTCTTCTCTCTCTGTCCTCCATCCTCTCTCTGTCCTATCACCCTTGTCTTTGTCCAGGGCTCGACAATAGCATTTGCCCGATGGCCCGAGCGTTTTTTTCGCCTGTCTCGGGCCAGTACGGGCCTGTAAACTTTATTAAACACTGGCCCGTCCGGGCCACCACATTTTGAGGCAATTTCAGATTTTTCTTATGTATATATTCGTCATAATCGCCAAGAAATGACTTGTATTTTATCGGAACATGAAGATGGTCCGCCATGTGAAGAACGTAATTTCGCTGCAGGAGTGTGTCGCGTCTTCGTGCATTTCCGGAACTGTTCGGGAATGTTCGGCAGCAGCATCTTTAAATGCGCGCGAAAAGATACAAGACGGAGAAGAATCGAAACAACGAAAGTACACAACGGTATCGCTATAGACCTTTTCGGGCCAGCCCCCCGGAAGTACCCCGTCCGCCATTGCTGGGTTGTGCTACAGAGCGACACTTTCACCGGCTCGCAGATTAACCAGTGTTTTTCTCTTTCCACAAATATATATTTTTATAATGTCGAGTCGGTCGAGTGGGAATACATGATCCGTCATAAACTGTGCCAACAATGGCGTGAAAATTCAACAATGGAAGAAGAAAGTATGTGAAATACACAAGCCTTTACTGCACGAAGACTGCCTTGTTTGCAGAACAAGAAGTTAGGAAGACGTGGGTGAAAAATATCAACAGAAAGGACTTTGTTCCAAATGAATACAGCCGGGTGAGTTTTCGTTAACATTTAATCTCGTACTACTCATAGTCTCGCTGAGAGTCCCGGACGATACTGGCCGAAAGAACAGCAGTATGAGGCTACTGTAGCCCTCGGCACTAGCACAAGCCTATAAATCAATGAATGAATGAATGAATTAATTAATTAGGAGAATGATAAAATAAATTAAATATAACGTTAACACATAGCCTAATTTACCGCTAGCGTTAACGTTACAGTAGCATAATCTTTATGGTTTGTTGACGTTAGTTATAGCCAGCGTTGCAGCGTTCCACAGTTTTTAGTGTTTGATTATGGGAATAGATCATGCTATTTCCATAACCAATCATTAAAAACAGCGATAAAATACCTTCATCTGTAACTGGAGGCCACTGCCTAACATCATCAATCCAAGACATGTCTGTGTTATCCGTAAATAATGCTCCACGCTGCTGTGTTTGGGTTAGTTGCTGGAACACCGCACAGTCCAGTTATGGCGGGGCCACTAGGGGGCGCATGTCCACAATTTTCAAGTCGAAAAGGTGTATACAGATGCAGAGTTGGAAGAAGAGTTGCTGCAGTTGGAGGAAGAACTGACTACAGACTGCTTTAGCACCTCCTATGGGTCTGAGGAGATAATGGTTTCTTTAGGCTGTGACAGGGTGGAGGACGAAACTGATGGCTGTGACAGGGTGGCACAGGAAACACAAATTACAAAACTATAAACAGTTAAACATGAAATAAATACTGAACAAAATGTACCTAGTCAAATATATACTCAGGAAGATGCCATGTGATAAATACCAATTTGAAAAAGTCTCATAAAGCATCTGTGATGAGAATTTACTTAGTCAATGCCAAATATAGCATAAAATCAAAATAATTACTTCAAAGGAAGGACTTGTGATGTCAGAGACTGTCAAACACTTAATATGTGTAAGTTTTTCATACATGATGGTTATTGCTTGATAGTAAGTATCAAGACATGAGTAATTGTAATCACATTGTGAAAACAGTGAATAAAATTTCTACTTTGATATGTAAAATGCAGTTTGATTATTTTAGTGCCAAAAACAACTTAGCACATACTCACCTGCTGCCTCCCTCACACTTTTATCCCAGACTTGGGACTGGGCTTGTGTGTTGTATGTTAGGTGTGTAATCATTTCATTAATTAAAGATTATATAAAAGTATATTATAAGATTGGAGGAGTGCATAATATATTAAACCATCACCAAAGCATGAATGATTCATTTTGATAAATCTAACAGGTTATGGACCAAAAAGCTCCATGCTACAAAGAAGGTATTTTAGAAGTTTATACTAAAAGCAACAAAGCATCACACCACATTAACAACACAGAAGGTGTTTTACGACAGTAATGCTATGTGCATCTACAATGCAGGCAGGAAAATCTACGGGGTTATTCTTCAAGATTATATGTGTATGCTACCTGCAAACAGAAAAAAAGTTATTCAACAAAAATGTTGTGTCAGATAACATAATATTGCTAAAATATGTGAGACTTTTTATTTCTTCATTTCAGTGTCAGAATGCACCAAATTACATCATTTTTTCAAAATTCCTTCAGCGGCCGCTGTTCCACGCGCCTGCGAATAGTTGGGCCACTGATTTATGAATCAGGGCCAGTACATTCCAAATTTTACTGGCCCTGTGGGCCAGTGCTCTAAAATGCTTATTGTCAAGCCCTGTTGTCTTTCTTGTGGAAGGTCCTGCTTGAGGTTTCTTCCTCTGAAAGGGATGTTTTTTTTTTCTCTTGCTATGGGAGTTTTTTTTTTTTTTTTATTGCCATTTCCTTTGATTATTATTAGGCGTGGCCAATGCAAGTACTGAAACCACACCTATTACTATTCTGCATATTTATTCTCGTTTTTCTTTCGCCTTATTCTTCTGTTTCCGTCAAGAATTTTGACGGATTTCACGGCCCGCAGTTTTGAGAAAAACCCAACAAAAAATACATCAAAACGACCGGCTCGATCGGGATCTGTGTTATGACTTTTGGTGGCGTTCCGTCAAACGGTTTTCCTGAAAATCCCAAAAAACGGCGAATTTTGTCCCATAGGAATGAATGGGATTTGGCATAATTCCGGCAAGAAAAACCCAAAACCCACCCCTCTTTGGACCTGTCTAGCACGGCCATATTTCATCATAGAGACACCATTCGAAGTTTAAATGGGTCACAAGACATTGACCTATAACATACTGAAGCTGTGTATCGTTGTGATTTACGGTCTTTGAGAAATCGCGATTTACATTTTATGATTTTTCAAAAATCTTCAGAAATCCCTCCTCACTCTAGTGATGTCATCACGCACTCTAGCTCCGAGGAGAGAAGAAAAAAAATTAAAACTGCCTTTTCCTCTTTCACGTCCACTCCTTTTGCTCAACCTACATAAATTATACATCAAAACGTAGGCATTTTTGTCCTTTTGTCTGTGTGGTGTTTAGTTTTCTGTCAAATCAACCTAGAGTTCAAGGTGGTCCTTCCCGGCTCCTGTTTATTTCAATGGTGGAAATTTTGAATTATCTCGTCTGACGAGAAAAAGTTTCATGTTTTTACACTGCCGTAATTTAAAAACCGTAGGCATTTGAGAAACAAAATATATATCACTGGAATCCTGAAAGCCTTGTGGCTCTCACGGTTCAAGAATTCTTTCAAAAACTTATTCGGTTTTTGAAATACAGCCGTTTGTTCGGGACATAGAAAATCGGATTTTGACAGAATAGACAGGCTGCCAGCTCCAGAGGATAAATTTATACTTTTTAAAACTGCTCACTGGTTTAGGACTCTGCAGGCCACTCTGGTCAACGGTTCAGGACTCAGGACTCTGCAGGCCCCTCTGGTCAACGGTTCAGGACTCAGGACTCTGCAGGCCACTCTGGTCAACGGTTCAGGACTCAGGACTCTGCAGGCCCCTCTGGTCACCGGTTCAGGACTCTGCAGGGCACTCTGGTCACCGCGCTGATGGGTGGCTTAATTGGCGGCTTAATTGGCCACGCCTCAATATTTCTCCGAAATTTTCTAGTTTAATATTATAATTTTAGTTAATATATGCTTTGGGGTCATGCTCTGGGTCTCTGTAAAAGGCTGAAAGACAATGACATTGAAATAGTTTGTTCAATTGTTCTCAGCAGATAGTCAAACTGAAGTGTCATGTTCTGAAGACAAAACTGTATTTTCAAGTTCTGATTGATGAAAGTTTGTGTGTGTAGAGAATGCAGGAAACCCCACTGTCTATCTGAAGTGGCTTTGATAAAAACAGTTCATGAATGTGTTCTGAGGGTTTTTGTTTCACCAGCGTTCTCTGTTCACACTTTTGACCTGACAAACTGAGACGTGTTATCTGAAGGGTCCTGGCTGTCAGGAGATGGTTCATATGACGACTCATAGACAAAAAAGCTCTTCACTTCTAGTGGAAAGTCCATGTCTGATAGAATTTGATGAAAATTTTGAACAGCTCAACCAACACAATGAAGTCTTCTTCTCTGTTACAGAAACATCAAGACGAAGGAAGAACCAAGAGTCACCGCTGTGAGCAATCTGGAAAAGTCCTCGCCTCTTCATCAACTCTGATTAGACACATGAAAATTCACACTGGAGACAAACCATACAGCTGTAATCATTGTGGATCAGCTTTTACCCGATTGGAAAATTTAAAACAACACCAGTATATTCATGCAGAAGTTAAACCATACAACTGTGATCATTGTGGGGCGGCTTTTAACCAGTTGGGTCATCTAAAACAACACCAGTATATTCACACGGGAGTTAAACCATATAGCTGCGATCAATGTGCGTCAGCTTTTACCACATCAACTCAATTAAAGATACACCAGCGTGTACACACTGGAGATAAACCATACAGATGTGATCAATGTGGATCAGCTTTTTCCCAGCTGGGTAATCTAAAACAACACCAGCGTATTCACAGTGGTGATAAACCGTACAGCTGTGATCAATGTGGATCAGCTTTTACCACGTCAAGTCAACTAAAGACACACCAACGAGTTCATACTGGAGAAAAACCATATGGGTGTGATCAGTGTGGGTTTGGTTGTACCACATCAAGTCAACTAAAGATACACCAACGAGTTCATACTGGGGATAAACCGTATAATTGTGATCAGTGTGGGTCAGGTTTTGTGACATCAGATGCTCTAAAAAGACACCAACGTATTCACACTGGAGTTAAACCATATAGCTGTGATCAATGTGGATCAGCTTTTCGCCTCTTAGGCAATCTCAAGATACATCAGCGTATTCACACTGGATTTAAACCATACAGATGTGATTGGTGTGGGGCAGCTTTTACCCAATCGAATGTGCTAAACACCACCAACGTATTCACACTGGAGATAAACCATATAGCTGTGATCAGTGTGGATCAGCTTTTACCCAGTTGAGTAACCTAAAGACACACCAGCGTACTCACACTGGAGTTAAACCATACAGATGTGATCAATGTGGATCAGGTTTTTCCTCATCAAGTGCTCTAACAGTACACCAGCGTATTCACACTGGAGATAAACCATACAAATGTGATCAGTGTGGATCAGCTTTTAAGAGATCAGATCAACTGAAGATGCACCAAAAAATTCACAGCAGAGAGAAACAGTAAATCTGTGATCACTGTGGATCAATTGTCACTATATGTTTTCTATAAAAAATGCACAAACGTCATCATGTTGAAATGAGTTTTGTCTGTAGACTGTGGGGAAGGTTTTCTGAGATCATCAGAATTCAGAAAGCATCAACAGATTAATGGAGGATGAAAGCTGTTCATCAGTAACCAGATTTGGAAAATCTGCCTCAACAACAGCATCAAAGAGAAGAAGATAATCATCTCAACTGAGAGGAAAATAAATGCAGTGTGTGTGTATTTTCACACAAATGTAGTTTAAATGTATCTTTTATTGCTACTGGACGTCTCTTTAGTAACCACGATGCAGGTGTGTTCATCAGTAACAGTAACTTTTTTTCTTGTACCAGGTTCTAAAAGTCATGTCACTCTTAAAGTTGCATCACAATACGACTACTAAAACTAAGACTGGCATTGAGGAAGACAAACTTGTGTGTTCACATCCTTGTTTTGTTTTTTGTTTTTTGTTTTTTTGTTCCTCCCCCTAAGCTAATTGCTATGGTTGCCATTGCATCCACACTGAAGAGAAGACAATCCCTGACTTGAATAATCAATATTAATAGGTCATAGATCACATCTATGGTATCTTGTTTCTCCCTGTATCTTCTTCCACCATTCTTTGGTCCCTAACAACTTTTGCTTACTTTGTGCTATTTCACCCATTCTTGTAACAAAATGTTCAGCTTGTTCTTGAGATATCTGCTGTGATTTTTCTTTTTGCTTCAAATATTTGAACTTTCCAAAAGATTGAACATTTTTTAAAATGTGTCATTCAAAATGAAAGGGAAGTTTTTCAGATCTTGTGAAAAGGTCTTGCTCTTTGACAATGTACTACTTTAGCATAGACTATTATCATGACTGTTATTATAATCCTGTTATAAAATATGTTTAAATTTTATGAAATTTTCTGCTCTCTTCAATTTCTATAATGGAAGTCAATGTGAGCCTGTTAGAGCGGTGGTCATGTGACCGAGCGTGGGAGAGCTCCATGACATTATTTTCTGTTTTTTTTTTTCTATCAGCTCGTTTTACTCTTTTTACTACTTATGTTTTTTTTGCCTATGTGAGCCTGTTAGAGCAGAGGTCATGTGACCTAGAGCGGGAGAACTAAAAATAAAATTTTATTTGCTTTCAGCTTATTTTACTGCCTTAATTGCTTCAACTTGAGCTAAAATCACACATCAAAACGTTTGTAAATTTGTTCTTTTTCTAATCCTCACCCATCAAAGCCACGCTACTTGTGGAATTTCACATATGAGCCTCAGAGTCTGAAGAGTCACCTACAATTCTGCATACTCTCTAATGGGAGATCGTCAATTTTATTTTATTTTTTGCCTACTGCAGAAACGACTATTGTTTTGTCTTTGTTTTAGATCTAGAAATAATTAATACATCACTGCATTCCCCTATCTCTTCTGATTCTAACTCTATCATAATGGCTTTGGTTGAATGTACGGTTTTTGATTAGCTATACGGGTCTAATGTGAGGAATAACAGCGATCCACCTCAGTGGTCTCATGCTGTGCAGACTGACAGCTGAAGCCTTTAGGTCAGCATTTCTCAACCGGGGCGTCCCGGCACACTGGGGTGTTGTCTGACTGCTTCAGGGGTGTCATCAAAAAAATGACTGATGTTTCATATACAGTGGTACCTCTACTTACGTATGTTTCTATATATGAAATTTTCAGGTTACGAAACGCCTCAAAGGGAAAATATTGCCACTCGTTACGAAAGAAATTTCAGGATACGAAGGCAGAAATACAAAAAATTTAGAATCAAATTCAAAGTTCTGCTTCTCAGGTAAAGGTAGGGTTGGGCACCGAAAAACGATTCCAAGTAGGAATCGGTTCCTAACGTCCGGTTCTGGAATCGTTTAGAAGATTTGTGAATTTAGATTCTTTTTTTCGGTTCCTAAATGTCCGCGCTAATTTTTTTTGTTTTGTTTTGTCTTGTTTTGATTTACTACACTAGTTTGTTGATGTTACTCCGCCCGCCGTACTCAACTCCACACTAGTGGCGACGTCATGTCCTTCACCGATGGGACTTCACTCACCACAACATGGATTCCAAGAGACGCCGCTTTCGAGTTTGGCTGCATTTCAGTCCGGGAAATGACGGCTACCTGGCGCAGTGTAACACCTGCGGGAAGCGTATTACTGCAAAAGGAGGGTGCACAACTAATATGGCAAAACACCTTCACCTGCATGGCATCACAAAAATAAACGAGTATACCGTATTTAATTCACTGCGTTGCTCACCCGCTCCCGTTGTTTCATCCAGAAACTTGCCTTTTTCATATACAGTGGTACCTCTACTTAGGAACATTTCTACATACGAAGTTTTCAGGTTATTAAACGCATCGACGGGAAAATACTGCCTTGAGTTATGAAAGAAATTTCAGGATACCAAAGGCAAAAATCCAGTAGCGCTGCTACTCGCAGCTCCCAGAGTTTACCGAACGTAAACATAGCTGTCAGCTCTGTATCTCGGTTTGAAAGTGGAGAAACAGAGCTGCTCTGCCATTGGCTATCGCTTAGCATCTTCCTGGCATCCCATTGGCTAGGAGGGCCCCGTGTCTGTATGAGCGTAACCCAGCAACCAATGTAAACAAACAATTTTTACCTCCGCCAAGGAGGTTATGTTTTTGCCGGCGTTTATCTGTCTCTTTGTCTGTCTGTGTACAAGATAACTCAAAAAGTTATGGATGGATTTTGATGGAATTTTCAGGAGTTGTCAGAAATGTGAAAAGGAAGAACTGATTTCATTTTGGGTGTGATCCGGAAGAAATCCTGGATTCTGGATCACTTTCACATTTTCGGTAATTGTTGCGTTTAGTGGAGGTCTGCGCTCTCTGAGTGCATTTCTAGTTCTAACATGTATTTCTTACAGGTTTTTATGTCATTTTATGTATTATTTATAATTTTTTTTTTTTTTAAAGTTCGAATTTTGGGGGGCTTTTTGGGGAACGGATTAGGGCATTTACATGGAAAATACGTCTCTACTTAATACAGGTTACGAAACTACGTCCAGAATCAATCAATTTCGTAAGTAGAGGTAGCACTGTATAAATATATGAATGCATACATAAATACATACTTTTTGCCTATGAATGAATAAATAAATAAATAAGATACATAATTGGACATGAAATAGTACGGAGTCAGCGTAAGGTCAACGTGACTGCCCAGTTAGCTTACGTCGTATTATCATTTAACTGCTGGAATTTTATTTCACAGATAGCAAAGATAGAACTTTTTACCAACATCATAGATGGTTTTCTAAAAAGAAAAGCCCCACAGGAACGAAACATCACAGAGGAGCCGACTTCTTCATCAAGCCTTCATCCACCAGCTCTGAATCTGCACCATAGGTACCAAAGCTAGCTGCTAGCGATAAGGCTAAAAAGAGGCAATACAAGGATGATGGATGGAAGCAAGCACATCACAGATGAAAAGAAGCTTTCCTGCTGAGGCCTACTCTGGTGCAGTTATCCTGTTCAGGTTATTTAAACTAAATAAATGGGACATATGCATTTACAGTCAGAGTAGGGTTACCAACCGTCCCGATTTGCCCGGGACATCCCGTTTTTTAGGTGAATTTTATTTGCCCCGTGAAGAACTGCTCTCGTCCCGCATTTCAATCATAGTCTTGACAGCATTTTTTTAATGGAATGTTTATGAAGCATTTCGTGCAGTGATAGACTGCTGATTGATGACACACTCTAAACAGGGATTTTTGATAGGCTACTAGGCCCCAAAACTCAATGTTTACAAAGTATTTTGTCCAATGATAACAGACTGGTGTACGATTACACATTCTGACTGCACCGTGAAATTAAACGGGGCTTATTTCAAGACTTGAGTGTCGCTAAGAAAATGCAGTTGGGAAGAACCAAAGCGGAGATGATCACCATGAATGTGTTGGGTCCAAGCACTGTGGGGAAAATAGTCTCCTATCTTTCTTCAGGTGATGGTGAGCCCCTTTATTTTTCACTCGCTAGCGATGCCTCTAACAAGGGCAACAGAAAAATGTTTCCAATGTGTGTGAGGTACTTGAGGTACTTAATGTCCAAGTTGTTGGATTTCTACGAAAACAGCAACGAATTTGCGAATGGCACACATAAGGCTCTCCTTTCCTGTCTTGACACATATGGTCTTAATGTTGAAAACATCACCGCATATGCCGCCGACAATGCAAATGTTAACTTCAGAAAGCACCATTCTGTCTACAAATTGCTCACCAGCGTAAACGATGGCATTCTAAAAGCTAACTGCCCGGCCCATGTTGCACACAGGTTGTGTGCAACATGCATAATTAATTTCACAAAATTATCCTAAAATTAGTAGGATTGTGGTCTGGATAAGAAAACATCATCATTTCTGGCATGGGTAGGGTGGCAAGACGTCAGTCTTTTCAATGCCTTAAAATGCAGGAAATTGCATCTAAGAAACACAAAATTTTCTGGGGGAAGACCCCCCCAGACCCCCCGTCCAAAAAATGTCCCTCTTTCCAGCTTCAGGGAGTTGGCAACCCTAAGTCAGAGCGATGCAGTGTGGCTTTGGATTATATTTTACTCTGGTGTGTCGTGAGATTTTATCCACTTTTGAAAGGTGTCGTGACTGAAAAAAGGTTGAGAAAGGCTGGTTTAGGTTACCATGGAGACACTAACTAGCAGGAGTAGTAAAGAGGTGGGACCAGCAGCGATCAGAAACTGACCAGAAGACACAGCAATCAGTTGTTTTTAGCTTAGCAACTTGATGAGGTCCACAGCAAGGTTAGCAAGAGGCTAACGTAGCTTTATTCAGCATTAATGCCATCTTGTTTTATACAAAATTTAAAAAATAGTCTACAAACAGAATCCAACAAAATGATTGTGGCTTACCACAATCAGAACATTAAAACAATTTCTGCAATTTCTGAGGTAACAGCAGAAACTTTTAACGGGGAGTTCAACTTGTCAGTTGTTACAAATAACCTTGTTTCTGTCAAATCCTCCATCTGGTAGAACTTTAAAATGAAAATGTCCATGTTTAAGTTCATTAACTTTACCAATCCATGTATCAATCATTTTTTGCATTTTCAATTGTCAATCAAAAATTAAAAAAAATTAAAAAGTGACATTTTATTATGTTTTTTGTTTTTTAATCGAACACAAGAAACAAAAAAAAAATGTCTGTTTTTTTTATATTTCAATTTTAGACTTGGATCAAAAATACGAAATTAAAAAATGGGCCAGCAAACTGAATTTATTTTATAACCAAGGACTGGACTTTCTGTTGTAGTTACACATCTGTGCCACTAGATGGAGCCACACTGAAGTAACCAGTAACAAAAGCAGGACAGTGAACACATGGAGCAGATCTGATGTAACATGGAGGAATGACGCGAAAGTTTTGTTGCTGTCCAGAATATTTTTTTTTAGGCAGAATTGTTAATATTGCTACCTGAGTTGCTACCCGAACTGTAGAGTACATTGATTTTTACCGTTCTCCATGTCTGTTTTAGCTTTTCTTTATGTTTACCTGCGAATTGTCTTCCGGTTCCGCAGCTGCCAGTAACAGACTTTTCAAAACAAAAGCATGAGAGCAACATGCGTTAACGCGCGATAACATAAATGTCAGCGTTACTAAATGAATGCGTTAACGTGATAATAAGGCGTTAACTTGCCCAGCCCTATATATATATATATACACATAAGGGCTGGGCAAGTTAACGCCTTATTATCGCGTTAACGCATTCATTTAGTAACGCCGACAATTATTTTATCGCGCGTTAACGCGCTCACATGCTTTTGTTTTGAAAGGTCGGTTACTGGCCGGAACCGGAAGACAATTGGCAGGTAAACGTGCGAAAAAACCTAGAACAGACATGAAAAATGATAAAAATCTGTATACTTAACTGTTCAGGTAGCAACTCAGGTAGCAATATTAACAATTCTGTCTGAAAAAGAAAATTCTGGACTGCAACAAAACTTTTGCGTCGTTCCTCCATGTTACATCAGATCTCTTCATGTGTTCACTGTCCTGCTGTTTTCTAGCTGGTTACTTCAGTGCGGCTCCATCTAGTGGCACAGATGTGTAATGACAACAGAAAGTCTGTTCCTCCATTATAAAACAAATTCAGTTCTGTGGCCCATTTTTTAATTTTGTATTTTTGATCCAAGTCTAAAATTGAAATATATTAAAAAAACATGTATTTTTTCATTTTTTTTTGTGTTAGATTATAAAGAGAAAAAAGTAAATAAAATGTCATTTTTAATTTTTTTTTAAATTTTTGATTGACAATTGAAAATGGATACACTGATTGGTAAAGTTACTGAACTTTAACATGGACATTTTCATTTTAAAGTTCTCCCAGACGGAGGATTCAACAGAAACAAGGTTATTTGTAACAAGTTGAACTTCCCGTTAAAAGTTTCTGCTGTTACCTCAGAAATTACCTGTTTTAATGTTCTGATTGTGCTGAGACACAATCATTTTGTTGGATTTTGTTTGTATACTTTTTTAAGCTTTATCTTATTTTACATTTTTTAAGATGAGATTTACACTAAATATGTGTTACTGACAAGTGCTGATGTTAAAAGTGTTTGAACAACAAATTTCATGTCACTTTAGTTCATATGGCAGCAGAACATTTTAAAAAAAGTGACCTTTACACTACTGTTAAATTCATTATTTGATTTTCCGTATACAATGCGATAATCGTGTTTAATCAGGGAAATCCTGCGATTAATTGCAATTGAAAATTTTAATCGTTGCCCAGCCCTAATATATATATATATATATACATGTATATGTATGTATGTGGTTGTATATATGTATGTATGTGTGTGTATATATATATATATTATATATATATATATATATATATATATATGTATGTATGTATATAAGGGCTGGGGAACGATTGAAATTTTTTATCTAATGATTTCCCCGATTAATCACGATTAATCGCATTGTATACGGAAAATAGAATAATGAATTCAACAGTAGTGTAGAGTCACTTTTATTTAAATGTTCTGCAGCCATATGAACTAAAGTGCCTAAATTAATCAATTTTTCTTTTTTTGTTGTCTATTTCTCATGGACAACTAGAAGAATACAAATAAAAAACTTATTGACGTATTACTTATTAAACTGATTGACATAATAGTTTTCCAGAAATAGGACTATTCTGACATTTTTTTAAAATTCCACAATTTGATGAGGGCCCAGTTGTGGGGCCCCTTCTCCCTGGGCCCGGGACAGCAGACCCGTTTGTCCCCCCCTATCGACGGGCCTGTATTATATATATATATATATATATATATATATATATATATATATATATATATATATATATATATATATATATATATATATATATATATATATGTATATGTGTGTGTGGTGTGTGTTTAAATAAAATGAAGAAAGTAAGATGGTTTTGTCACATTTATATCTTTATTTTAACTATGAAATTACTTAGATTCATAGCTAGCTTTTTTTCGGCGCATTCCTTTTCAAAGATGTCTTGGCGAAAATACTCAATGCTTTCTGGGTAGCCCTTACTCCCAAGGGTGGTGCCAGAGAATCTCAATATTGAGGGCGATACAGCTGTTAGGATTTCAAAATTAGCTCAAAAGTTTAGTGCACATTGGCCATGGTTACATGATGTTTTTTAATTCGGAATTAATTATTCCGAATCAAATAGTTCCGAATTAAACCATTTTCCTTCGAGTTTACATGGAAATAGTAATTCCGAATTAAGGTTTACATGGAAAACACGTTTGTTTGGCTTTATCCAACTCCGCTTAAGGTCTGGGGGTTGGGAAGGGTTCTGATTGGATGGGGGGGCGGGCGTCTTTACGTCTACCGGAAGAAAACAAACTTAGCAACAACTCGATTAGTAACAACATTCCACTTATTTTTGACCTGGGTGGCGTCTCTATCTGTGAAACCTCCTTCATTTAACCTGGCCGCTTTGAAAAGCTCACAATTTTTATGTTTCCATCTGTTCTTTTAATTATTTCCAGTTCCTCCAAGCTATTTATTAAATAAATCGTCTCTGCTCTTGACCACCGTTTACTGCGTGCTGCCATCTTGAAATTTTGTTTTGAAAACAAGCCCAGCGCGGAATATAAGCGTCATCGCGACAGATGGGCAAGAGAACTAGCATGCGCAGAAAGACGGGAATTAATTTAAAGAGGAATGAGTGTAAACATGACCGCGGAATTATTTTATTCGGAATTAAAATCAGAATAAACCAGCCACTTACTTCGGAATTAAGTTTAATTCGGAATTGACATTTTCATATGGAATTAGGTGTTTACATGGTAACTTTTATTCGGCTTTAACTTTAATTCTGAATTAAAGAGGAATTAAACTTCCCATGTAAACGCATGGATTAGCTAGTTAAAGACTAAAACTTTATTACACACGAGACCAGCTGATTGCCCTGAACCAACCGAGTTTCTGGACCGGACAGAAACCCTCCGTACCACCGGAGCTAAGGAGGAGAAGACGAGGCTGCAGAGCAGGACTTAAACATAAGATGCTGAAGAGGAAGTTTAAGCCCTTCATCCCTGCAGTCGTCACCGGTAATGTGCGGGCTCTGGCTAATAAAATGGACGAGCTGGAAGTGCTGACCAGGACGCAGAGGGAATACAGAGAGTCCCACATCGGGTGCGTTTACATGGGAAGTTTAATTCCTCTTTAATTCAGAATTAAAGTTAAAGCCGAATAAAAGTTACCATGTAAACACGTAATTCCATATGAAAATGTCAATTCCGAATTAACTTAATTCCGAAGTAAGTGGCTGGTTTATTCCCATTTTAATTCCGCATTAAGTAATTCCGTGGTCATGTTTACACTCATTCCTGTTTAAATTAATTCCCGTCTTTCTGCGCATGCTAGTTCTCTTGCCCGTCTGTCGCGATGATGCTTATATTCAGCGCTGGGCTTGTTTTCAAAACAAAGTTTCAAGATGGCAGCACGCAGTAAACGGTGGTCAAGAGCAGAGACGATTTATTTAATAAATAGCTTGGAGGAACTGGAAATAATTAAAAGAACAGATGGCAGGAAACATAAAAATTGTGAACTTTTCAAAGCGGCCAGGTTAAATGAAGGAGGTTTCACAGATAGAGACGCCACCCAGGTCAAAAATAAGTGGAATGTTGTTGCTAACCAGTTAGCTAAGTTTGTTTTCTTCCGGTAGATGTAAAGACGTCCCCCCCCATCCAATCAGAACCCTTCCCAACCCCCAGACCTAAAGCGGAGTTGGATAAAGCCGAACTAACGTGTTTTCCATGTAAACCTTAATTCGGAATTACTATTTCCATGTAAACTCGAAGGAAAATAGTTTAATTCGGAATTATTTAATTCCTAATTTTAATTCCGAATTAAAAAACATCATGTAACCGCAGCCATCATGTGCTTCACGGAGACGTGGCTGCATGATCTGATACCGGACTCTAACGTTTCCATCCCCGGCTTCCAGACGGTCCGGGCGGACAGAGACACCAACGCGAGCGGCAAGAAGAAAGGAGGGGGGCTCGCTGTACTCGTCAATACGCGCCGGTGTCACCCCGGTAATATATCACCGTTAAAGAGCGAGTCTGCTGCCCGGACATCGAGCTCGTCGCAATCGGCCTCCGTCCATATTATTTGCCAAGGGAGTTTACCAGCGTTATCGTGATCAACGTCTATATTCCGGACATGCAGAAGCCGTGTGTGACGTCATCCATACAGTGACTGCGGGACTTCAGAACACACAACCCGACGCATTCATTATCATCACAGGTGACTTTAACCACGTGTCTCTTTCATCCACACTCCCAACTTTCTCCCAGTTTGTTACATGTGCAACACGTGAAAATAAGACTCTGGACCTGCTGTATGCAAATGTCAAAGATGCGTACAGCTCCACTGCTCTGCCACCACTGGGCAGATCAGACCACAATCTTGTCCTGCTCTCCATAGACATATATAGAGATAGACGCCGCATTTGGCTGTTTGGAACGAGAAATGCGGCCGCCATCTTGGACCGGTCATTCTCTGGGATTATAACCATAGACAGAACATGCCTGAACATTGTGTGGGATATTCCTGCTCCAATCGGCGGACCATCAGAAGCAGGGCTCAGGGGATTACTTTTCACAAGTAAGATGTAACATATTTTTCGGTCTAAAAGACGTCTAATAAATGTCTAATAAACGTCTAACGGTCCCTAGACGTCTGGGCTAAAATCGGTCTACCACTGGTCTAAATGAAAGTTTTAGACTAGCCGTTTCTAAATCTAAACTACATTGTACATTGATCAATAACTGTTAAAAATGTTTTAATCCAGCATTTGGCCACCATTTATACAATTTACTATTGTTTTATTTTGTATTTAATTATTAATGGATTAAATTGTACCGTATAGATTTGCGTTAATATAGATCGATTATAGACGGGCGAATTTCGTGTGTGAACTTAAACGAGACGTCTATTGCTCAGTGGGTTACTATAATATTGGTTGTATTTTGTTCATTGAATATTACCAGAGTTGAGAAGGAGCAAAGATCCTTTGTTACCGTGACGTTAAAGAAACGACGCTAAGCTAATGGCAGTTAACAATGCTACAGTATGTTTATTGTTCACCCGGCTATGAACTGAGACTTGATAAGATATATTCCATAACACTGACTTAGATTACAACTGACACAAGAATTGCTATTGAAGAAAATTATATTGCTATATGCTATTGCTATGTTTTTCAATGTCACTCTGTAGCCTATAGTGCATTATATTGTCTGATTAATCTTAATATTGTCATGATCTGAGGGGTTTTGTGTCCTTGGTTTTTGGTTTTGTAGTCTTCCTTCGTTCAGTTTTTAAAAAATCTTTAAAAACCTTTAAAAAATCGATTAAAAAAAATCTTAAACAAGGTGTACCATGTCTCCACAAAACAGATTATTGAATTTTATGAGTGTGTTCATCTGGCCAATTAGGCTATCTCCTCTCATAAACCTATGAGATAAATAACACTGAGCGGAGCGGGTGACCGGTCTAAGATGGCGGCCCCAAATCTCGTCAGCGCCAGTAGGGAGTAGCGTTCGATGCGGCGTCTATCTATATATGTCTATGCTGCTCTCCCCTTTGTACAAGCCTGTGGTTCAACAGCACCCAGTCACCATGAGGACAGTTAGGAAATGGTCTCCTGAGGCAATGGAGACACTGCGTGGAGCGCTGGAGGCCACTGACTGGGATGCTTTGTTTGAGCCACATGGCGAGGACATTGACGGAATGACTGACTGTGTCTCTGAGTATATTGGTTTCTGTATCAACAACACCATCCCCACAAAAAAAAAAAGTTCGCTGTTACCCAAATAACAAGTGGTGGGTAACCAGCGACCTGAAAATGCTCTTAAATGAAAAAAAAGAGGGCATTTAAAGCAGGGAACCGTGCAGAAACCAAGCTTATACAAAGCAGATTCAAGCGCAGCTCCAAAGAGAGCAAGGACAGGTACAGGAGGAAACTGGAGACCAAACTGGGAGATAACAACGCTGGGGAACTGTGGAACGGCATGAGACAGATCACCGGCTTCCAGAGGAGGGGTGGGGGTGGAGTGGAGGGGGACGAGCAGCGTGCAAACGAACTGAACATTTACTTCAATAGGTTCAACCCCTCCCCCTCTCCTGCTCGCACCTCCTCGTCTCCTCCATTGAACTGTAACCACCCCCCCCCTCAGCCCACCCATCTCCTGTCCCACTCCACCCCCACCCACACCCCCCCCCCGGTAACAAATACTATCCCTCCCCCCTACTAACACCTAGACTTCCCTCCCCCCACCCCAACTCCTATTCTTTCCCCTTCCCCCTTATCTGACTGACATCTGACTTTCAGTACCGCACTGAGTCGTGTCAATCTGCAGAAATTCTCTGATGACACGGCCATTGGTGGGTGTGTGGGGGGAGGGAGGGAGGCTGAGTACAGGGACCTGATCAGCCAACTTTGTGGATTGGTGGGTGGGAGAACCACCTGCAGCTGAACGTGACTAAGACGAGGGAGATGGTGGTGGACTTCAGGAGGAACAAGCCCCCACCTTCCCCAGTCAGCATCAGTGGGAGGGATGTTGAGCTGGTGGACACATACAAGTACCTTGGTGTGACACTAGACAACAAACTGGACTGGTCTGCAAACACTGAGGTTGCCTACAAGAAGGTCCAGAGCCGACTCTACTTCCTGACGAGGCTCAGGTCCTTCAATGTGTGCAACAAAATGCTGCAGATGTTTTATCGGTCTGTTGTGGCGAACGTCCTCTTCTTTGCTGTGGTGTCTTGGGGGGCAGGCATCAGGGCTAAGGACGCCAACAGACTGAATAAACTCATCAAAAAGCTGAGTCTGCTGTTGGCTCTAAACTGGTCCCACTGGAGGAGGTGGTGAAAGAGAGGATGCTAGCAAAACTGCTGGCAATCCTTGACAACCTCTCTCATCCCCTCCACAAAATCCTGGACAAGTTGAAGAGCAGCTTCAGCGGCAGACTCCTTCAACCCCGCTGCTCAAAGGAACGACACAGGAGGTCGTTCCTTCCTAGTGCAATTAAAATCTATAACTCCTGGTTGTCAGGGAATAATCACTGCTGATTACTTCTGCCACTGCCTTCTGTTAATGCCACATTATCACTTTATTACATTATTACAGTTTTATTATTACTGGTTTTGCACACTGTTTTTGTCTACTTACTTTTTATTTAGTGTCTTGTTTTGCGCACTGTTTTTAGTCATTTTATTGTTCTGTTTCTGCACACTGTTTTTTGTCTATTTATTGCCTATTTAATGTCTATTTAATGTCCTGTCTATTTATGTATATTTTTGTATCTGCTGCAACGAGCCAATTTAATCAATTTAATTTTGTTTACTTTAAATGATTCTAATTATGTTTCAACCTTACTGTACTTTAAATGTTATTTATATTAATACCGTTTATTATTTGATTAACTTTATTGTAACGTTACTCAGTTACATTGTATAATCTAACTCGGTTGCTGATTAAAATTGATTTTGTTCACTCTAGAGGAGGAGGGCTTTGTACATGCTTACATGCTTTTCTCCCTCCTCCTGCACTTGTTTTTAAACATTGCTTTGGATTATCTTCTGTTATTTTGTTGTTGTGCGAACTAATAAAAAAAAAAAAAAAAAAAAAAAAAATCCCCTCGGGGATTATTAAAGTATTTTCAATTCAATTCAATTCAATTCAATTATTCAACACAACAACAATTCAACACTAATTTATTTGCAGAGCCAAGGCATATAGAATAGAAAGAGAGAGAGGAAAACTGTCACCATTTATCTTTGGAGCTCAGATCTGATAAAAAGACCTGATAAGTTTTCGACACAATAAGTCAGGTTTTTCAATTCAAATAGTTTTTGGTTGATGACTAAACCAACGATGAGACACATTTATGAACCTAAACAACAAAGTGTTTATTTTTCATCTGTCTACTACATTCACAGAAAGTGTAATTATAGCTATTTATATTCAACACAAGACCTTTTGTGAACTCAAGCACTTTCAATATCTTGAAAACATTATTTCAAGTCAATTCAAGTAAAAACATATAACGACTTCAACGCTCACATTGGCAGTGACAGCAGTACCTGGAGGGGCGTGGCTGTAGTTTGATCATACTGTTGTAGCTGTTCACAGCTGCCACTAGGTGTCACTAAATATCCATTATTTACCTTAATGATATGTCCAGTGCTTTTCCATGGAGGTCCTTATTCAGTCACATATCGAGAGAATTAGAAGAAAAAAAACAAACAGAAAAACGGAAGAAAAAAAGAACTTTGTAAAGAAAATATTGTTTGACACCGATATCTGAATGGCTAAGTAGTTGTAATAAACTGTCACCAGCATTAACATTTAGTGTTCCAAATTCGTTTTTTTTTTTGTTTATTTATTAGTTTGTTTTATAACGACAATAAAACAAAATTACTTGGGGAAAAAAATTGATCTTGTTCATTTTCTATAGCCACTTTATCATGTTCAGGGTCACTGGGTAAATTTAAATTACTGAGTCAGGCAGGACAGACGAAACACAACAAAAGTAACTCTTAAGACTTAAAAACAAGCATACAAAAAAAGAGACAAAAGAAAAGAAACAAAACAATTATGCAAAATAAATACACAAAAAAAAAGTACACATCAAAATTGTACATACTTAGATTGATCGCATGTATAAATGAGGATATCTACTCCAGGAGAGACTGTCGATGGTCCTGAATACTTTCCAGTTATAAATATTTTTTTCTCATGATTACAGTGATGGAGTCAGTTAAGTGTATCTGGTCTGGGGCCCCTGGCCCCTGGCCCCTGGCCCCTGGCTGCTACTGATCCTCTTAATTATAAGGGACACAGTAACACTAAGAGCCTCCTGTACTTTACTTTTTATGATGAGCCAAAGTGAGGATTCACTGCAATCTGTTGGCATTATATGGATTTGAATTGGACTAAATTGGAATCATTTGGATTATAAATGGATTAGGACTAATTGGATTTTATCGAACTATAACTTTATTATAACTGGGTTTAATTGGAGGGTATCGGACTGATGGCTAATGTACAAAAGTAGAATTAAGAAATCCATGATGTCTGAGAAAGGAGGGGCTAACTTATGCTACTGAGTTCATCTTATCTTAGTCCACTGCACAAATGCAAAGCCAGGATGAGGAGGTTTGGCTATGTAGCTAATCCTGGCTCACAACATTGTAACCGTGACCGTGAAGTCAGTCACAGATTTATTGATGCTGAAATATTTTGCTTATTTTTGAGCAACAGCTCATAATGGAAATGTATGAAGAGACCAAAGACCTAATATGTAAAAAGGGAAATGCAGTTGCTTTTAATACATTTAGACAATCTGTCTGGCAAAACAAGTGCATGGTAGTCCAATATATGAGCTACATTTTACATGCCATGGTTGCGGGACAATAACCACATCCGTCATGACAAGATATATTAAAGTTCTATTCCAAAAGTCCACTTCCTGCATGTCTCATGGGTTAATCTGAAAGGAACACAAGGGCATTTTTTCCATTGTAAATAACTTACAAAAACCATATTATTCACTTTATCATCTGCACTCAGCTGCTTGGCGTCTTTAATGTCATTTTTTAAAATACCAAAATACCCAAGATTCACCAGAAAGTGTTTAATAATACCTCCTGCAGTTCACCCTCGATGTTCTCTCAACTCCTTTCCAGTTTCAAAATTTCCTCTGCTACTGAAATATCGGACCTCATTTTGAAATCCAAGTCATCTGTCTGTCAGTTAGATTATCTGTCCTGATAAAAGCCTGCCTTTCTCCTCTTTCCCCTTCTGAGAATTCACTATTGATTAAGTTAATAAATGCAGTTGTTTAAACTTCTATGAAAGAATGAGATCAACAGATCAAGTCAGCAGGAAAATTGGAGATTAGAATTGGCAAAGAAAACTCCAATCAGTGCATCTCTAATGTCCAGTCAGTACTGGTGTTCCCCATGGCTCTGTCTCAGGACCCATTTTATTCATCACCTACTTACTTCTATTTGGAAATGTATTCCCTAAGTTGAACATCAGTGTCTGTTGCTATACGGATGATACTCAGATGTACCTCTCGTCCAAACCAGCCTCCATTTCTCCACCCACCTCCCGTTCTGACTGCTGACATGAAATCCACGGAAGTTTTCTCAAACAGTGGCACCAAGTCTACCGTGGCAAAATTGGTCAGTTTTTCCATCACCAAGGACAATTCTTCAGTTTTATTCTTTCCTTCAGGTTAAGAGTCCAGGTGACATCATTTACAGTACGATATGATATAGTACTGATACGAGTACAGACTCCTGTGAGTAACGTGAGCAGTGTACACATTTCCACCTATGCAGCTACGGGTGCACGATAACAGGAAATTATGACGTCATCCCGATAAGTCCGATATCACGACAAATAGCCCCGATAACATATATATTTCTGTCAACACAGCAGTGCCTCGCTCCCTCTGAGCCTTGAATGACCAGCAGTGAATGTTATGTTCAAGTAACGTCGGCATAATTAGAAAAACAATTACTCAATCAGGAAAATCAAGAATACCCCTCATGCCAGAAAACAACTTCGTTAACTCGGTCATAATTTTAGTAGTTGCTGACTTAAATTGCTGTTCGCAGTATTTTCCCACATGTTACACTTAAAAAAAGAAAAAAAATAGAAAAGGCTGAAAGAACGACTAGCAAACTAGCAAACAGAGGGAACTAACATGGCGGTGTGGAACTTCGTTAAAGTTTCAGAAGAAGATAGTTTGGTGGTTATTTGTGATGAATCCTCCGAGTGAATTCTACGAGGAGGGAAGCACAAGCTTTAATACGTAAAACCTGATCAGCCACCTACAACATAACAATCACTTCCATGGAGTTTTGAAATCACACTAACGTGAGCTAACGGAAGCTAATGCACAAGCCAGCAGCAGTCTCTCCTCTCCCTCATTCCTCTCATCTAAAGCTTCCATGAGATTTAAAAATAAAAAACAAAAACTACTGAACCTCATTTACTTTAATTAAAAGGTATTAATTTAAATGGAACCACAAGTCAAAATCCTTTAAATGTTAATCTTTTTCAGTTAGTAATTCTGATTGCATGTATTTCCATCAGTTCAAGGAGCCTTTATTTTTTATATCAGTCAGTAATGAACCTTATTTAAGTTAATGTGAGATATCAAATAGGTTTGTTTGACAGCTTTATGAAAATGTTTGAGAGGCTTGTCAATAGTTTTTCAATGGAAAAAATAAATATCTGTTCATTTAAAGAGTCCAAACTATTTTTTTATTTTGTTCATAGTATTGATGTAACGATCTTAGGTATGTGTGTGTGTTATCGGTTATCGGTATCGGCCTTTAGGAGCTGAAGGTTATCGGTTATCGGTGTTAAAAAACAGTTATCGTGCATCCCCTATATGCAGCATTAATCTTCTCTCTTTATACCCGACAGTACTGCAGTTCTCGTTCTGGTCACCTCTTGCACTGATTACTGCAACTCCCTCTTATTTAGTCTACCCACCATCCATAAACTCCAACTGGTTCAAAAATCTGCTGTTTATATCGTCACTAAAACACCCTCCTCCAGTCATATCACTTATGTCCTTCAGCATATTCACTAAAGAACAAAACAGTTTCAAGATTCTACTTGTAACCTTCAAAGTTATCCATAGCTGTGCCCCTGAATACCCTCTGAACTTCTGCACATGAACACACCCACCTGCACTTTAACATTCATTATTATCATCAATATTAATGCATTGGAGAAGGATGAAAAAATATTTATTTGTAAAAGTAATGTCTACAGGGTCACCAGTGAGAACCAGATTTTCATGGAAATACTTAAATCCTACTTTATGTGACCAAACATTCAAGTTTGTGTGAAATGATTTAATCACTGATAGGCCTATACTGGCACTGCTTTGTAAAGCCACATTACATACATACAACAGACATATCAAACTGCTCACATACCATTACATCACATCACATTACATCACATTCACATACCATTACATTAAATCACATTACATTGATGAGTGTATGAATGAAAATCATCATGATTTTTTCTGTAAAACCCATTCTCGAACACAGACTACATTACAGACGCTGTCGTCAGAGGGATCAATGTGTAAGTTCTGTTTTACAACTTTCAAAGTTTCTTTCATATTTCAAATTATTGATAAGTGTTAAAATATGATGGAGAGTTTTGATACGATATCAAGTTGTTGTCTTTGCTTCAGTTGTTCTGATTAAACTACTGTAATTATGGACCCCTGTTTGGGTCATAATTCAATGAATAAATGAGTCTATTATTATGAAATACAGGCGTTTATTATTATAAAATATGTATTCATTATTATGAAATGTTTCCCATTATTATGAAAAAAAAAGTAATTATTATGAAATATATTTTTATTATTATTTAATCTTAGTTTAATAAATGCATAATAGTTTATTTCAGAATGTCTTTTTTTTTAATCTAAGAATGAGCTTTTACATAATAATGACATTTTGCTACTGGGCGGGGCCAGTGGTTGACCTGCACGCTCATTGGCTGATCCGTCTCCATGCAGTTGGTTGGGGGACTAGCATCGAGCCTGTTGGCTACCTCTCGGAGTAAGTCAGAAAAGGATCTTTCTCCTGTTCGCCATGCCGTCAAAATCAAGTTGATATCGACTAAGAAACGAAGCGTGAAATGTAGGGAAAACTATTATGCATTAATCTAAGATTAAATAATAATAAAAATATATTTCATAATAACTACATTTTTTTTCATAATAATAGGAAATATTTCATAATAATAAACATGTATTTCATAATAATGAGAAACATTTCATAATAATGGATACGTATTTCATAATAATAGATGCCTGTATTTCATAATAATACTCATTTATTCATTGAATTATGACCCAAACGGGGCTCCATATATAATAAAGTACAAGGTAATTTTGGTTGGTTGAGTTTAGATATCGTTTGAAGGCAGTCATTAGTAGCCGTGCCCATGTTAATGGAAACTGTTTATTTATTTATTTATTTAAAACATTATTTTAAGATTTTATGGCTCGAGTGGCCTGTATTGAAAGAAGATGGACACAGAGACACGTAGTAAAGGGTCACAGCTTGGGAGTTAAGGACTAAAGCCTTTGTATATGTACCGTCTGCTCAAACAGGTGAGCTGTCCGCTGGCCCAGGTACGCTATGATTGCAACGCTCTTTGTTTTTGTGCTCCTCCTCAGTTTGATTACCCTCCTGGAATTTGAGCATTTCCTGTATAACAGCCTGAAGGCCTCTGCCCAGGTCCTGGCGGTTGTAGGGTTTTCCTAATGGAGGCACATGGATGAAAGCGGAGCGCCGCTGTCCCAGGTACAGAGACAGGTAGTAGGTAAAATCACAAAGATACCTAACAGGGGGAAAAACAGATATATTAGCTCATGGGAAGTCAACATTGTTGTACAATATGGACAACAAGAAACTTGATAAAAGCTATGTACCACCATAGTAAAATGAAAAGGATCCCATGTCAGTAGTCTGCTGATATTATGTGACAATTTACTAGATCATAGAAATATACAGTGCACTGTAAAAAAAAAAAAAAAAAAGTAATATAACAGAATTTTACTGTCTATTTTACGTTAAAATACCATTTAACTTACAAAAATAAATGTCAAATGTCAAATGTAAAATAACATTAAATCACTGTAACTGTGAAAACACACAATATTTCTGTTCTTTTACAAAAAAAAACCCCATTAGAAATACATATTTTTATTGTTAAAATACATTCACAAATATATCGTAATTTCACAAATGTTTGTCTGTTATTTAAGGGAATAAACTGTAAAATTCAACTTTAAAACTCTAAAAAAAAGAAAAAATAAATAAAAGGAAAAAATCATTTAAAATGACCAAGGAATTAATAGTAAAAATTTGCAATTTTACTATAATTTCTTTGTTAATTGACTAATATTTTCATTGAAAATAACTACAATTACTCTCATTTCTAGATGAAACATTTATTGACATTATATTAATAAATTATTATTAATTATATTTATTTTGAAAGGACATCTAAAGAGACATAGGGAAAGGGGAAAGCTTGAGAGGGTGAATAATAAAGAGTTGGACTTGAACTTAAATAGAGAAATAAAACATTTCTCTGATAGATATGCTGCTAGTGATCTGGCAGGTCCTTTCTGGGTCGTTTCCCAGCATTCCTTTGCAGTCCTGGTTGTTTAGGTGCTAATCTGTGTTTATTTGTTAGCTATTTGATTTAATTCTGCCATGTAAAGTCTGTTGCTGGTTTGACTCCCTGTTGATTCAGACCCCTTACATTTAACATGTTCATTTGTGTCACCTCTGAGTTAAGTCTGTCTGTG
This sequence comes from Hirundichthys speculiger, assembly GCA_018398805.1. Taxonomy (NCBI): domain Eukaryota; kingdom Metazoa; phylum Chordata; class Actinopteri; order Beloniformes; family Exocoetidae; genus Hirundichthys; species Hirundichthys speculiger. Next base: position 1,015,611 of record JAGFBZ010000844.1, on the reverse strand, counting down.
TTCGAATGAGTACCCGTGAGTTTGTTTAATAAAGTGTGTAAAACGAAACTTGTGCTGTGCAAAAACAGGAAGTTGACAAAATACTCCTTTAGCTAGCACCATGGCTGACATACAATACAAAGGCTAAAGTCCTTAAAATTGTAGCAACTTTAAACCCAATATTTAGTTTCTCAACAGTTTTTTGACATGTTTTGAAAGATGAATCACATTCATTTTATGTCATATACTGTTATATTACATCAAACACTTCTTTACATAAATAATGTAATTGAAACCAATTAATAACAGCACATTTCTGTAAATTTAAGCATTATTATTCGTCATACAGCCTTTACTTACCATATTTCTAGGTAATTTAATTGTTTTAAAATGTGAAAATGTTTCTAATTAATGTTAAAAAACAACCTGAAAATAAGGCAAAATCTTGTTAAAATTACAACTACAAACTGTATTTTTATTATGGAAAAAAAAAAACGTATTTGTATAAGAAAGTAATTTTCTGTTATTTCACGGTATTTTTTCTGGTGCCCCAGCTGCCGGAAAATTACCGTTTTTTTTTTTTTTTACAATTTTTGTTTTTTACAGTGTGCCTTGTGAAAATATTTGGCCACCTTGAACTTTTCAACCTTTTGCCACAATTCAGGCTTCTAACATAAAGATATAACATTTAATTTTTTTGTCAAGAATCAACGACAAGTGGGACACAATCCTGAAGTGGAACGAAATTTATTTGATATTTTGGCTGTTTTAGAGGAAGAATGGGCAAGAATTTCAGTCTCTGGATGTGTTAAACTGATAGAGACAAACCCCAAAAGACTGGAAGCTGGAACTGCAGCAGAAGGTGGCGCTGCACAGAGTATTAACGCAAGGGGGCCAATAAATTACAGCCCTGATTGATCTTAAGAATTTTCAGTTTTTTTATTTTTTTTTTTTGTTTTTTTTTTAAAAAAGTTTTAAATATTCAATAAATTTCATTCCACTTCATGATTGTGTCCCACTTATTGTTGATTCTTGACAAAAAAATTAAAATTTTATATCTTTATGTTTGATGCCTGAAATGTGGCCAAAAGTTTGAAAAGTTCAAGGGGGCTGAATACTTTGGCAAGGCACTGTAGTTTACAAACATTTAACCCAGAGATTCCCAAAGTGTGGGCCGCGGCCCCCTGGTGGGCCGTCGCGGTACTGCAGGTGGGCCGTGAGAGGTCATTAAAATTAAACAAATATGTTTTAAATCCTCAAACTTTTTAAAATATGTGTTTAATTACAGTAAAATATTAATGGCATGATTAAAAAACATTAAGAAGTAACAAAACAAGCCAGTTAAGTGTTATTCTACTGTCATCTTAACTTAATATGACAAGTGTCACCTTATTTGTTGACCCCTCACATTAATATCAGAACATGGTTCCTGGTCCTGAATATTGATCACAGTTGTGATTAAAGGTTTCGGTGGGCCGCTGAGATTTTTCACATTTCAAATTGGGCCTTGGTGTTATGAAGTTTGGGAATGGACTGATTTAACCAACTGCATTTCCTTTGATTATGTCATATAGCAGAGGCTTAAAGACAAGTTCACAGGTAGATTTTAACAAAAGATGTTTTGACATGTCACCACAGGAAAGGCAATATTTAAATTAATAATGTTTAATTTATCTCGGGACCAAAACCTCAGCAGAATTAACTATACATAACATCTTCTCTTTTTTTTTTATAGCATCAAGGAAATGTTTCAACTGTGATTCTGAACATGTGAATTTCTACTACATATGTAAATAACATCACTTGCCTTCCAGCATCTTCAGATACAGATGTAGTGATCCCGACGTCAGAATCATTGATCCTTTTGCAGATCGTGTTCATGTCTATGACTGATGTGAAGCAGTCGGGGCCGTCCTCTACGCACCACTGTGAAGCTGGGCAGAAGCTACAGTTGTCCAGGCGTTTGTAGCCGTTGTTACGGCCGCACTGCTCCAGAGTGACTGTTGTCGCTAACCCAGAAACACCGACATGGACAGCTAACTGGGACACCAGAAAACAGAGGTCAACTAAGGTATTTCATAACTGAATTTGTAAAGTTCATCGGTATTTTATATACCTGTGGCTGGTGCTCTTTCCACAGTGATGGCAGAAGACTCTGGATAGCCAGGTATTCAACAGGTAACTCACACACATAAAGATCTGCTGCATCACCCAGTCCTAACTGCTCCAGTTCCTTTAACCACACAGACAATAATAATAACTTAACTGCTTCCTTTAACCACACAGACAATAATATTTAACTTAACTGCTCCTGAGAAGGAGTCACATGTCCAAAGGACAAATAACACAGCAGTACTCCTTATCAGGTGATGTAGCATTCTTCACATTTTTTAACTGGATAGTGCACGAATGAACTCCAAAGTACCAATTATAAAATATCTTTTATATTCAAATGTCATATTAAATGTGAAACAAATTTTATCTTCAATATATGCAATTTCATGACTGATTACCTGCACTGCCACCCAGCTGGAGTTCAACACGTGCTCACCAAACGGCTCAAATCCTGCAGAGAGAAAACAGTTGAGCCTGAAGTGGTCACAACTCAGCAGGTAAAAGAGACTCCTCTTACCAAATCTAAAGTCACATAAAGTTAAACATTAATCACAGCAGCAGCGCAGGACTAACACAAATACAACGGAAGATTTTTGGTCGGGAGAGAAACAACAAATCCAATGACAAACTGACAAACCAGAGTATCTCACCTGTCACTACGACTTTCTTCTTACTGGCCATTATCTCTGTTTTTTTGTTTTTGATTACTGAAATTGTTCTAGATAAATAGGTGGATCCTCAAAGAAGACACCCTGCCTTGCTGTTATCTTCTTCTGGTTCCAAGCTGAAAGGAAATGCCAAAGTAAATGTGGATAGAGTATACTGCCATCTACTGATCAGGTATGGACAACAGCTCAATGTGTATGGAGCCCCGTTTGGGCCATAATTCAATGAATAAATGAGTCTATTATTATGAAATACAGGTGTTTATTATTATGAAATACGTATTCATTATTATGAAATGTTTCCCATTATTATGAAATACAGGTGTTTATTATTATGAAATACGTATTCATTATTATGAAATGTTTCCCATTATTATGAAATACAGGTGTTTATTATTATTAAATATTTCCCATTATTATGATAATGGTTTCGTTTTTCATAAGAATGAGCTTTTACATAATAATGGCTTTGTTTTTCTTAAGAATGATTTATGTGTCAATCACAGCAGAGAGGGCGGAGCCATTTATGTGATTGGCTGCTCTTTCATTCAGGCATAAGCAACAGAACAGTGAATCGTCAAATCGGGTCAAAATAGTATCGCCTGATAAATGATCATTTTCGATATTGTCTGCTAACCTGGTCAAGGTTTCCCGTAGCTCAGTCCAAGCTGCCATAGCTACAATCGGACTAGGAGCGCACCTAGATGACGCCACGGCCCGCTGCTAACGGGACCTCACGGCCAAAACTAGTTGATGTCAGAGCATAGAATGGAGAAGGATCAGCAAATGAGCGTGCAGGTCAACCACTGGTCCCGCCCACTAGAGATGCGTGGATGAACCGCGCACCCGCGGGCGGAGCGGATAATCCGCATATCGGGCGGATGACTCGTCAAAAAATAATACTTTAATTAAATTCGGGCGGGTTGCGGTTGAAGCACTCAAATAATAATAATAAGAAAAAATATTTTACATATTATTAAAAAGGATGGCGGGTCGGTTCGGTTTTGAAAATTGGTGAAAAAACGTTCCTGCAAATGGATAGCGGACGGATAGAGATTTTAAGAAGCGGTTGCGGGTTAAAATATACGTCATCCGCACATCTCTACCGCCCACTGGCAAAATGTCATTATTATGTAAAAACTCATTCTTATAAAAAACGAAGCAATTATGTAAAAACTCATTCTTAGATTAAAAAAGCTATTCTGAAATAAACTATTATACATTAAACTAAGATTAAATAATAATAAAATATATTTCATAATTATTACTTTTTTTCATAATAATGGGAAATATTTCATAATAATGAATACGTATTTCATAATAATAAACACCTGTATTTCATAATAATAGACTAATATATTCATTGAATTATGACCCAAATGGGGCTCCATAAATGTGCACTTAAAGAAAACAAAAAGATGCTGTTAAAACAACCTGCAAGTGAGGGATTACTGTAAGGGATTAAGTATAAAAGAAGTTGGTGGTGAATATTCGAGCCCAAAGTTCAAGTGAAATGATACTTTGATACGAAACTGTCTCTTATACGACCGCTGACATCTACGTTTCCAGGATTTCCTTTCTTCTCAGTTTGTTTTAATCAAATCACAGCTCATCTAGTATTGTCTTATGAAAACAGCTTGTCTTTTCATTCCTTACGGTCCACGCCCTGGGGCTGCAAATGACTCACACATGGCACAGAGAAAAAAAAAAAAAAAAAAAAAAAAAAAAAAAAAAGAAAATGTACTCCCCACGTCCCAGAGATTTTTAGGAGGACAAATGTTATGAGAGAAATGCTTCAAGCTAACGCTCACGCTCATGTTTGTAGCGCTAAGATCATTACGGAGCAACTCCACTGACCAGCTACAACCTGCACTGCGGTGGTAAAGCCCCCCCCCCCTCCATCCATCCCTCTGTTTTACCCACGTCACTCACTGGATCAATGTTGCCGTGGGAACTAATGATGCAGAGGAACCTTCAGTTTTTAGCTAACAGGGTCCCTCTATAGGCTTGGAGGTTCAGGTGTTTTTACTTTATGTTTATCACTGTTTTCTTTCTTTCTTGAGTCTCTTATCGTCTGCCGTGATGTTCACTGTAGCTGTGGTCACTTGTTTCATCATGTGTGATATATTACTGTAAAGATGTGGTCGTCATCAGAAAATAATGGTTACTTTTAATTATACCTTAGTATTAAAAAAATAGTCATAGCACCAAGCGTACTACGATTATCACACTTATTTTTTTACATATAAAAAGACTGTAGGCATTCTTTGATACCCACAAGCCATTAAAACCAAGAAAACCCAGACTCTTTGTGTTTCTAATGTGCATGTTTCCTTTTTTTCCTTAGTTCCTGATCACTTTGATATATACAGTCATGGAAAAAATGATTAGACCACCCTTGTTTTCTTCAGTTTCTTGTTCATTTTAATGCCTGGTACAACTAAAGGTACATTTGTTTGGACAAACATAACAATAACCACAAAGATTGCTCATAAGAGTTTTATTTAAGAGCTGATATCTTACCATTTTCCATGGTTTTCTTGATTATAACCTAAAATCACTTAAGTTTTTACATCAATAGCTATGGCGTTGTACTGCCAAAATCACTGCTTTTATGCATTCAGTGTTTTCTTTTCTGTCTGTTTTAGTCACATGATGACGTTTAGTGGTACCAGGTATTAAAATGAACAAGAAAGTGAAGAAAAAATGGTGGTCTAATAATTTTTTTTCCCCATGACTGTATACGTCAGATGTAGCGCCTTCTCGGTCGTCAAAGAACAATAAGAAGTGTTCAACTTATAGTCAAAGAGAATCAAAATAAGATTAAATCACATTTCTTCTACTGTATTTCAGCCTGAGATGGAGAAACATTTTGTGTATTTTCTTCCCCGCCCAGCCTGCTCTGGGCGACCTTGTGCTTTTTATGCTATGACATCAAACCACAATGCATTGCACTGTTTGTAGTTTACTTAAACTCTCCATGGCAATAAAGGCAGGCTCGGCCCCCTTTATTTAAATCGAACCGGAAACCAACGTCATCTCGGGCCAATCTCTGCTCTCTGCAGTGACATAATGGAATTTTTAGGGCGAGAAAGCAGAGAGAGGTGGAGAGGTTTACCTCTGCTAACCGGACCTGCTAACCAGACCGGACCAGGAGCAGCTCACTGCTGGACCGACTGGGTTTATCCTTCACTACCACAGAAAACAGGGATCAGCTGGTTTCCTCAGATCTGGATGTGACTGTTAAAACTCTTTAACGCCCCCCCCTCCCTCCCTCCCTCATATGCGGATGTAGGATGGAAACAACCCTGTACCCCGCCAGCAACCCGCGGGTCTCCAGCATCGTCTACCAGAGCAGGATGATGAAGAAGGAGATTAATTTAAACCTGGACGACCAGAGCTCCGAGATGAAACCCAACCCGCTCCGGGACGCGGACGGACTCCTGAACTCTCCGGACCTGGGACTCCTGAAACTGACCTCTCCGGACCTTGAACGCCTCATCATCCAGTCCAGCGGCGCGGTCACCCAGACGTCCCAGTTCTTCTACCCGAAGTCCGGCAGCGACGAGCAGGAGTTCGCGGAGGGGTTCGTCAAGGCGCTGGAGGACCTTCACAAGCAGAACCAGCTGAGCGAGGCCGGGGGGGTCTCCGCGGAGAGGCTGGAGCTGGCCGGTTCCGCCGGGCTCCAGGCGTCGGACCTGCCCGTGTACACGACTTTAAACGGCTACGCTGCCAGTCCGCTGGGAGCCGCCGCCGCCGCCGCCGCCACCGTCAGCTACTCCGCGGACCCGGTCCCCTTCCCGCCTCCTCCGTCACATCTGACCGCCGCGCAGCAACAGGCGGTTCTGTCCCGGCTCCAGTCCGCCGGGGGGGTCAAAGACGAACCGCAGACGGTACCGGACATGCAGAGTTTCGGTGACAGCCCCCCGTTGTCTCCCATTGACATGGACAACCAGGAGCGCATCAAGGCGGAGAGGAAAAAGCTGCGGAACCGGATAGCCGCCTCCAAATGTCGCAAGAGAAAACTGGAGAGGATCTCTCGACTGGAGGACAAAGTGAAGACGTTAAAGACGCAGAACAGCGAGCTGGCGTCCACGGCCAGCGTCCTGAGGGAGCAGGTGGCCCAGCTGAAGCAGAAGGTGATGAACCACGTCAGCAGCGGGTGCCAGCTGCTGCCCAGCCAGGTCCAGGCGTACTAAAGTCCAGTAAAGGTGCTCTGACCTGGAGGCGGAACCGCTGTGGACGCGCTGCAGCCAGGGGCGACTCTAGGGTCGGAGCTAACGTTAGCGAGAAGAGGACGATACCATCAGGCGGGGTCGTTTTCATTTTCATTCTTAAAATATAAACTTAAACCACAAACTATGGATTAAGTTTTGGACATTATCTAAGCCTGTCAAATGAGAACTTAAATTTTAGAATAACAACATTTCTTACTCGAGGTTTTTGGAGTGCTGAATTTCAATTTAGGGGTGCTGAAGCACCCCTAAAAACGGGCTAGCCTCGCCCGTGGCTGCAGCGTCCAGTATGATGCCTTATCAGAAACATTTATCTCCTGTAACAGAAAATCCTTATCAGAGACCAAAGACGGTGTCATCGTGCATTTTGAACTGAACTGCGTTGAGCAGAATTGTATAAAAGAAACAAGTCAAAGGGAAAAATAAAGGAAAAGGACCTGTTTGACTGGCGGGAGTCTTGAACTAACTGACCTTTGCTCCAGTTTAGCAGAAGCCATGTAGCTAACTGCTATCCGCTTAATTAGGATGACGTATGTAAGCTGAACAATCTCAACAAGAGAGCAACCAAAACACCAAATGATGTCATTCACTATATAATGTAACGCCTTAACTGTTTACAAGCATTTAGTTAAAAAAAAAAAAAAAAAAAAAAAAAGAAACAAAACATGACAAAAAAATATTTTTATTTACTGAAACATACATGGTCTTATTAACCTTTTTTTTTCTGATCTCCAAACACTGTGTTGTCCCTGATGTCTGTACAGTTCATTGTAATTTTCATGATGGCGGCTGCTGCTTAGTTCTTTATTCTCTAAATGACCATGAGTATATGAATGTGTACGTACTGGTGGACATGTCTCTCAGACATTTATTAAAGTCACTGCATTATTTAATCTCATGTATTTCATGTCTTACTGAGGTAAGAGAGAGGTTGTTTGATTTGTTTTTTTTTTTTTTTTTTTTTTTTTTGGCCTCTTGTGATTGAGCAGTATTGCAATTTTATTCCCTCTACTGGACACACTAAGCATTAGATACTTTAAAACAACTCTGGCAAAAAAAATAAATATATTAAGAAGTTGCATCATCAGTCGTAAATTATGTTAATTCCGCTGTTATATTTTAAAGAAAAGAAACACACAAATTAATTTATTAAGAAGAACATTGCAGCTTTGAAAAATAAACTTTTAAAAATGTTATTTGTTGAAATTTATGGCATTTTCCTCATACTTTAGAGAGTGGATCAGTCAGTGGGGGTGGAATCGTCTTGTAATTTGCACAGGTATTAATTGCGCATAATTGCATAATCGTATCATTTTATTCTGAAGTTAAAATAGAGTGCTTGCAGACCTTTATGAGCTGTTGCACCTGGCTGACTGACAGGAAATGTGCTTCCAACAAGAGAGCTGAAACAATGGAAACAATTATAAAGCTCCTTTAAGGAGAGAATCTAACATGGTGGCGTTGCAGATGTTGACTGTTCCTGGTCAGATCCATCTAAAGTTTAGATGCAAACAAGTAGACCCACAGAAGCACTTTAAACGTCACAACAGACAATCTCAGCCACATGTCTTTAAAATAGAAAATTCACAATAAAAGAAAGAAAACAAAAACAAATGGGAAGAACTGGGAGTCAGTGTTTGGGATCAACCATAGAGAAAACAAAACTAACCCTCATTAAAAAAAAAAAAAAAAGAAAATGTGACATTCAAATAACAAAAGCAGTGGTGGACTGTGATGACTGATGGCGTTCTATGAAGAAAACCAAATCTACATCAATAGTGGAAGATACACTATTGTTAATTATTGAATTATCATTCTACTGTTCTAAATGTAAATAATCGAATTATCTAAAAATGTTAAAATTGTGTTTAGAATTGGATGAACAGAAGTTTAGTGAAGGACAAAGAAAGGAGGAGAGAGGAGACGTGGTTAACAATGACAAGAGTTTTATTTTTTTAGACATGTTTTACAAAGCCAGAGCATTCAGCTGTTAAATACTTTAATGCCAAATCTGTAATTTGTTTACCCAAAATAAAATAGCTGAATAAATATAATCCAACAGCTGTGATTCAATGCTTTTTTTTTTTTGGCCATACATGCCCTTCTCTACATAATGATAATAACAAATATCAAATTCTGCTTTTACTGGTCTTTATTGATTCCTCAGTTAAATAAACCTGATATGACAGAATTACAGCACATTTCACACCACTAATATCTGATTACTGTTTAATAAAGAGTTCAGAGGATTCAGTTAACCTCCAAAAACACTTTTCCTGTCTTGTAAGTGTTCTTTTGAGCCTAAAATAATTTTCACGAGACTTCTTGAAAATGACATAAATGATAAAGACTGTATGAACTGGAGACCAGTCCAGGGTGTATACCAGCCCAGAGAGAGCTAGGCTAGGCTAGGCTAGGCTAGGCTAAAGCAGACCCTGAACGGGAATAAGAGCTGTAAATAATGGAAAGACCCTCTTTATATACACTCACAGGCCACTTCATTAGGTCCAGGTGAGTGTATATATATAAAAGTGCCTTCATAGCAACAGTACTTTTGTTGTGAACCTTATTTTGTATTGTATGCTACTTGATATTTGATTGTGCAGAGAAATAACGGAGGACTGGGAACCTCTCCAGGACGTACCCTGTGTCTCGCAACATGACAACCGTGACAGGCTTCAAACATTACACATAACTGATAACACAACATGCTTCTCATCAAAGTGTAAGTATTTCTTACATTGGAATGTTTAATTTTTCACATTGACAAAGCATCCTAATCTTTGTAAACAAAAATACATTTATATCCAAAAGCTTTGATAGTTTAGGTGTTTGAATACTAACGAACATCTCTTTGCAAAGTTGAGCACAGAAAACTAGCTTAAAAAAAAGTTAAATAAATAAATAATACAAAATAATTTAGTAAGACTATTTTTGCATGTCTCAGCACATTTGTGAATATACAACTTACAGAAATTTGCACTGAATACAAGAGCAGAAAAGTTCCTTATTAAAGGGAAAAACAAACAAAACTAACAATCTGCTTTAATAAACTTTGAAACAACACACTGTAAAAATAAAGATGGGAGTATAATTCACGACTATCTAATAGTAATTATGTAGAAATCGATGAGGATGAGATCTTTCGGTGCCCTTCTGGTCAATAAATGTTACGCACTGTTTGCTTTGAATAAGATAAGCGGTTTAACGTCTGAAAAATTCAAGCCACATTTAGTAATTCAAAGTACTGAAAGTTAGGACAGATGGATTTTAAATTTAGATTACAGATTATACAAGTAAAAATACAATTAATAAGATTCTGCTAAGAATATCAGTAACATGCAAGTCACACTCGGCATCAATCAAATTACTAAGTAATTTTTATTACTTCATATCAATTTTAAATTTGAAATGTATATATTTAAAATGGACATCTATCAACTTATTAACTTTAAAATGTATACACCGAGAGATCATGTATCTTTTCATCTTTTCTTCAAAATCATTCAGCCGACACCGTTATCCAATGATGATAGAAGCTTACTGCTTTATTATATAACTTGACTTAAAAACTGTAATGAATTACTAAAATTCTTAAATAATTTATGAAATTAAAAAGATAAAAAAAAATCCAAGCCACCCTGTTCAAACATCAAACTTAGCTGCTAGATATCTATAAAGAGTCCATTACAATACCAATAAGATCATTTCACAGATTCATAACTACAAACTAAAAAGAAAAAAAAAAAAGTCTTTCCACAGCAACATTTTTTCAGCAGCGCTACAAGTACAATAACTGCAAATGATTGTAGGGGTTCACGATAACTATCGGGCCGATAACAGGAAATTATGACGTCATTCCAATAACTCGGCGGCGATCGTGAACAGTTATCGTGCATCTTTAATGATTGTTTACATTTAAGTCTGAGGCGTAAAAGCCGAGTGTGACATGCAGCTCAACTCAGCTACAGACACGAGAATAAGGAGCGGTTTTGTCTTATCTTCGATGTTAACTGACCAACTATCGGGTTTAACGCGTCTACTGTGTCTCCACTTATGGCCGGCGTCCATTACAACAACAAATCGGTTATATCGCACCGACCCCGTTCATTTTCTGTGGAAAGCGAAGAGGCGTATTCATCACCGATGCAAGGGTTCTGAGATCTGTTGAGACTTTCTGGTTAAAGTTGTTTGTATTTATGCTTTACAACAAAATAGCAAGGTTTAAATAAACTTCGGCTGTCATGTACACGCTTCCACGCAAGAAAAAAAAGGGGAGCGATGTGACTGCACACGAAATCGTTCCTGTATAGTGGACATGCGCACTTAGACACAAATATGTGTGTGTAAATACCTTCTGTTAAACTTCTCTGCACTGAAAATGTAATCTTTGGAGAAAGCTGCCTCGTCTCGACACTTAAGACGTCTTGGGAACGTAGAGCAGCCAACTAGTGTCCATATATGGCAGTGTTCATGTCTAGAAACACTGAAAATGTACATATGAATAAATAAGGAAGAAAGCAAAACTTCAACTGAATATAACAAACAAATAAAAAACGTGTCAATCTTGAGACAGCATTGGATGTTGTGTGTGTGTGTGTGCGTGTGCTGTTGTGTTCAGCAAGCACAATCTTGATGAGACCGTTGCGGCTGCTCATTGAGCTGTGGCCCCTGCTTAGATCCGGTCACAGCCGGGTCGTTGTTATCCAAGCTCTCCGACATCCTTTCACAGATGATGTCCACCAGCCGCTCGAAGGTCTGCTTCACGTTAATGTTATCTTTTGCACTGGCTTCAAAGAACTCAAATCCTATCAAGAAAGGCAATGGGAAGTTAAATACATCACTTTAATGTAACAATTATCAACATTCCCTTATCTCATCATGCCAGGTAAGCTTACACCTGTTGAATTTTTTACCCTCATATCACATGAATTGAAATATCTCGAGACCAAATCAATTCTAAAGTCTTGAAAAGCTTATTCCATATTTGCGTATCGTACCTTAAATCAAAACTAAGACGATTAAAATTTTTAATCGCGATTAATCGCATGATTTCCCTGATTAATCACGATTAATCGCAATGTATAAAAAAAAAATCAAATAATGAATTCAAAAGTAGTGTAAAGGTCACTTTTATTTAAATGTTCTGCTGTGCCCTAACATTTAACATAACATTTGTTGTTCAAACACTTTTAACATCAGCACTTGTCAGTAACACATATTTAGTTGTAAATCTCATCTTAAAAAATGTCAAATAAAATAAAGCTTATTGCCACTGCCAGGGCAGTAATGTCGTCCTGTTTTTTTTTTATGAATAATAAAAAAAAAGTCTACCAACAAAATCCTAACAATCTAGAGGCCACAATCAAAACATTAAAACAGGTAATTTCTGAGGTAACAGCAGAAACTTTTAACGGGGAGTTCAACTTGTCAGTTGTTACAAATAACCTTGTTTCTGTTGAATCCTCCATCTGGGAGAACTTTAAAATGAAAATGTCCATGTTAAAGTTTTGTAACTTTATCAATCCGTAATTATCTGTGTATCATTTGTTTTTTTCCATTTTCAATTGTCAATCAAAAATTAAAAAAATTAAAAAGTGACTTTTTATTTTTTTTCCATTTTTTTAATCTAACACAACCCCCCCCCCCCCCCCCAAAAAAAAAAAAAAGGCCTGTTTTTTAATATTTCAATTTTAGCAAACAGGCCACGGGACTGAATTTGTTTTTAGTATTTTATTGTCTGGTTTACGTGACCCAGAAATGGCTTTGTTTTATAATTAAGGAACAGACTTTCTGTTGTCATTACACATCTGTGCCACTAGATGGAGCCGCACTGCAGTAACCAGCTAGAGAACAGCAGGACCGTGAACAGTGAATCTGACGCTATCGTCTTGAACAAAGGGGTTTGAAAGTTTTTTTTTTCAGACAGAATTGTTAATATTGCTACCTGAGTTGCTACCCGAACTGGAAAGTTCACTGATTTTTTTTTACCGCTCTCCATGTCTGTTTAAACTTTTCCGCAAGTTTACCTGCCAATTATTTTCCGGTTCTGCAGCAGCCAGTAACAGACTTTTCAAAACAAAAGCACGTGAGCAACATGCGTTAGCGCGCGATAAAATAAATGTCGGCATTAATAAATTAATGCGTTAACGTGATAATAACGCGTTAACTTGCCCCGCCCTATATATTACAAATCAAAGCTGTTCCAGGTTCTCAAATGAAAACTCAAAACACATGATACTTAGTTTTCACTTTTACCATTTGACTTACCCAACTGCTCGGACAACTGCCGACCTCTCTCTGAAGCGACCACACGTTCATCCTCCATGTCACACTTGTTCCCCACCAACAAGACCTGAGCGTTGTCCCACGAGTACGTCTTGATCTGAGTTGACCTGTAAACAGATACGAGGTGATCTAAAATACAGGATGAATCTCACAAGCATCTTTTATATCACACAGGTTGTATTGTTGGGCTCCTGTCGGTTAACAGAGAATGTAAATCTATACACCTTTTCGACTTAAAAATTGTGAACATGCTCCCCCTAGTGGCCGACATAACTGGAGTGTGCGGTGCTCCACCAACTAACCCAAACACAGCAGCGTGGAGCATCTGTTATTGATAACGCAGACATGTCTTGGATTGATGATGTTAGGCAGTGGCCTCCAGTTACAGATGAAGGTAGTTTATCGCTGTTTTTAATGATTGGTTATGGAAATAGCATGATCTATTCCCATAACCAAACACTAAAAACTGTGGGAATACGTGAAAAATGCAACGCTGGCTATAACTAATGTCAACAAGCCATAAAGATTATGCTACTGTAACGTTAACGCTAGCGGTAAATTAGGCTATGTGTTAATGTTATATTTAATTTATTTTATCATTCTCCTACTTCGTTCATTCATTCATTGATTTATAGGCTTGTGCTAGTGCCGAGGGCTACAGTAGCCTCATACTGCTGTTCTTTCGGCCAGAATCGTCCGGGACTCTCAGCGAGACTATGAGTAGTACGAGATTGAATGTTAACGAAAACTCACCCGGCTGTATTCATTTGGAACAAAGTCCTTTCTGCTGATATTTTTCACTCACGTCTTCCTAACTTCTTGTTCTGCAAACAAGGCAGTCTTCGTGCAGTAAAGGCTTGTGTATTTCACATACTTTCTTCTTCCATTGTTGAATTTTCACGCCATTGTTGGCAGTTTATGACGGAACATGTATTCCCACTCGACCGACTCGACATTATAAAAATATATATTTGTAGAAAGAGAAAAACACTGGCTAATCTGCGAGGCGGTGAAAGTGTCGCACTGTAGCACAACCCAGCAATGGCGGACGGGGTACTTCTGGGGGGGCTGGCCCGAAATGGTCAATACACGCTGAGCTGCTGCTTAAACTCACTCCACTTTTCATCTAACCCCGTTTTCTTCTGCCGTCCCACGACACACACACCATTACCCATACGGCCACACCATTACCCATAAGGCTACTTTCTTAAAAGGGCCAGGCTGGCTCACAACATTTCTTCGCTGTGAGAGAACGCGCACAACATCCTGTGATGCGTCTCGACCAATCAGAGCTCAGATTCTAGAGTTCTGGGCCGTCTGCGTTTCTGGTGTTGCTAACAGGAGGCTGTGAGTCATCGTTTGACGTTTCGCTGGCAGCTGCGGCCTCTCGTCTACTGTGGGGTGGATTTTTCGCAGAATTTACGTGATTTTTTCTTGATTTTTTTTTTATTATATTATATATTCCTGAAAAATCTGCCAATATCTAAAACCGTGGAACTTAAAGCGCAAATTGGCCAGGGATCACTGTATCAGCACATCCCACCAGAATCAGGGATGCATAATATAAAACATTACATTTCCTGTGGCCAACAGGTGGCACTACAACTGTTTCAACCAAGAGAAAATGTCCTTACCAGTCTTGAACAGCATTAAAGGACTCCTCATTGGTGATGTCATACATGAGGATGAAGCCCATGGCTCCCTGTAGTAAGCTGTGGTGATCGTCCTGTATCGTTCCTGTCCAGCAGTGTCCTACAAATATGTATTATAGAGAAGAGAACAGAATGAAAACAGAAATGAAAGTATATACAGTACCTGCAAAGAATTTTTTGCAGTGCAGTCTGATACTCCTTCCATTTCAATATGATTGCTTGCACAGAGCTCCTTGAGATGTTTAAAGCTTGGGAAATCCTTTTTGTTTCCACATCCGGCTTTAAACTTCTCCACAACAGTATCTAGGACCTGCCTGGTGTGTTCCTTGGTCTTCATGATGCTCTCTGAGCTTTAACCAGAACCCTGAGACGATCACAGAGCAGGTGCATTTATACGGAGACTTGATTACACACAGGTGGATCTATTGATCATCATCAGTCATTCAGGACAACATTGGATCCAATCAAAAAAAAAAAAAACCAACAGTAGAACTCAGGGCTGCTTAATAGTGAAAGTAAGAACATTTCCATACAAACAATGCTAAGGGAACTCCAGGGATTGGGACTGAACAGCCGTGTAGCTTTAAGAAAACCACTCATCAGTGAGGCTAACCGGAAAAAAATGCTTCAGTTTGCTAGGGAGCATAAAGATTGGACTCTGGATCAATGGAAGAAGGTCATGTGGTCTGATGAGTCCAGATTGACCCTGTTCCAGAGTGATGGGAGCATCAGGGTCAGAAGAGAGGCAGATGAAGTGATGCTCCCATCATGCCTAGTGCCTACTGTACCAGCTTGTGGGGGCAGTGTTCTGATCTGGGGTTGCTGCAGTTGGTCCAGGTCCAGGTTCAGCAACAGTATGAGCTCAAAGATCATTTTCACACACATGGATTGGCCACCAGAGTCCAGACCTGAACCCCATTGAGAATCTCTGGAATGTGCTGGAGAAGGCTTTGCGCAACAGTAAGACTCTACCATCATAAATGCAAGATCTTGGTGAAAAATTAATGCAACACTGGATGGAAATAAATCTTGTGACATTGCAAAATCTTATCGAAACAATGCCACAGCGAATACGCGCCGTAAACAAAGCTTTTTTTTTTTTTTTTTTTTGGTGGCGACTTTTTTTGTCCAGGCAGTGTATAACACAACCCAATCAAAGACAACCCAGTTCAGTTAAATTATGTTTCAAAATGCCAATTCATTCCAAAAAAGTCCAGATTGAAAATTTATATAATGCCATTTCATCAAGTAGTCTAAGTAATAGCACTGAATCTTCACTTCAGTTGAGGCCCCGAATCTGAGCAAGCAAGAGGTGAGAGTGGAGAAGAAAAAGCCTAATTAACAGGGCCAAAAAAAAAAAACAAAAAACAAAAAACTATAACAGAATGTCAAGGAAGCCAGGTGCAGCAAAATTCTAAATGCATTTTTTTTTTTAATTCCTTAGCTTTCTTTCTAAACCTGGGGAACATCTGGGGAAAAAAATTTGATACAGCAGTTTTATCATTACATTTTTTTTGGGACGTTTTACAGAGTCACGATGTTCACCTGATAAAACTGTTTAGTGACAAGCACCTCTGTATATACAGTCATGGAAACAATTATTAGACCACCATTTTTTCTTCACTTTCTTGTTCATTTTAATACCTGGTACCACTAAACGTCATCATGTGACTAAAACAGACAGAAAAGAAAACACTGAATGCATAAAAGCAGTGTTTTTGGCAGTACAACGCCATAGCTATTGATGTAAAAACTTAAGTGATTTAGGTTATAATCAAGAAAACCATGGAAAATGGTAAGATATCAGCTCTTAAATGAAACTCTTATGAGCAATCTTTGTGGTTATCGTTATGTTTACCCAAACAAATGTACCTTTAGTTGGTACCAGGCATTAAAATGAACAAGAAACTGAAGAAAACAAGGGTGGTCTAATAATTTTTTTTTCAATGACTGTATATGTTTTTAAATGTTTAAGAGAGTTTATATAATGTGATGTTTCAGAAGCAGTATTATAACTGTGTAAGATCTTTACTTCTACTTGCATTACAGCACATGAATACATAATTAGACAAACAAAAAAGTGGCCAGCAAAATTGAAGAATAATACAGTATGTTTACAGGCACAGCAATATTACAACTTTTCATCTTATTCAAGAAGACAATATTATTGTTACTGTATTTGCACATTTTTTCCAGAATATTACAATATATCTGATATGTTAAAGTATGCCTTTAAAAGGGCAGTTATGTAGAAGCATGCTTTAGTAATTTTTTTTTCTTTTTAATCTCAAACTATTAAAAAGAACAGCAATGGTGGGTATACCACAATAAAAAGTGCCTGCAGGTCACTGTTCACTATAAAGCCATGATCACTATAAAACCACTTCTATGGCTTTCTGTGACTCTTCCATCGTCTCTGCATCTCTGCTGCCACCTGCTGGCGACACTGAGCTCAATGGCAACTTCTGAGAACATCTCCTTTAAAGTCTTGCAATGGCAAAGCAGGATGAAGAGGACTGTTGCATAAAAGTAGAATTAAGAGAGGGGTAGTTCTACTAAATTCATCATGGCTTATTCAGTTGCACAAATGCCAGAGCAGATTGAGAAGTCACAGCTTTGTCAAACCAGGTGTAACTAATCCAGGTGTAACTAATCCAGGTGTAACTAATCCCGGTACTTAAGCAGACTGCGAGGTCGAGCACAGATTTACTGATTAATAAATGAAGAGAATGTATTTTGCTTATGTTTCACAAAGTGAAGATTAGGTAAACAACAAATACTTTAAAAAGGGAAATATAGTTGCGACTAAATTTGGAGTCTGAGTGGCAGAATATAGCGGACAGACTTAAATTATAGTCCAATTTATAGGCTACACTTATATAGATAATTTACAAAATGAGTTCTTACTGTGGATGATATAAATCAAACTAAAGTCTGACTACAGTGAATTTTAATTTCCCAATATAAAACTGAGCATAGAAATAAATAAATAATATTGTTCCTTAATATTCCTAATAAGATAATTTCATGCAGGTCACAGCAACACTTACAGTTTGGAAAGCAGAAAATAGTGGATTTTGCTGAAATTATCCATGTCTCTAACTGACTAAAAAAGTTGTGTACGTTGCAGGTCAGCTGCTACGTAGATGCTGACTTCTCCTTCAGCATCAACGCATCCAGCAAGAATGTCCGAACCATTGTGTTGAAAAAGTCTTTATCATTCTACATTTATTTTTAGTCAAACATCTTTGACAATATGGGCAGTTGAATAATATTGAAATGGAAATGTTCTTTTTGCTGCCATCTACTGGTCGGTAAAGAAAGGGAGATCTCACTGAAAATCATTCATTATCGTTAAGAAAGTAAATAAACTCTTTATTTCACACCTTTTGATATAAATCAACCTTATATGGAGTATAACTAATAACTGACTTTATTGTAATCACATTTGTTGGGTCAGGCATTTCTAATCATCTCAACAACTGGAATTATACTGAAGAGAAATATATGTAGATAAATGCCTGAGATCATTAAAATATCAGCCTAAATGGATTGTATATGACGATTATAATGCCAAATACAATTTGTCTGTAAAATTGTAATGCAGGCCAATGAAAATAAGGTAGCATACACACATATATTTCCAACTGGAGTGACAACTGACTGGACACATCTGAGCAGCAGGATTACGAAATCCTGTTTGTTAGCCTGTTAGCCAGGCTAACAGGCTAATACCAGATTATACAATATACTATAAAAGTGTCAAGGCAATAAGAAAATGAAAGTAAACTCTTAATTCCCATCTCTCAACTTTGGAAGAATTAAAAGCATCAGTTATATATTTAAAAAAAAACAACTTCTCTGGTGATTCACTGTTTTTTCTCAATATTTTTTTTCCCCCGTGTATCTACAACCCCACATATTTAAGTTCTCACCCAGATTTGCAGCTTTATCCTCTTATCATTCCTGTAGATCGTCTTGACCTTGAAGTCGATCCCAACTGTGCTGACAAAAGCGGGCGTGAACGAGTCGTCTGCATAGCGGAAGAGGAACGAAGTTTTTCCCACGCTGCTGTTGCCGATTATGAGGATTTTAAACATGTAATCAAAGTTCTGGTCCGAGGACTCCTTCTGTCCATATGTGGCATTTGCAGACGCCATCTATGCATGAATAAAGATCACATAGTTACTGGCTACAGTGAAGGTGCTTAAAAAACTTTGAAAAAGTACACTCTCTTTCAATTATAAGATTTTTAACAAAATAAAAAATGTTCTTTTATCAGGTCATAAAGTCAAAAAAATACAAGAGTTTGTATGTTACTAGTGCTGGGCGATATGACGATACATATCGTGGGGACGATAGAAAAGTGTGTATCGTGCCATTTCTCTTCTATCGTTTCTAACCTAATTTTATCAATTATTACAGCAAATATGTAATTAAATAACCTGCAACGATAAATTTGATAGAATCATATCTACTTCTACAAATTAGCCTTTTATGTTTGCACTTTTATTCATGGTTAATGCCTTAAACAGAGTTCTCTTCAACCCTGATGTTTACTTTAGACACTTTATATTGGTTTGCAAACTTTGCACTACAAGGTTACAGATTTCAGAAAGTTGAAAAATAATTTGTGTTTATTTTTTATAGCTGAACTTCAGTGCAAAAATGTGTTTCTCCTCTCAGAAACTGTTGTGCACTTTTTAAAAAAATGTGAAAGCTACTGTACCTCTGTACCTACCTGTTTTTGCTGCACTAAAATGTATGTTTGTGACAGTTCAGCTAAATGTCCTTTCAAAATAAAGTTGAAAAGTAAGCAATGAAATTTTTGTCAAACTTTTCAGAGAATAACTGAAAACATACTTTATTATGGTATATCGGGATATATATCGTTATCGTGATATAAAATAGTCCATATCATGATATATGATTTTTTCCATATCGCCCAGCACTATTTGTTACACCATATCTTTACTTATTTCAGAAGACTTATTTGCCCTATTTGCATGGACTAGTATTACCTGGGGACCTGCAGTAATATGTAATAATTGCAGATGTTTTCAATATTAATCATGTGCGAATGCGGCATGATCTGTAAAGTAAAAAAATTCCACTGCAAATCACATTTCAGTATAGAAGTCATGGGATAATTTTAATCCCATGCAAATGCATATCTCAGTAGTTCAGTGATTTGCAGGTGGGAATCTTATTGAATAAAAAATCTTCATGCAGTATACAGTATGCATGTTTTATATGTTTTCCTGCTGTAATACACCTGAGCAGGAAAACACCTGGTTCAAATGAACAGGTTATTAACACACTTGTGTAGTAGACCCTGATGGTGATCCCTACAGTTAAACAAGGTTTGTTAGAGCAGGAAAACATCTAAAATATGAAGGTAGTCGGTCCTTTAGACCTGGATTCAAGTTCACTGAAAACTATGGAGCTCCGTTTGGACCATAATTCAATGAATAAATGAGTCTATTATTATGAAATACAGGCATTTATTATTAAGAAATACGTATCCATTATTATGAAACATTTCCCATTATTATGAAAAAAATGTAATAATTATGAAATATATTTTATTATTATTTAATCTTAGTTTAATGCATAATAGTTTATTTCAGAATAGCTTTTTTTTAATCTAAGAATGAGTTTTTACATAATTGCTTCGTTTTTCATAAGAATGAGCTTTAACATAATAATGACATTTTGCCAGTGGGCGGGACCAGTGGTTGACCTGCACGCTCATTGGCTGATCCTTCTCTATTCTACGCTCTGACATCGACTAGTTTTGGCCGTGAGGTCCCGTTAGCAGCGGGCCGTGGCGTCATCAAGGTGCGCTCCTAGTCCGATTGTAGCTATGGCAGCTTGGACTGAGCTACGGGAAACATTGACCAGGTTAGCATCAATATCGAAAATGATAATTTATCAGGCGATACTATTTTGACCCGATTTGACGATTCACTGTTCTGTTGCTTATGCCTGAATGAAAGAGCAGCCAATCACATAAATGGCTCCGCCCTCTTTGCTGTGATTGACACACAAATCATTCTTATGAAAAAAAACAAAGCCATTATTATGTAAAAGCTCATTCTTATGAAAAACGAAACCAGTATCATAATAATGGGAAATATTTCATAATAATAAACATGCATTTCATTATAATGGGAAATATTTAATAATAACAAACATGCATTTCATAATAATAAACGCCTGTATTTCATAATAATAGACTAATTTATTCATTGAATTATGACCCAAACGAGGCTCCATAGAAAATGGCCTCAAAACCATTCCTGGGTAAATTAATCCCCTTATAACCATAACCAGATTAATGGACTGCAATAATTGCTTATTTTACTCCACTGGCGATTTCTTTCCTCTTTTAAGAGTGTTGACACACACCTGAATGTCCCAAAACAGCAGTAAACATCTACTTTTATAGAGGTGGTCACACCTGTCGATGGGTCAAGCACCTTTGATCAGAAGCATTTAACTAACCAGGTACCTTTTTAGTTTTGTCAAAGCAGTAAGGGTGTGCACTAGTGCTGGGCAATATGACGATACATATCGTGGGGACGATAGAAAAGTGTGTATCGTGCCATTTCTCTTCTATCGTTTCTAACCTAATTTTATCAATTATTACAGCAAATATGTAATTAAATAACCTGCAACGATAAAATTGATAGAATCATATCTACTTCTACAAAGTAGCCTTTTATGTTTGTACTTTTATTCATGGTTAATGCCTTAAACAGAGTTCTCTTCAACCCTGATGTTTACTTTAGACACTTTATATTGGTTTGCAAACATTGCACTACAAGGTTACAGATTTCAGAAAGTTGAAAAATAATTTGTGTTTATTTCTTATAGCTGAACTTCAGTGCAAAAAAAATGTGTTTTTCCTCTCAGAAACTGTTGTGCACTTTAAAAAAAAATGTGAAAGCTACTGTACCTCTGTACCTACCTGTTTTTGCTGCACTAAAATGTATGTTTGTGACAGTTCAGCTAAATGTCCTTTCAAAAATAAAGTTGAAAAGTAAGCAATGAAATTTTTGTCAAACTTTTCAGAGAATAACTGAAAACATACTTTATTATGGTATATCGTGATATATATCGTTATCGTGATATAAAATAGTCCATATCATGATATATGATTTTTTTCCATATCGCCCAGCACTAGTGTGCACAGTTTTTATTTTGTTAAATTAATAATGTATTACTGAAGACCAAGTAAAGTAAGTGTCACGATTTGTGAAACCTAAGATATGAAAGAGGCTGTGCTTTATTTTGTGAACATCCTCTTGGATTAGATGAGATCAGTATCCATATACAGGCCGTCCAAGCATTCTCAATTAATGTTAATCAGGAAATGTCAGTGTTGCAATTTTGCTGCATCACTACAAACTATTCAAATCCTCCGTCACTGCTTCATACTGATCGGATACTGAACGCACACCTTTGCCTCATGTAGCAAACGGAAGTCTCGGGGCTTAACATGCTAAGCATCAGCTAAACCGATCCTCCTCCATTAAAGGGAGGCAGGCGGGCCAACCAATTATGATATATGTATGCTTGGCCAGAAAACTCCCCATAACACACTATCAATTAGTGTTTTTCCTTCTTCTCGATCACATATTGCTCCTACTTTAATCTTGACAGTCAATTATGTAGCTGCCTGAAATGGCAGTAAAGTCTGGTGTAGCTTGAGAAAACCCAGAAAAAAAAATAATACAATACGTCTCGGTAAGCACTGTTTACCACAAGCAGGTTAAGCTACCGTTAATGAAACAAATACAATACAAATAAGAAGTAAGTTTCACATATTAAGGAAAATACATGCACGTAGGCCAGATACAGATACATCACAAGCAGTTACATCTTAAAATGTGGCAACAGGAGCTAGCTAAATATCCCAGCTATGTCAAATGAAGGTTACTCTTGCTTGTTTATCACGCACATTTCAACCCAAAACACACTTCCAATAACCAGCTAATAACCGCTATGTTTTCTGTTACTAGTGTTATAATTATCACGGCCTCGAGATAACTGATAAGCGCAGGGTTTACCATGTAAAAGTGTGTTTTCCCCTCAGCTTCACTGCAGTAGCTAGCTCAGTGCCCAGCTTTGCACCTGCACGAGCAGAATGTAAGAATAACTGGCAGGACAACTGACCAATCACCGAAGAGATCCCATCAACTCGCCCGTTACAAGTCCCGCCCCCCTCTATGTATAGATTGCTCTCTGTTTTTAGCGACATCATTATTATTTATAACGGGGTGTTTTTTGTCTTTAGAAATTATCAGTTCACTTATCATGTTTTGGACTGAGTCCATCATTATCTAAGTTCCCACAGATCATCTAGCTCCAGTAACGTAGACATAACGGAAAATAAAATTACTCCATTTGACAATTTCTACAGTACCAGTTAAAGGTGGGACACCAAGGTTCTTAGTTCTGCTAAAAACCTGACCTTGGACATAATTTTAAAATATACAAAAAAAAACAGTTATCCATAACATAGGCCTGGAAAGACATTAAAAGAGAACAATATCAAGATAGTGGATAGAGTAGAGATAGAGTGTCACTTTCTTATCTAATTTCCTGTCTGACTAGATACAATTCGCTGTGACTCAAAATTAAGCATGGGTAGAAATTATTTTGTGCAGGAATGCTTGGATGTAGTTATTTTAATGGGATTATTTATAGTTACATTTGATCAAAAATGTTCTCATTAAAGCATAAAACATGACATTAGACAGTGAAGTGTTTCTCCTTTATTGCAAAAGCCTACAGTCGTAGTTGGAAAGAGTCAGACTCACAGTTGAACTGCAGAATTTGGATTGTCAGAGCTGCTTTATCTTATTATAGTCATATTTATGAAAATCACTGAGAGCAGAGTAACTCACCTGTGATTGCTGTTAAGGCTAAATGATTACATGATTCTTTTAAGATGAACAAGTCTCAGATTAACACATGCTGCAATATCCTTTATAAACAATCAGGCGAGATCAGTGCAAACAGAGGAACAATGTGCTTTCCACACAATGAAAAGAAAACAACAATGTTTTAATGTTATAGACGTAAAGAAATCAGGAGAAAAGCTTAGTAACAGTTAAATCTGTTCCTTCTGATTTGATACATAAACCTACACAAAAATACTTCACTCATCTGTCACATTGTTCTGACAAGTAGCATAGAAATAAAATGAAATAAAATAAAATAAAATGTACATTAAGTACTGTGAGGAAAAATGTACAAAATTGAAGAAATTGTGACAAGTAGCATAATCTTTGCATTCTGCACATTATTCTAGTTAAAGTTTCATTAAATTGTCCTCAGCATTGAAGGCACCCATGAGTGTTATTAGCTTTGGTGATGCCAACTGGCTACAGAAAGCATTGATAGACCCCCCCCCAGAAAAAAAAAAAAAAGACCTTATCTGCTTTCTCTCTGCTTATGAACAAATGTGTTTATTTTATTTTACTATATACCAAGTAAATCATGTTGTAATGTGTGTGTATAACTTGTCAAACATTACCAAAAAAAACCTTAGATAGGTCCATAGACTAAAATTTAACAGTAGTCGATAAACTGTAATTATATTCATTTCAACAGAAAATTATCATTATTATTATTTATTGATTTTTCTTTTGCACAGTCACTTACAAAAAGAGCAAATAAAACTGAAGTCCCCACCAATTACCGCCTACACATCAAAAATGGTCCAGCCTGTGCAACTTAATTCAACTTAATTCAACTTAATTCAACTTAATTCAACTACATCAACAGAAAAACAAAGTCACGTTATACGTCTTTGCTGTCATTTAAAGTGTAGAACTGTAAAAGTACCGTTCAAAGTGCTTTGGCTTTTTTTCTTTGTTGTTTTTTTACTAAGAAAATACTTGAAAAAAGCATAACCAGTCATTCACTAATAATAGTAAAATTAATAATAACAAAATAATAATAATGATAAGAATAAGAATAAAAAGCAAAACATATCACTGTATTAAGACAATATAAGTTTCAAAGACTATTTGAATAAGAGTTAGAAAAAAGGAACAGAGGTGAGGTCAGATTGGCACGGAGGGTGCTACAATCAGCCAACGATATCAGTCGCTAATGGAAAGTAGCCAGTAGCAAAATGGAAATGACAGTACTGGTTGTGGTTACTGGTTATTCTGTCATTGACTTGTCCCTGCAAAGAGCAAAATATTGATCAATGACAGAATAGACGGGAAAGATGCTGGCGCAGGCAACTGTCTCCTGCTAACTTCCTAGATTTTTTTTTTTTTAACACTTACTATGATGTGAATAGCTGTCCTTAAAACTTTAACACTTCTACCACACTCCTCTTTTCAGTTTAGTAATTTACACAATTAGATGTTACAAAAACAAAGGAGTGGGCGGTTGCTGACTAGTAAGAAATAGACTTGACTTTGATGTTGCTGTGTGCCAGTTTGTTTCTGAATGACATCTGTGCTGGATAACGTGTTTATCAGTCAACAGTTGTAAACACTTTCATGTTTTGGTTCAAGACAAAATTAAAAAGTGCTTCAAAATTAAATTAAAATTAAAAAAAAACGACCAAATTAATAATAATACAAAAGGGTAAATTTTCAAATATCAGTTGAATGTAGTTTTCTTTGAAAATAAAACCTTGCCCTGACTTTGGTTTGGTACCAGACGTTCATTTCCATTTCTAGACACTGGGGGGCGCTCCTTGCAAAGCCTGCAGTTTTTTAGATGCCAGTTTTTTTGGGGGGGATGGCAATTACACCGACTCTGACACAGTTTAGGACTAGAAATTATATACAGTCATGGAAAAAAATGATTAGACCACCCTTGTTTTCTTCAGTTTCTTGTTCATTTTAATGCCTGGTACAACTAAAGGTACATTTGTTTGGACAAACATAACGATAACCACAAAGATTGCTCATAAGAGTTTTATTTAAGAGCTGATATCTTACCATTTTCCATGGTTTTCTTGATTATAACCTAAATCACTTAAGTTTTTACATCAATAGCTATGGCGTTGTACTGCCAAAAACACTGCTTTTATGCATTCAGTGTTTTCTTTTCTGTCTGTTTTAGTCACATGATGACGTTTAGTGGTACCAGGTATTAAAATGAACAAGAAAGTGAAGAAAAAATGGTGGTCTAATAATTTTTTACATGACTGTATATATATAAGCAGCTGAAAACATTCATCACAAATTCTTTTTCATCCTCAGAAACAACTACCTGTTGAACACAGTCAAAAAGGAGGTACTACACTCGTAGGGAGGAGTGCTTTTTGTCAATACAGTAACGGCAATAGTCCTTTAAGAAATTTGCTACATTTAAAATGTTCTGCATAGAATCATTCATAAAACCTTTCTTTTGTTACTCAGCATGATCTGTTTTTTTATGTCAGGTATTGTGTGTGAACTGTATCTTTATTGTGTCTATAATGTGTCTAAATATAAGACATGTCTGATTTTTTTTGTCTCAGTCTCTTTTTTTGTTTTGTTTTGTTTTTTTTATTTTGGGGAAAGGTTGCCTCACACTCCATCAGAATCAGTTTTATGCTTGTAAAGGACTCACGTCTTTAGCTGCAATACACTGAAGACTGGTTGGTCGAAAGTTGTTTTTTTTCCACTTTATCCGAGCTTTGAGTGAACGGCGACACCGAACAAAACTATTGAAACTAGTATTTTGTCATGAATGGACCAGTTAGCGGCTCGGCTGGCCCGTCTTTCATCCAGTGCAAATGACTGCTGTGTAAAACTGCAAACCCTTTTACACCCTCACATTGAGCTCCACTCCTGTACCCCCCAACCCCGAGTCTCGCTGTCCCCCCATCCAGAGAATAAACAGAGGCGTTCGTTTCCTCCACCTGGACTGGGAGGAGGGTCATGAAAGAGGACGAGGCACTGAGCTCAGTAAAAATGAAGCAAAGAAGGCCAATAAACTTTAAACTTTGACTGCTATGTGCCCAGCCTGAAGCGTGGTACCTCAGAGACGCCCTCCGGGCCCGGTTCTCTGTCTTCTGCCACATCTGAGTCTAAAGAAAACGTCCTGTCTGAGACGCCAGCGAGGATTTTATTTTGCCGCTGAGTTGTAGCACGTGCTGAGTCCGATTCAGTTCTGCTGAGTTCGTTCCCGCCGCTGCTGCTATCAGCCGAACTCTCTGCGTCGGACTCGTCCTCCTCCTCCTCCAGGGTCAGCACGAACTGAAACTTGTCGGCAGCGGTGGAGCCGCCGGTCCGACCGAGCGCCGAAGCTTCCCCCACGGAGTCTCCCTCGTCCTGGGCCCGCGGGCTGGGGGACGGACTGTGCGGTATCATGCTCTGGTACCACTCTCTGTTGTCCTCCAGGGTGTCCAGGATCTCCTGCGCATCAGGGTGGACCAGGTCGGCCCACGTTTCCCACAGAGGATGAACGATGTAGTCAATGAAACCCACCTGAAGGAGAAAACATTCATTTCATTTTAAACTGACGTCTTCTTTTTCACGTAGTAATTAGGGATGGGCATAATTAATCGATTAATCGATGATTGATCATTAAGAATTTGGTCGAAGACATTAATTTTCGTCGATGAACCGAATGTTTTTTTGTTTTTTTTTTAAACAATCCGAATGTAGGTTATCAGTGCACGTCCTCAAACAATGCGATGCATTTTGCTGTGCATTTCACCATCACCGTACCCTGGCTGGCCTCAGTTGTTACATCCGAGCTTCTGTAGGTCGTCGCCTAATCATGAAGCGGTCGCGGTGAAGTGTGGCGTGGGACCATTTTCGTTTAGAAAATGACCAAGTGTACTGCAATCACTGCAATGCTAATTACAAATACAATTGATCGACAACGACAATGATGTATCACTTGAACAACGCATATCCAAGCCTTGTAAAGGACGGTGGAGGCGGTTCATCATCAGCCTAGCCTAGCCTAGCCTAGCCTCAACTCGGTGTTAGCACGGACCAGAAGGAGCTGCAGCGCACATCGAGCACACAACAAGCGCATCTTTTTAAGAAACAAAAGCCTGTAATACTGGCGCCTTGATATAAATTGTCCTTGTTAAGTAGTCTCCTCGATATCTCTTCTTTTATTATCGTTGTTTTTTTTAAAGAAAAGAAACAGGAAATGTCACGTTATTGTCGACCACGAACATCCGGTTCACCTGAACACAATCTGGGCATGCGCGGGCCATAGCAACCAGGCCATAGCAACCAGGTCAAAGGGGAAAACAAACGTCACGCCCAGTGTTGCCAGCTTAGCGACTTTGTCGCTATATCTAGCGACTTTCCAGACCCCCCTAGCGACTTAATTTGTAAAAAGCGACTAGCGACAAATCTAGCGACTTTTTCTGGTGATTTAGGGACTCGGTTTGAAGCCATCACTTGGCTGCTGATGGCTGCTGTCTGCCTCGCGAGCCTCTCTTTCTCTCTCTCTGTCGGGCTCAGTGCACAGCCACAAACCCCCCCCCCCCCGTCCGACTGTCCGTCGCGTCTAGCGACTTCTAGCGACTTCTAGCGACTTCCGGGACAGCCTCTAGCGACTTTTCTCATTGGAGAGTTGGCAACAGTGATCATGAAGTGGTAGCGGTGAAGTGTGGCGTGGGACCATTTTCCTTTAGAAAATGAGCAAGTGTACTGCAACCACTGCAATGCTAATTACAAATACAATTAATCGACAACGACAATGATGTATCACTTGAACAACACGCATCCAAGCCTTGTAAAGGACGGTGGAGGTGGTTCATCATCAGCCTAGCCTAGCCTAGCCTAGCCTCAACTCAGTGTTAGCAAACAAAAAGCCTATAATACTGGCGCCTTGATATAAATTGTCCTTGTTAAGTAGTCTCCTCGTTATCTCTTGTTTTATTATCGTTGTTTTTTTTTAAAGAAAAGAAACAGGAAATGTCACGTTATTGTCGACCACAAACATCCGGTTCACTGAACACATCTGGGCATGCGCGGGCCATAGCAACCAGGCCATAGCAACCAGGCCAAAGGGGAAAACAAACGTCACGCCGATATCGAGAATAATTGTGATAGTTCTCAATATAAAAATGTTAATGATTAATCGATTATTAATCATTAATTCTCCCGACGATCGACGAATAAATCTTCACCTGAATGCCCGTCCCTAGTAGTAATATTTTTAATGCGGTACTGTTCTTCACCTGGTTCTTCTCGATCGAAGCGTTGTGCTTGTCACACATGGGGCTGATCTCCATCCCTTTGTCTCGTTCCCGGTCGCCCTGAGTGAAAAACTCCACCATGATGCGATCGGTCCACTTACGGTACAGTTCCAGAGGTTTAGTGGGGTTGCTCAGGTCTGCGCAGTGGACCATGTTCTGGAGAACCTGCAGTGATAAACGGTACGTTGGTATGAAATAAAACCCGTAAGTATCAGATTAATCTTCTTTCTTTAAACTGTACAAAGTCCTTTTTAACCCTTTAACCCTAAAGGTTTACTGTCAAAGAGAAAATTGTTTAGTATCACTCAAAGTCTGTGATGGGAGTGAAATTATTCATCTAATTTGCATATTATGACGTCACAAGGTGGTGGCCATATTGGAAAATGTGTCATTTTGATATCAAGGTTTCAAAAGGCTCTAACTTTAAAGCGGTTTGAGATACAGGCATACTGTAAATGAGAAATATCTTCAGTATGAACCAAAATTTGGAATGGAAGTAGATTTGTCCATCTAATTTGATTATCGTGACATCACCTGACCAAACCTGCCCAGTAGTCCTCAATTTCAGATTTTTCCTGCAGCCCCCATGCAGAATGAAAGCTTTCATTTCAGGGACAATCACGTCATAAAATCTGGAGTTTAAAATCGTGGACGGTAAACCGACGTCTTGACATACGTTCAGCATTTCTATCACCGCTGCGCTGCGCGTCTCTGTGCCGGAGGATGTTTTTCAAACCTTTACACTAAAATTTTAGGGATGTCCGATAGTGGCTTTTTTGCCGATATCCGATATGCCGATATTGTCCAACTCTCAATTTCCGATTCCGATATCTACCTGATACCAATATATGCGGGCTATTTTTCCTCAAAACTAATTTTAGGTAACATCACATATCTCCTGTCGTGGAATTAACACATGCCTAATTTTATTGTGACGCCCCACTGGAATCATTTTCAAAAGCAACAAGGCTTTCCAAAAGTAAACATTGTCTGTGCAAAATAAGAAAACTACTTCAACTTAAGTTATGGAAAAAGTGCCATATTTATTTATTTTTTAATTGTCTCAAACAACAGTTTGGATCACACTCTCCCTGAGATAATCTTGACAATGCTCCCTACAAATAGGGCAAATTTGACTTCTTCACAAATTGTAAAACATTGTACCTGTACAACTATGTGCAGCATAGCAGCATGTAGAGCTAAAATAACAGACAGGCTACCCTTTTTTTTTTCAGTGTTAAATTAGCCTGCATTTGTAGGATGCTTCAAGAACTGTTTCTTTAACTAAAACTCAATCACCTTAATTTAATTAATTCACAATGTGGAAACTATACTGTACAATTTTAAAAAACTGCACATTTCTTTGAGCTATAAATAATATTTTAGGCTTGAGGTAAAGTGCAAAAAAAGGAAACATTTTCCTGATGAGGTCATCATTTGCGTGCCGGTAAATGTCTCGGGAGCCCATAGGCCTATATACAGCATTTATTCTGTGAAATCCAGGCATTATTTTTATCGGTTTTCATTATATGCAAAAAAAAACCGATAACGATATTTACAGATATTACATTTTTTTGCCAATATCGGGCCGATAATATCGGTGGGCCGATATTATCGGACATCCCTATAAAATTTTGAATAGCGCCTCCACCAAATATGGTTCTCAGATTACAGGCGCACATGTCCGCCATCTCCTGGTGAAAAGTAATAATGAAGATTCGGCTTCACATTTATAGATACAGCCTATTATATTCAGCAATGTTGCTTGTCGCAATATGCGACTTTGGCGCTTAAAGGGGTTAAATATGAAAACAGTTCTCACCTGTATACGGTCTGAATAGTTGTCCAGCAGCAGGACGCCCAAACTGGTAACTTTTTTAGTCTCAACCATCGTTTTCAGATCTGCTAATAAGTTCATGTGCTTAGACATGTCAGTGGCCAGCACCTGCAATAATGACAGTCACATTTAATTAAAACTGGGTTTAAAACTCACATGCTTTAAGCAAAGAATTAACAGAAAGTATATACTATCATGAAAGTTGATCTCACCATGTCTATGACCATTTTACGCAGCGACTGTCTCTGTTTTTTGCTCAGGTTCTGAAAGATGTCGCAGTTTTCTTCCTGGACGAGTTTAAAGCCGACAGCTAGGTGGTGATTCTCCAGAACCGACAGGTCGTTGTACATCAGGGCCAGTTCTGAGTCTGGAAGAACAAAGTTAAAACACAGCTTTATATATGAAAAAATGTTTTTAATTTCGTCCATGCACAGTTAAAAACACAAAACATCTCCATGTATTCCCATAATCCTTGTGGATGTTTCCGTACTCACTGGTGTTGATGAGGAACTGGTTGGACACTCCTGGGTGATCGACGTCATGGATGGCGCTGGCGAACAACGCAGCAAGAATCTCCAAATCAGTAAAAACGGCCTTGAAGCAAAAACAGCAAAGGACGACAATTAATGTGTGTGTGTGGTGGCGCTCAACACAACAACACACGCAAGAATCTTAAAAAAGACCTTAAAAAACAAAACAAAAAAAGGTGTCAGTACCTCCAGCGCAGGTGTGGACAGCAACACGTGTGTAGACTGGACCACATCTGCAGCGTGGATGTTGTTGTGGTAAGCTACGTCGCCATGGTAATGATCCTCCAACGTCATCATGAAGTTAATGAAAAAGTCCACAGGGATCTTAAAGGTCTTTAACAGGTCACGTTCCTACAGACAAAATAAAAAAGATACCTGGGTTAGACGAGGTTAGCATAGATCATTTTTATCAATCACCAACGATTTAATTTGGTGAAAAGTGTTTGAGCTTGTACTGTAAACTTTACCTGAAAAATGGTGTACATTGTGACGGTCAGCGGACGGTTTCCAGAATACTCTGAGACTCTGAAGATGTCGATACCCCATCTGTTTATGTCCTCAAGTTCCTGTCAATGAATATATTACACAAGAGAACACAGAACAATGAGCATAAAAATCATCTAGAAAATTTGACAAATGCACAAATGTTGATCTTGTGCTCGTACCTTTAGCTAGGAGTCCTTCCTGGCGGACGCTAACGCCAAAGCGAGGTATGGTGGACTGGGCCAGACTGTGGGTGGCCTTCTTCACGCCGCTGATCTGGGACATGGGACGCTTCTTTTTGTCTTTCTCCTTAGTGGAGGATGACATGATGTCCATGTCATGTGGTTTTTCTGTCAAATAAGGTTAGAAAAACAAAAAAAAATCTGTTTGTATTGTTTTTATTTCGTCACTCGATGCACATCTATTTCTTCCATTTACCTAGAAAGGTGCTGGAGATGAACTCAGACACCTGGTTCCCAGAACGACTCGTCTCTGACAGCTGGCTGAGTTCTCGGTTCAGCATCCTCTTAAACTGAAGAAAAAAACAAAACAAAACAGGCATCCGGCAGATTAATTAAAGAAAAAAAACATTATACTCTTCCATTTTCTTGAGTAAAAAATTATATCTAAAGCAACAGTCAATCGTCTTTTTTAAGAGAAAAAAATCCCTCTTTCAGGGACGAACTTTGTTTTATGTACATTTAGCCATCACGTTTGTGACATCTTTTACACATTTGAAATGCGTACAGAATGACTGCTTTGTACAAATATGACAGCTGGAAGGAGTTTTGTGGTTATTTCATGATATACGTCTCATCTGAAAGGGTTAGGGTTCCCCACCAGACCGTTAAAACAGAAGAGGCCTTTCAAATGAGACGAATAAGAAAAGAAGTTCTGTTGCCTTCTGCTTTAAGCATTTAGGATCACCATGATCTGGACGAGTGAAATATACATTAACATAAACACATTAAAAAAGAAAAAAAGAAGGAGGAAAAAGAAAGACAACCAGAGTCTCGGATAATATTTAGTGTCACATCTCAGTCTACGTTTAGGCTGTTCATATATCTCTTACCTGAATGACCGTCCATGACATGGAGACGAAATAACTCACTTCTGGCATTTCAATGCAAAGTCAAGCATGAGAGCAGAAATAAAAGAGAGAGATGGGTTGTTGTCCTCCAACACCGTCTGTTCAGCAGAGCAACTAAGAAGTACACTTTGTGTATCTTCCCATCTCGCCTAAAAGCCAATGCAAACCAATAGTCCATAGGATAGAGAGATAAAAGCTTTGATCAGTGATGCTGATGTTACACTGAATAGAAATACGATGAGAGGATGCAAGAAGCCACGCTCCCTCCCTCCCCTCGACTCTTCCTCATTCACTTTATTACCGACTCCTCACAATGTGTGTAAACACAGGGAGAATGATGTGCTGTTATCTCCGCCTCCTTAAAAAAAAAAAAAAAGCCTAAAAATAGCAGCCAATCAAACGACAGTTACAGCCCTGCTTGGAGAAGGAGAGAGCTGTCATTGGCCAGGAGATGCTCAGAGTAGGCTGGACGTGTAGTACCATGTGCACGCCATGTGCACGCCATGTGCACCGTGTTTTAAGATGATGTGAGCAAAAAGCTTTGAATGGATGGGAAGTGTGTGTGTGTGTGTGTGTGTGTGTGTGTGTGCAGGGAGGTGGAGGTATTCATGACAAATAAAAACAGTAGATGATGCAGGTACATTAAGCCGTCATGATGATCAAAGGACCAAAACATGAGAAGATGAGAAAATATTTTCATAAACAACTAAAAAGAAAATAGTTATTATGTTGTATGTTTTGGCGACCAAAATTTATCTTCCTAAATTTGGTTTGGCAAGTTTTTTATTTGTTGAATTACAGTTAAGATATGTCGTAGGAAGAAATGTTAAGAAAATTATTAACTGATAGTCTGCCTCATTATGGTACTTAGGCGAAGGAAGTCATCATATATGTGTTTCTTTTTTTATATTGAATCCCAATTAACTCATGTGTTACTAGCATTTCCTCAGCAACAACGCTTCACTGATGCAGAGACAACCCCCCCCCCCAAAAAGACACTCTCAGGGATCATTAACGATCGGTTGAAAATAATTTGCTTTTACCAGCATTAGCATTGCAGTGCCAGAATGTACAGATTCTTATTTACTAAATGAAGCTGTTCACTGTCCAAACTGTATCAGCTTGGACACTAGTACTAATATATGTATATATATATATATATATATATATATATATATATATATATATATATATATATATATATATATATATATATATATATATATATATATATTAGGGATGTGACGGTATGCAAAAATCACGGTTCGGTACATTTTCGGTACAGTATGGGAACAAAGTGCAAAACCATTTTCTCCAACCATGTGTTGTTTATTTAGCCAAAACATTTTCAATATACAAACACCTGCCAGGGACCGAGGT
Organism: Hirundichthys speculiger; assembly: GCA_018398805.1. NCBI lineage: Eukaryota > Metazoa > Chordata > Actinopteri > Beloniformes > Exocoetidae > Hirundichthys > Hirundichthys speculiger. The sequence continues at coordinate 981,166 of JAGFBZ010000844.1, read as the reverse complement.
AGCAGGAACATACCTGTCAAGTTTTAGGATTTGAAAATAAGGGACATTTTTTGGGGCCCGCCACAAGCAGTATCTCTTACATTTTTGGTGAAAAGCTAAAATCACAGCTACACTACTTCTTTATACTTCAGCCAGCTCTTTTGTTTCCTGAGTGCCATTATTGGACAAATTGATCAATCCAGGTGTGTCTGACCATTGCTGTGAGGTCAGACACACCTGGATTAATCAGTTTGTTAATTAATGGCAGACAGGAAACAAAGCAGCTGGCTGAAGTTCAGGAAGTAGTGACATATGTTGACATAATGTGACCATTCATTACAGCCTAAATGAAAACACTAAAAGGTATATATGAAGAATATTTATTTGAAGGGATTTGTATTTTTTGTTCATTTCACATTGCTTGTATTTACATTCACATTTGAATTTCATTCCACACATTGTTTTCATTTCATATTGCTATTCTTTTACAGTTTTTCATCTCATTTCACACGACTTTTCTTTACTCTTTTGATGACTTGTTGTACTCATTTGTTGCAGACTTTTACAGTATTTTATTTTACATGAGAAAAGAGCGCAAACGGTTCTGTTGTCTAATCATCCTATTCTCTGTAACAATTTTTTTTTCTTCGCGCGCCGTCACTCATCGGATGTCACACACTAACCTGGCGACATCTACCACCTACGGCACCTGTAGTAGCTGCTGCTGTGGCAGTTATAGTGAGGCAAGTGACAGATCGGGAATGTTTTTTTGTTTTGTTTTACTCTTTTTTTTTTAATAACGCAGGTTAAAATACGGGAGATTTACGGGAAAATACTAATACGGGAGAACGGCGGGAGAGAAGAGTAAAATACGGGACTTTCACGGCCAAAACGGGTACTTGACAGATATGATTAGGACCCGGACCCGACCCGACCCGAGTCTTTAGTGTCCGACCACGAACTGAACCGAGACAATCCAGCCCACAGTTGCTCATGTTAAAGTTGTCTAGCGTTGAATAAAACTTGATTTTCTTACATAAACGTTGTCTACGTGATGTAAACAACAATAAATACACGTCGTTATTTTCTTTGTGGATACAGATGCTATTGGTAGCAAATGCTAACGCTAAGTAGCCTACACACATTGTACCGTTACAACCCTAATATATATATATATATATTCATGGTACTATGTACTGTAGATGGTAGGATCTTCAAAGTCTTTGCAACTTCATTTTGAGGTGCTGACAAATTCTTCCACAACTTTTAGATGCAGTTTGGTGAACCTCTGCCCATCTTCACATCTGAGAGGCTCTACCACTGGGAGCTCCTTTTTATACCCATTTATGTTACTGACCTGTTGCCAATTAACCTAATAAGTTGTCATAAGCTCCTTCCATTTGTTTATTAATTTGCACCAATTAGTTTTCCAGCCTTTAGTTGTCCCTTTTTTACAACTTTCTAAGTTCCCGTTCCATGTAGAGAAAAACGGACTTTTTCTCCTGTTGTTGTTAGCGTGTTACCCGCTAATTACGAGCCCAAATTAGCACAATACCAGCGGTTTCTTTACTACGGTTCGGAGACCAGAGGCTGTGAAAGTAACAGAAAGACCCCAGCTGAGCCTTTGTGGTTTTTAAACATATTTTAAACACATTATTGAGGCTCGGGGGGCTCCGGCTCCCATTTGCGGATCTTGATTTTCACGACGAGGCGCCGGTCCCCATTAACCGCGAAAAGTAAGGGATCACTGTACTCTATTTTCATTGACCTTTTACAAGATGTCCCAACTTTTGGGGAATTGGGATTATACGTTGCATATAGAGGTGCACGATAACTATCGGGCCGATAACAGGAAATTATGACGTCATCCCGATAACTCCGATATCACGACGAATAGCCCCGATAACATATATATATTTCTGTCAACACGGCAGTGCCTCGCTCCCTCTGAGCCTTGAATGACCGGGAGTGAATGTTATGTTTCAAGTAACGTCGGCATAATCAGAAAAAAACGATTACTCAATCAAGGAAAATCAAGAATACCCCCTCATGCCAGAAAAACAACTCGTTAACTCGGTCATAATTTTAGTAGTTGCTGACTTGAATTGATATTCGCAGTATTTCTCCCTCATGTTACACATAAAAAAAAAAACATAGAAAAGGCTGAAAGAACAACTAGCAAATGAGGAAAAGTCGAAATTTACGTTACACCTTGAATGCAGCATGCATTGTGCTGATCACAACAAACATGGCGGAGTGGAACATCGTTAAACTTTCAGAAGAAGATAGTTTGGTGGGTTATTTGTGACAAATCCTCCGAGTGAATTCTACGAGGAGGGAAGCACAAGCTTTAATACGTAAAACCTGATCAGCCACCTACAACATAACAATCGCTTCCATGGAGTTTTGAAATCGCGCTAACGTGAGCTAATGGAAGCTAATGCTAACCTGCGCAAGCCAGCAGCAGTCTCCCCTCCTCCCCCTCATTCCTCTCATCTAAAGTTTCCATGAGATTAAAAAATAAAAACTACTGAACCTCATTTACTTTAATTAAATGCATTAGTTAGTAATTTTGATGCATGTATTTCCATCAGTTCAAAGAGCCTTTATTTTTTATATCAGTCAGTAATGAACCTTATTTAAGTTAATGTGAGATATCAAATAGGTTTGTTTGATAGCTTTAAGAAAATGTTTGAGAGGCTTGTCGATAGTTTTTTATTGGAAAAAATAAATATCTGTTCATTTAAAAAGTCCAAACTACTTTTGATTTTGTTCATAGTATTGATGTAATGATCTTAGGCATATGTGTGTGTTATCAGTTATCGGTATCGGTTTTAAAAAACAGTTATCGTGCATCCCTAGTTGCATATAAGATAAAAGATTTTGACTTGTTTTGTGTTATGCGTAATTCTGCCAGAGACAATGGGATGAACTCTCTTGTCCCCAGGACAGTGAATGAAAATCATACCACTGAGTTTTTTTTCCAACAATAGTATGACATAAGGGCCATACTATTGTTAGCAACGAGATGCACGTGACCACGGTGCAGATCAGACTGAATGCCATCTTGCCACAGGTGTCTTTATTTAGTGTATCATTACAGTTTCCTGTCCTGTTCTGTCGAAAGTACCTTGTTGGAAGCCATCTCACTGACAGAGTGGCGGGTTTTCAGCGTCTCCAGTTGTTCCAGACACCAGTCCAGCTCATCTAGAGTCTCAATGGCCAGCTGCTGGTGTGGCTCCTCTGTTCCCAGTAAACAGAAGAAGGTGTTACAAAATGGTTCCAGCCTTTACAGCACATTCACATCACATTCACATCTCTAAAAGACGGTTACAAGTAAATGCTCAGTTTCATTTGGTACTACCCTTGTCCGAGGGCACCTCCCATTAACATGGGCATTTTACATCCCTTTTTTATTACCATTACACCATCTCATAGAAAAATGATGCATTAAAAAAAAAAAAAAATTAACATGTACTGTTAGAAATCACATTGGTCTCAAAGAAGACATGGTACGAGTGCATTAAGAATGAGGATGTAGATCAGTCTAAAGAACTAGTCTAATCCTTGTCTAGCAAATTATTTGAAATATTGTTGCCCATATAATTTAATTATGTTATACTTTTTATACAATTTGTGGGTTATTAATTTACCATTAAAATAATGTGACATGTTACCAGTAGTCCAGATTCATTAGTTCATATATTTGATCATGATAATGTGTTATTCAGAGCAGTGTTAATTATGGGATATTGATGAGTAAATAGCCCATACCAAAACTAGCACAGACCTGCTAGGCTGGTCTTGCACATTGATGGTGGATTGCTGCTCGAGGATCGCATCCTGTAAAGACAAACCATGCAAAATCAAAATGTTAATGATGTATTCCCATTTCAGTATGATTGTATTTGTTAAGTGTGTAGTGAGTTCCCTGGAAGATCCACTAAGGGGTCAAACATATAAGTTTGATGCCTACTTGCTGGCTGTGCGATCTTGCTGGCCAGTAATGATGGCAAAGTTACTTCGGACTGTCCTCAGACTGGCTAGGACCTAAATGTGGGGAAAAAAAATGTACAAATTAATTAATTAGTGTAGATTTTCAGTTTTTATTCCTTCATATAATTTATTCTGAATATGATTAAGTGCTTCTGAGAGTGAATTGCTGAGTAGCATTTTATACTGAGGCTTTATCCTCCTAACTGATGTGCAGTGCTGAGGCGTATCCCTCCCCCCGCCTGATATTTTGATAGCATCACTGACATTCCTTTATGTCAAGTCTGTTACTGGATCTGTAACCAAACACTGAGTCAGCTTGCAGAGAAAGCCCACAGAGTATCAGATGTCCAGACCTGACCCATAAAGGAGCCTTATAAGTCAACATGTAAATTTTAAACAGCATGATCCAGCAGTAAGAAACTCATGTGTGCAAATCTGAGCACAGGTGTGACGTACGTCCCACGCAAGAGTCAGGCAACCCTGCAGCCATGTGGAGAGCCTGATCTTGTTGCAGAGCCAACTCAGCATTGAAGGGTTGGGGTGCAGCACTTCTTCATTATATTATATTCTTCTTTATTATATATCTTTTTAATTTTATATTTAACTTTAGTTTATATATATATACATATATAAACTAAAGTTATACAAATATGTATAAACTAAACTAAAACATAGATATATATGTTTAGTTATAGTATATATCTATATATATATATATATATATATATAGATATATATATATAATATAATAACATTATATTACTTATATATATATATATATATATATATATATAATATATATATATATATATATATATATATATATATATATATATGTATATATATATATATATATATATATATATATATAATATATACCATATATAATATCTTATCATTACCAGCTGATATCTTACCATTTTCCATGGTTTTCTTGATTATAACCTAAATCACTTAAGTTTTTACATCAATAGCTATGGCGTTGTTACTGCGAAAAAACACTGCTTTTATGCATTCAGTGTTTTCTTTTCTGTCTGTTTTAGTCACATGATGACGTTTAGTGGTTAAAATGAACAAGAAAGTGAAGAAAAAATGGTGGTCTAATAATTTTTTCCATGACTGTAATATTATATAGATATATAGATATATATATATAATAGATATATATGATATCATATACATATAGAGATATATTATATATATATAGATATTATTAGAGATATATATATATATACACATACATATATATATATTACACCCATATACACGTTTAGTTTAGTTATATATATATATATATATATATATATATAGATAATTATATATTGTTTAGTTTATACATATATATTATAATACTAAACTAAATATATATCTATATATACTATTATATTACTGGTGTATATATATATGTATATATATATATATATATATATATATATATATACTATACGTATATATATATTATATATATGTATATATATATATATATATATAATACACACATATATATATGTATATATATAGATATATATATATATATATAATATATATATATATATATATATATTATATATATATATATATATGTATATATATACACACACACTTGTTTTTGGACAACTCACCTGTGCAAAAGGTGTAACTATCATGTCTTCTGAGTGTCTGAGAGAGAACAGAAAACGGGAGAAAACACTCACAATGTGACAGTGACAAGACACCAAGTCAGTTACTCCATATTAATACTTCAATTTAATAATGTTGGCATTAAACAAATTATAAGTAAAATAATCAGCACTGAAAATTAATAGAAATTAGTGCACCTCAGCCTGAGGTATTACTTATTGTTTATAAGAAGATGAGGTTATCTTTATCTTTACAGCAATCCACTGCATAAAATCATCTCTGTGAGGACGCATTCTGGGGTGGGTGAAGGGTAGGTGTCACAATTTACTTTCAAGTAAATAAAACTATTTTGTCACATGCAAAAACAAAAGAATGAGAACTGGGAGTCTAACAGGTCACAGGAGAGGTGTTTGTTATTTAGTTATTTATTGTTTTTAGGAGGATGTGGGAAATGGCCATGAAGCCATCTGGAAGAAATGCAGTAGAGGGTTTAACGGGAAAGAGCCAGTGGCTTTTTTTTTTTTAATTTTATTTTTTTTAAGTCTTGCTTGATCATGGTCTTCTCACCGAGATGACAACCAGTTGACCTCCCAGTGCTTCAGGCTTTCCTCCCTTTAAAAACAGACAGGCAACAGTATATGAGGAGACCTTTGGCTTATTACTTTATAAACTTGAAGGGGTTCAGAGAATATGGAGCGGGGATTGTCTGGTTTGTGGACAAGACGTGGAAAAATAAAAAAAAATAAAATAAGATGAAGGAAAGAAATAAATGTAAATGAGCATTTTTAGCTGTAGTTTAAAAGGCGTCAGTGGTTTAACCAATAAGTCATGCTAATCCTCCAAGGAAACAAATAAGGAAACCTCTGAGTACAAGAAACAGGAAGAATATAAAAACCTTACACAACAGACCACAGTATCTAATACATGTCCAGCAGTTTTGGACCTCATATATTAGGTTTTAGGAGATGAAGCAAAGGAAACGTTGTAAAAAGTATGTTTTTTGTCTTCCTTCCACCCATTAACTTCCACTTATCTGGGTTCCGGTCAGGGGTGGGTGTTTAGTGATATTTGGAGTAATATTTGGCAGTCCCCAAACCAGCGGAGAAATCGCCAACGTTCATGATAAACAGGGACCGTTGCCTTTTACTTCAGCTCTCTGTTCGCCATAACAGACTGGTCCTGAACCAGCACTGCCTTGGTTCATAATACAGTAAACCCTCACACTTGGCGGTTAATGGGGGCGAATGGTGAAAACCGCGATGTGGCGTTCCCCCTCAACTTATGGAGAAGTTCCACTTTTTTGAAAAAAAAGTTTGATTCTACATCGTTCCGTTCCTCCGTAATCAGCAGTACGATGCGCTGCGCCATCTTTTCTCTCACTCGCAATTGAACTTTCGGTAAGCACCGCCCCCTCCCTAGTTACTGTTGCTAAGTCGGACATTCTCGCTGCTTCTCCATTAAGGACTGTGTTAATTCACTATTTTTCCGATGCCTATCATCAGTGTTAATATCATATTATAATAACTCCGTGGTGAAATATTGCTGCTGGGGACCTGCAACAGTGACTCGAGGTGTCCAGAACGTTTGGAGGGACATTTTTATTCTCTTTCCCAAACCAAAACAAACGCTGGAGAATGCAGCTGTTGGTTCAGTTGATGTGTCGTCCACACAATCAACTGAACGTTACAAAACACACCTACATTTACTCCAAGGTAAGTTTACTTTGTTTATTAGATGATTGATGTAATCACTGTCGTAAAAGTAATAATATGATTTAGCAGCAGGGAAGGTGATTAGTTCTCTGTTAGCATTAGCATTAGCTCTGGTCCATAGTGTCGATGGCTTCTCCACTATGGACCAGAGCTCGCTAGCCAGCTATCAGCCTGCCACGTTGTCTACAAATATATATGACCCTGGATATTTATTTTGTTAGGTATAAGGTGAGGCTAGTGATGTTAACGTCACTTTATTAATTGTTTTAATACAATGCTGCGACTGTCTGATGTTAACATAGCTCTGGTGTGGGACAGACCTATGGACCAGAGCTAATGCTAACGGAGAACTCATCACCCTCCCTGCTGCTAAATCATATTAATACTTTTACTAAACAGTGGTTAAATCAATCATCTAATAAACAAAGTAAACTTACCTTGGAGTAAATGTAGGTGTGTTTTGTAACGTTCAGTTGCTTCTGTGGACGAACACATAACTGAACCAACAGCTGCATTTTTCCAGCGTTTGTTTTGGTTTGGGAAAGAGAATAAAAATTTCCCTCCAAACGTTCTGGACACCTCGAGTCACTGTTGCAGGTCCCCAGCAGCAATATTTCACCACGGCGTTATTATAGTATAATAAAAACACTAATGATACACATCAGAAAAATGGCAAAATAACATTGTCCTTGATGGAGGAGCAGCGAGAATGTCCGACCTAGCAACAGTAACTAGGAAGAGGACGGCGCTTACCGAAAGGTCAATTGATGTCTATAGACGTCAATGGCAGTGAATGAGTTAACTTTAAAACAGCACTAAATCACTGAAATAATCAAGCGATATTCGGAACTGACGAACGGAAACACCGAGTGTATCAACGTTAAACTCGGCTTTGTCTCACAAGATCAAGAGATGGGAGATGCGGGGACACGTGTCAGCCAATCAGCGTACAGACCACCGACGACACAGTAATGCCCGTCATAGCAGCCAATCACAGGCCTCGATTTTCATTCATGGTTCATCCCCTGTCAGCTCTTGTTGCTTCCTGAGACTCGTTTTTGATGTGATGTGTTTCGCTTCAGCCTCACGCGCTTCATTTTAATTTTTTTCAGATTTTTTAAATTTTTTTTGAATATTTTTTCTCTTCAATGAATATTTTTCAAACCTCCGCGATGTACTGAGAACGCTAACTGTGAGGGTTTACTGTACCTTGATCACCTGAGGGAAATAATCAAATTGACGCCTGCTCATTTCTGTTTGTACGCTACAGCTCCAGTTTTGTAAGGAAATAGACGGTAGCCTTCGAATGAACCAATGTCGTATCATCTCCTTGGGCTTCATCAAGTCCACCAGATAGATGATTTGTCGGTCGCAGGACCAAAACATTTCTCTTAAAGCAGTGTTGGCGTCCTGAAAAGGACTGTTGCCAACACCTTACAGAGCCTTCATCGTTAGACAGCTATCTGTAGATCTTATCATTCAGTGCATAAGCCTTGATTTTATTTATGGATCCAACTGCTTCACTGAGTGACTGGTGGAGTGAAGCTAAGTTATTCTAGTGTGACAATCAGTGCACTGTTGGTTTAACTTTCAAGCAAACAGGTTGGTAAGTCCATTTTAAATGCTCCTTCTTAAAGGACTTGGAATTATGCAGCATCCTCAAATGCCTTTTCAGGATCTAAATAAATATACTATATACTATTAAGACACGTCACAACGGGAAAATATTGCCTCTTGTTACGAAAGAAATTTCAGGATACGAAAGGCAAAAATACAGTACGCGCTGCTACTCGCAACTCCCAGAGTTTACCGAATGTTAACATACTTATAGCTGCTCTGCCATTGGCTATCTGGCTATCAGCTAGTATCTTCCTGGCTATCGCCTAGCATCTTCCTGGCTATCGCCTAGCATCGCCTAGCATCTTCCTGGCTATAGCCTAGCATCTGGCTATCACCTGGCTATCGCCTAGCATCTTCCTGGCTATCGCCTAGCATCTTCCTGGCTATCGCCTAGCATCTTGCTGGCTATCACCTAGCATCTTCCTGGCTATCGCCTAGCATCTTCCTGGCTATCGCTAGCATCTGCCTGGCTATCACCTAGCATCTTCCTGGCTATCGCCTAGCATCTTCCTGGCTATCGCCTAGCATCTTCCTGGCTATCGCCTAGCATCTTGCTGGCTATCGCCTAGAATCTTCCTGGCTATCGGCTAGCATCTTCCTGGCTACGCCTAGCATCTTCCTGGCTATCCTAGCATATCCTGCTATGCCTAGCATCCTGGCTACGCCTAGCATCTTCCTGGCTATCGCCTAGCATCTTCCTGGCTATCGCCTAGCATCTTGCTGGCTATCGGCTAGCATCTTCCTGGCTATCGCTGGCTATCTAGCATCTTCCTGGCTATCGCCTAGCATCTTCCTGGCTATCGCCTAGCATCTTGCTGGCTATCGCCTAGAATCTTCCTGGCTATCGGCTAGCATCTTGCTGGCTATCGCCTAGCATCTTCCTGGCTATCGCCTAGCATCTTCCTGGCTATCGCCTAGCATCTTCCTGGCTATCGCCTAGCATCTTCCTGGCTATCAGCTAGCATCTTGCTGGCTATCGCCTAGAATCTTCCTGGCTATCGGCTAGCATCTTCCTGACTATCGCCTAGCATCTTCCTGGCTATCGCCTAGCATCTTGCTGGCTATCGCCTAGCATCTTCCTCACTCCCATTGACATTGTAGGAAAACTTCATGAAGTTTCGGAATTTGTTGAAAAGAATCACCCAGAAAAAGTGTTTACTAGTCGGGCTGTCGCTCATTAAGGTGATGTTTGCCTCGCACATTTTCGAAGGATTGTTAGAAGCCGACAAAAGCAAACGTCCTTGGATCGGTTCTTTACAAAACCTCAGGCAAAAACAACTGCTGAGAGAGAAAAGTTGACGACGATAGCAGTTAAATGGTTTTTTTTTTAATCATTTCTATTCTTTACTTTATTCTTTGTTTTTAATTATTTACATCTCTCATTTTATGTTTATTGTGCAGTAATCTAATGTTAACATATATTTGTTTTATATTTTGATGCATTTTTATGATTTATAAAAAAAATGAATGTCCAACTTTTGGGGGGCTTGGAACGGATTAGAGCATTTACCCGGAAAACACGTCTTTACTTACGGAATTTTCAGGTTACGAAACTACTTACAGAAGCAACTAATTTAATAAACAGAGGTACTACTGTATTTATATACTTTCTATAAAACCCTTTGCCTGATGCAGCACTACATTCTACCCTTTCCCAACAAAAGAACATTGTGTAAAATCTATTTTACTTGTTTCTTTCTATAGTAGGAAATCCTAAAATGGGCGTACGGTGAATGAACAGAGATCACAGGGCTTTGAGATCTTTGAGATGCGTGATGTGTAAGACATGAATCATTTAAGGCCTTTTCAAAACAGAAGTTCTCCACACAGACATATTAAACTCGTGCATGTTTGTTTGATATCCCGTCATGTTTCTGTGCTCACTTTTATATTTGGTCCTTTTCTGTGTAGTTTTTGCTTTTTGTTTCTATTTTAGATTTCCTGCCCGTGCGGCACTTTTTGTATTAATTATAGGACTTTGTTTGATTACTCCCCCGTCCATTGTCTCCGGCATTTGGGTCTTCCACACAAAATGGCTGAGAAAGCCAACTTACAGGTCGCTGGCGGCCGAAGAGTTTCTGGAAGGAATTTTGGGTGAAATATCAAAGTCCGAGTCGGAGCGGTAGAGAAAGGATTCCCGCCGCTGACTGTGAGGGAAGTTGGCCTGCAGGACCAGACCAGAACCAGGACTGGTCTGGGCATCCAGGGGGGTCCGTCCCATAGATAATCCATTTTCCACATCAAAACTGAAAAGAAAAAAGAAAGGGAGGGGAAAAGTTATTAGGGTTAGATGATCGAAGGCACAGTTAGGATTTTAGTTTCAACAGCAAAGTAAGTAAAAAGTAAGATCCCATTCCACTCACATACAAATACTATTAATCCCATTGTGATTGTTTTTAGCATCCAACAACACTGACTGAAAAACATCTGTTAACAGTGTTATTAACAGTTGTAAATGAATCAAAAAAATGAAGTTTTAGTCTCTATTTCTATTTAAATAAGCTGAGACTGGTGCTCTTTTACCAACAATAAAATGGAGCAAAGAGGAAAAAAAGTTGCTATATTTTTATAGCTATTTTTACATCCACATCCTGAACAGGAAATAACCTAATACAGAAGGAAGTTTAACCATTATAAACCAGGAAAAACTACAATAAGAGCTAAAAAAAATAAAAATTCTGAACGTTGACACAAGAGAGATTATGAAATTTGTGCAATACAGTTATTAGATAAATATATCCCAGGAAGTGAGGTAAAAATAAGCTGTTGATGGTTCAATTTGTTCAACAATAGCTGGTAAGGAAAAAAAAAAACATGCAAAATTAGACTAAAACCAATATGAGGAGGTGTTGAGAACCACAGACAAAGAATGGTTTCTATTGAGCTGCAGTTATGTTTGGGATAAATCACCCACAGACCCAGTTACTGCGTTATCTGCTGTTCCTGGACACTTTTAGCATTTTGGTAAAAACAAACAAACAAACAAAACAGATAGCCTCTCTGTGCATGGTAATGCTCATAACAGAAAAAAAAAAAGGAAAACTCAAAAGAAAAAAATAAACTGCATTACAGACATTATGGTTCTGGCAATAACTGAAAAATTAAGCTTTTCACCAAAACCCATTGAAGTTAGCGTTATATGACCTACATGACCTTAAAGTGTTTTGGGTATAATTTGAAGGTATTCATATACAAACTAAAAATGGTTTCATGATGGACAGATCTTTCTTTCTTTTTGTAGGGCTGTGTGAAGAGTCTTAACCCTGTTATCCACAGAGGCAGACTAGTTCCTCAGAATAAGGGCCTTAGAGGAATTAATTTTCCACCATTTAAAACAACTCATACCTCATATTTTATTGTGGTTAGAGCTGCATTTGATATATTTACAGCAGGTCACTTTTATACCAGACGCTATTTTTTCTAAAAGCGCATGTGTTCCTCTGGGTAACTGCATGCACAGAGGCTCACCATGATATCCAACTGCTTTTAAAAAGATGATCCCTTTAACATGCAGAACCCTCTTTTTAATTGAGTTAAATACAAATGAACAGCTAACAACATGAATTAGTTATTTTCAAAAATCTCTTTACTGCCTACTGTAAATACATAGCAGCAATATACAGTCATGGAAAAAATTGATTAGACCACCCTTGTTTTCTTCAGTTTCTTGTTCATTTTAATGCCTGGTACAACTAAAGGTACATTTGTTTGGACAAACATAACGATAACCACAAAGATTGCTCATAAGAGTTTTATTTAAGAGCTGATATCTTACCATTTTCCATGGTTTTCTTGATTATAACCTAAATCACTCAAGTTTTTACATCAATAGCTATGGCGTTGTACTGTCAAAAACACTGCTTTTATGCATTCAGTGTTTTCTTTTCTGTCTATTTTAGTCACATGATGACGTTTAAAGGTACCGGGTATTAAAATGAACAAGAAAGTGAAGGAAAAATGGTGGTCTAATAATTTTTTCCATGACTGTATACTACAAACTGGTATGGTTAGGGGAAATATAATTCAGACCAGTAACTTGAACTTGAAACAGGCTAAACTGTTGAACAAATTATGGCACTAACCATTAATATACTGGATATGCAGACAGCTGAAAAAACCAGAAAAAACCAAACGAGCTCATAGTACCACAACAGAGCAGTTTTCCAGTTAGTAGTTAGACTTAGCAGTAGAAAGGAAGTCAGGGCCTTCAGTTATCAGGATCTTCTCTTGTGGAACCAGTTTAGAAGGAACCGATTTGGGAGGGTTCTGGTAAATCTTATTGTTGGGACTGGCTTGGGTGACCCTGAGCCTTTCCTTAAATGATGCTGCTGTGAGCCTGGACTGTTGTAATCAGTCCAATTAAAAAAAGCATTGTACCTATTAAACTGCTAATGCATAATTCCTAAAGCCCTGAAAACCTACAACACCTTAAACTTGAATTTAAGCCCATTATTATACTTTCACTCACAATAAACAGGTTTTGGTATAACAGCTAAAACAACTAAAAGTACATCAGTCTCCAGATCTTTCTGGACATATAGTATCTTTATGTGCTTTTTCAATTAAGATATTACTGAATCACATGACGCGGGTGAGGTATGTGTAACACTGTTTGTGAAAAGAGAACAGCGAGTATAAAATTAGGATCAAGGTTTTAATGTGGCACCCCATGAATCTAAAAATAGCCTAGAGTGATCAGATTTCCTCCGATCAGTCCTCCTTAAGCATGTCTTTGATCCACACGTCCTCTTTCCCAGGGTTCCTCTGCAGACATGAAGCCAGAGAGAGATGATGTCAGCTTCCTTTCTTAACTGGTCAAGTTTGGACTGACAGACGCTGCGACATACACTTGATTTTTTTTTTTTTTTTTTTAATAAATATGGCAGGCAAATGTTTATTCAAAACTAAAATTCCCTGACACCAAAGGTAAACAACATCTGAAGAACTGTCGACAAAGTGCTAGCCTGAAATGTCCACAGATTAAAACTGTAGAAAATAGACTAAATATGATTACAACAACTGGAGCATCATGAATCCCAGTTCAGAGCAGTGAATAACACTGGAGGCAGCGGCGTATAAATTATGTTACTGTAAGTGCTAACCAAGATCTGATTTGATTAACTTTATACAACAGAACACGTGGGAATAAATATTGATGACAGTTCAGGTATAATGAATGAACATGTAACTGCATACACAAAAGTCCTGCAAATTTTCATTGAAAACTATAACAAATATGTTGAGATTAACCAAACTGGAAATGTTAGCCTATAGGTTGCTGAAGACAACTATATTTGTTCTTTGGGCAGCCAGAAAATTTCAAACTTTTCCACAAATCCTCAGAATAATCAAAATGATATTTCTGATTCCTGAAGCTGGGCTGTTTTGCACAGGTGAATTTTTTTTCTGATTCCATGTTTTTTTTCTTAGTACTGTTATCAAGTGCATACGCTTAACTGATAAAAAGTCATTATCTTGGTTGCCAAATATGGTCTTGAACTTCTTTTAGTTCTCTTGAAGTTTTTCTTAATTTTCTGTAATTCCTTGTTTCTTGTATTTCTTGTGCCCTGTTTAATTAACTTTACCAACCGTTTTATTTTGTGGCCACCTGTTTGTCCTGTTTCACGTGTCTGGTGGGTATTTTTTTTCCCTTCCTTATTTTCTTCCTTGTTGCTACTGATTAATTACTTGGGTTTAGGTTTTTGATTATGGATGGGCATTCGGTGAAGATTTATTCGTCCATCGTCGGGAGAATTAATGATTAATAATCGATTAATCATTAACATTTTTATATTGAAAATTATTCTCGATATCGGCGTGACTTTTGTTTTCCCCTTTGGCCTGGTTGCGATGGCCTGGTTGCTATGGCCCCGCCATGCCCAGATGTGTCAGTGTCCCGGATGTTTGTGGTCGACAATAACGTGACATTTCCTGTTTCTTTTCTTTAAAAAAACAACGTTAATAAAACAAGAGATAACGAGGAGACTACTTAACAATGACAATTTATATCAAGGCGCCAGTATTATAGGCTTTTTGTTTGCTAACACTGAGTTGAGGCTAGGCTAGGCTAGGCTAGGCTAGGCTGATGATGAACCGCCTCCACCGTCCTTTACAAGGCTTGGATGCGCGTTGTTCAAGTGATACATCATTGTCGTTGTCGATTAATTGTATTTGTAATTGCATGCAGTGATTGCAGTACACTTGCTCTTTTCTAAACTAAAATGGTCCCACGCCACACTTCACCGCGACCGCTTCATGATTAGGCGATAACCTACAGAAGCTCGCATGTAACAACTGAGGCCAGCCAGGGTAGGGTGATGGTGAAATGTCGCCCCCTGGTGGCAAATTTCTATCGGTGGTACAGTGAAATGCATCGCATTGTTTGAGGACGTGCACTGAGAACCTACACTCCGATTGTTTAAAAAAAAAAAAAAAAATTCAGTTCATCGACGAAAATTAATTTCTTCGACCAAATTCTTAATGATCAATCATCGATTAATCAATTAATTATGCCCCTCCCTAGTTTTGATTTTTCCTGCTTTTTATTTTTATTATTCCTCTGACCTCTGCATCCTCCAACATTTGGCTTTTCAGTGACTGAAATCAAAATATGTTTGCTGACGGGGGAAAAAAAAAGATTTCACAGTGTCTTAAGCTTTTAAATTGATGCATTTATTTTCATAAGGCCCATAGATAGACCATATTGATGCTGATATTGGTTGATAATAGTTATAACTGATCAGATGAAAGTCACCAGATTCCAATCACCAGTCAATCAGTCCATCTTTTTCTGGGCTGACAGACAGCAGGTTCTCCTTAACGGGAGATGCAAACATCTTGTTTCTCCCTGCAGCTCTTCCCTCCGTGGACGAATGTAACTACAAGACAACGTGTGTTACTGGCTGTTACGTAACAGCAGACGGAAAGGAGCTGACGTTCCTCCGTTCATGCAACACACTGCTCTGTCCAGCTGCAGCGAAGAAAAGACATTTAGGTGAATAAGACCAAAGTAAGATGGATTAACGAAACATGGGATGCACAATGTGACTGTGATTGTGTGAACTGAAAAGAGCAAACGTAATTTGAAATCAAAAGTATGGAAGAACCACAAATTTCAGTGAAAATGTTGGTATTTACTTGTGTAAATAATTGCAACAGTATGTGTAGAGGGTGTATAAAAACCTGTTATAAACCCTGCGTATCTATTAGCAGAACATTAGGATCTTGGAGCTTAACCTACAGTTTTTTTTATAGTTTTTTTGATTCTCCGGTGATCCTGCACCAACATTACGACTGTGTTCTGATCAGAAAGTTGTTTCTATTTTTGTCTCCCAGGCTTCTGTCTCCGTGCAGCTAAATTTATCTTCCCTCCACGGGGAGGAGGCTGAGATGGGCGGCGATGCAGCTAAATATAGAGCAGCAGGTAGAAAACAGAGCAGCAGATTCTTCCCTCCATTCATAAATATTCATGGAGGTTTTTTATTTGAAGCCCAGGCTGAGCTAAAATTAGATCATAGATCAAATAACACCCACGTCTTTCTTTTGCTGCCATTTCACTTTTAGTTTTCTTGTCTTTATTTCTCACTCATGACACTGTTTATGAATGTAGCCATGAGTCGCTACGGCTGCACAGGATTTCTTTTTATCCAGCCACAATTTTTCTACCATGTATACGTAGGGGTGCACGATAACTATCGATAATTATGACGTCATCCCGATAACTCCAATATCACGACAATAGCCCCGATAAACATATATATTTCTGTCAACACAGCAGTGCCTCGCTCCCTCTGAGCCTTGAATGACCGGCAGTGAATGTTATGTTCAAGTTACGTCGGCATAATCAGAAAAACGATTTCTCAATAGGAAAAATCAAGAATACCCCCTCATGGCAGAAAACAACTCGTTAACTCGGTCATAATTTTGGTAGTTGATGACTTTAATTGATATTAGCAGTATTTTCCCACATGTTACACATAAAAAAAGAAAAGGCTGAAAGAACGACTAGCAAACGAGGGAACGGAGGAATTTACGTTATACCTTGAATGCAGCCTGCAGCACAGCGCTGATCACAACAAACATGGCAGCGTGGAACTTTGTTAAAGTTTCAGAAGAAGATAGTTTGGTGGTTATTTATGACGAATCCTCCGAGTGAATTCTACGAGGAGGGAAGCACAAGCTTTAATACGTAAAACCTGATCAGCCACCTACAACATAACAATCGCTTCCATGGAGTTTTGAAATCGCGCTAACGTGAGCTAACGGAAGCTAATGCTAACATGCGCAAGCCAGCAGCAGTCTCTCCTCCCCCTCATTCCTCTCATCTAAAGCTTCCATGAGATTAAAAAAAATAAAAACTACTGAACTTCATTTATTTTAATTAAAGGTATTAATTTAAATGGAACCACAATCCAAAATCCTTTAAATGTTAATCTTTTTCAGTTAGTAATTTTGATGCATGTATTTCCATCAGTTCAAGGAGTCTTTATTTTTTTTTTATATCAGTCAGTAATGAACCTTATTTAATTTGATGTGAGATATCAAATAGGTTTGTTTGATAGCTTTAAGAAAATGTTTGAGAGGCTTGCCAATAGTTTTTCATTGGAAAAAATAAATATTTGTTCATTTAAGTCAAAACTATTTTTTGATTTTGTTTATAGTATTGATGTAATGATCTTAGGTATATGTGTGTGTTATCGGTTATTGGTTATCGGTATCGGCCTTTAGGAGCTGAAAGTTATCCGTTATCGGTATCGGTTTTATGTATGTATACAGTAGTATGATAATCATCCAAAGCTATTGCTGTGTTACCAATTGATGGTTTAAATCATTAAAATTACCAGTTGTACAGTATATAGCCTTTATTACAAAACATGTTCTGAGTGTGGAGTGTGAGAAGGGAATCCTCCATTATTTCTACCACACTTCCATTGTTTTTTTTTTTGTTTTGTTTGTTTGTTTATTTGTTTTTTTTATCATTTGTCAGGGTTAGGGGAAGCCCAAAGAACACAGAAATTGTAATTTCTTTCCTGATTTTGTTGTTTTGTAGGATGTTGTTTTATAGTATTCCATAAAAACTTAAGTGATGGCTGATGGGAACTGAAATAATTCTGCTCTGACAGTGAAAATTGAAATATGTAGTAGAGCTAATTCAAGCTTAAAGGCAAAACTGGGGGGGGGGGGGGGGGGGTTTGGGGGGGGGGAGAGAAATATGCTAAAATACGTCCACTGGTGATTGGCCCACTGGTTTAAAGGGTTCTGAGTTACATTTGATCATGATCATTAAATTACTAGCTCTCGCTAAAATTATACAAATGAACTACTTTGAGCTCTGGGATTCATTGGAATCTGCAAAAAAAGGACAAACTTGCACATGTGCAGATTCAATAACACTGATTAACACACGCGAGTGCGCACACACACACACACGCACACACACACAACAGAGGTGTGTTGCTGTGCTCTTTAAGTGTCTGGTTCAGAAGTGTTTCAGACGTGTGACTGATGGCAGCCTGTCAGTGGCCCTGATACCCAACACCTTTCCTGCGTCACACTCCGTCATGGCAACGTCAGTCCCATCTGGGGAACATTAAAATACAGGAGCTAGCAGGCGGGGTGAGCGGGGGTCTCTGAACCGGGCCAAGCTGTCATCTGAACCTTCATTCGTCATTCTGGGCCTTTCTCGTGACGGGGAGAATTAGTTACGCCCAAATCAACTTGCCTGACCAGCTCATTTATTCAAAAGACTTTCAACCAAAGTAGCCTGCATTTCCATCCATTATCTATATATTATATAACCTATATATCCATATATATATTTAGCTAAGTTGAAATGATTTCAAAATGGGTCACAGTGGATCAAAAGAACATTTTTAATCTGCCGTTGTGTTTAAGCTTTGTCACACTGACAAATCAACAACACCTATTTAATCAAAGATCTGCATTTTGCAGTTTTTTTCCTGCTTACTTATATAAAATGATACTTTGTAATATTAATGGTGATTGTTTGGCCACTCCCACAGCTGTGGACACAACAACCTTGACCCGACACCTGTATGAATCAAACTAAACTCGGGGAAAGTGCTGATTACAAACACATGAAAATACAAACTACTGATCTAACTTTTACTTTGGCCTTTTCCTTTGTAATATAATTTGCAAAGTTTAAGCATCTTGTAAAAAACAAATGTAAGATTTTAGCTGTTACAGCTTGAGTGTAAAACAACAGTGATAACAGTTTAGCCTCAGTGGTTGAGTCACAGGATACATAGTTTTCATTTCACCATCATGTTGTGGAAGAGATTGAGCTTTTGTCCGGATGATTTATTGAAAGTCTAAAACCACAGTATATATATATATATATATATATATATACAGCCCGGGAGCATCAGACACCCTTCTGGCTTCCTGGGAAAGTAAATGCTCCATGTTGGCTTATTCAGTTGTGGAACGGCTTTGACTCTCCATCTTCTCTAAAATTAATCATTTGTTTGTTGTAGTTTTGCCTTTGAGCAACATTTCTGCTCTTGACTCAAGACATAAGTTGTTTAACACATGAAAAAAAAGGTTGGTTTTATAGCATTTTGGTTTGGCGGACCACAAAGCCTGTACTGTTCTCACATTTTTAAATGTCATCACTTAATTAACTTTAATGGCTTCTTTGATTAAACTTCATTTTTCTTGACTATCACTTTAGTTAATTTGCTGACAGGTAAGCTGTTTTTCCAACATGGGTGGAAACAATTGACATATCTGTCTTTACTGTCATGGTGTTGAGTATAATTACAATGTAGTCCTTTATAACAGTAGGACAGCAAGAATTAAATTCACTTATAAATAGGGATGCACGATAACAGTTTTTTTTAAACCGATACCGATAACTTTCAGCTCCTAAAGGCCGATACCGATAACCGATAACACACACATATACCTAAGATCATTACATCAATACTATGAACAAAATCAAAAACAGTTTTGACTCTTTAAATGAACAGATATTTATTTTTTACAATGAAAAACTACTGGCAAGCCTCTTAATCATTTTCATAAAGCTATCAAACAAACCTATTTGATATCTCACATCAACTTAAATAAGCTCTATTACTTACTGATATAAAAAATAAAAATAAAGGCTCCTTGAACTGATGGAAATTCTTGCTCTTGAGCTCCTTGTCTTTGGTTAACTTAAACTCCTCTTTTACTTTGAAGGTCCATCTTGTCTTTGTATTGTTCTTGCCTCTCGTTTGTTCCTTTGAGTATATAAGTCTTGTCTTTTCTCCTCATCCTTGCTGGTTCATCTATTATCTTCCTGTCTTTCCACCCATGTTCCAGACCTTATGGATTCCTTACTTTCCTGTCCTGCCATTCCTCTGTTCATCCATCCATCCATTATCTATACCCGTTACATCCTCTGCTAGAGTCTATCCCAGCTCCTCTCCAGGTGAAGGGCAGGGGTCCACCTGGACAGGACGCCAGTCCATCGCAGGGCCACATGTAGACAAACAACCCTGCACACTCACAATCACTCCTACGGGCAATTTAGAACCACCAATTAACCTGACACGCATGTCTTTGGACTGTGAAAGGAAGCCGGAGTACCCGGAGTACCCGGAGTACCCGGAGTACCCGGAAAACCCGGAGAACCCGGAGGAAACCCACGCTAGCACGGGGAGAACACGCAAACTCCACACAGAAAGGCCCCTGCCGAGGTTCGAACCAGGAACCTTCTAGCTAACCACTGCTAACCAGTGCTAACCACTAAACCAGTCACTTTAGTTGACTGCTGTTGTTTTTAAAATGCTTTAAATATACATTTGATTGATTGGTTGAGTGATTAATACCTTTAAAACAGTATTTTAAGTATCAGAGAAAAAAGAAAAGGAAAATAATCCAGACCACTGCCACTGCAAATATTTAGGTAAATGTCTATTTCATCTAAAACCAATGTAACATTCAAGAGGTGAAGCAAAAAGGGTTTGGATGAAATAAAAAAGAACTATAGCAAGGCTGCTTAACGGTGTCTGTCAGCAGATCAAGTCTATTTAAACATCCTACTGACGTTTTAAGGAAAACAATCTGAAGCTTATAAATGTGAATTGCTCGTAAAATAAGATAATAGTGTTCTATTTTAAATTTATTCTCATATTTAAAACAAATTTAAAGGTCCAATGCTGATAAGACTGTGATAAAGCACTCAGTGAAACTCCACTGCTGTTTAGATCCACAGATGAAAGCATTTTCTTCTGTCAGTAATATCATTTAACATTTTTGCTCTGGAGGAAAGGAGCAAGTCTTTTTTTCTCATGACATTTCATTTCAAATCTCAAGGGGTCAAAAGTATCCAGCATTACATGAAATAAACAAAGATACAGCCTAAGAACAGGACAGAAGACCGAGTTGTAAACGTATCTCAAGGTCCTTCTTTATAGCCTCCCTGCTAGCGCTAAGGAGCCTAGCTAGCCTCAGCTAGCGCTGAGCAGCAGCAGGGGGGGCTCCTCAGCGCTAGCTAGCCTCAGCTAGAACATTTCCTGTGAGAATATCTGTATAAAGGTGGTACAGTAGTATTAAAACTACATGTCAGGATTTAATAAGAAAAGATTATGCAGTGAACAAACAAGATATCAGATTTCAAAGCTGTTAAACAATATCTTACAGGTACTTCAGCTCCTTTTTGTGAAAGGTTACTTGTTCAACTTTAAAATCTCTTTAAAGAAAGCAGGTGCTGTATTTTCTGTATTTCTCTGTCCAAACCGGTGTACCGGTGGCTCTCTTCTGTTAATGTACAGATACAGCAATAAATAAATCAATACATTCAAGTTTAAACCCATTGTAACAGCTGTAGGAGTCTTAGAAATGAAAAGATGAAAATGTGATGTATTTAAAAAATATAATAAGAAAATCTTTTGAACTGTGTCTGGTGTGAAAGAAAAAAAGAAAAAAAAAAGAAAGTGGAAACCATCTACGAGATTGATTGATAAGATGATTTCTGCATCTGGATATGCAGATGTGGACCAAAACATTGATGATGATGTTTTTGTGAGTACTGAGCCTACTGGTTTCAGATATTCATATTAAATAACTTTTAAAATGTTTGTAATCTTAAAAAAAAATCTTGTGGTATATTTTAGGAGGTACTTGCTTGTTAGAGCCAATCCAATATGAAAAAAAAAAAAAAAACAGTAGCCGATAATCTGCAAATGATTTTAGATTTTAGAAAGTTGAAGTTTTGAAGCTATTTTTGAAAATTAAAATGACCTTTGACCTCAGGAGGATCTCTTTTTACTGGCAGAACCATGCTCCTGCAGCTGCAGTATTACACTTACAGTTTATATTTGTATTAAAGTGATTAAAAAAGAGGTCACATGGGATAAAAAGAAGACAACAAGGACTGAACAACAGTAAATGATATAGCATGCAATTACCGCCTGCGTTTCTGTTTGATGTCAATGGGTCTGTTGACGGCGCGCGGCGAGCCACATATGTTCCCGCTCCGCACAGTGATACTCCGTTCCACAGAGTAAAAGAACCCGCAGTTCTTCGGCACACTCATCTTTCGTTTAGCCTAATCTCTTTAACGCGTCCTCACCCTCCTCTTCTCGGTGGTTCTGCTGCGCTCCCTCTCCTGGTTTTCCTCAGCTTGTTTTCACACTCATCCCTGTGAAATCTGGCCCGCTTCCTTGTCTGTCTGGGTCTGACAGGCTGTCTGGCTCTCCACGGCTTTCCGGGAGTTCTCATTACCTGCGGCGGGAGGGCGCACCGGCTCCGGGACAACCGGGTCCGGTGCCAGGATGGCAACCTGGTGCTGCTGAATACTGAAAATGTACTTTCTATAAGAAGATACGTGTCAAATTCGAGTAGGTTCTGGTCAAGAGTTGGACTCTTCCAGTGGTCTGTCTGCCTTGGACGTAGAGAAAGCTTTTCACCACTCCAGTAATCATTCCTCCATGTACGTCTAGTCTTTGCTTTCTGTCTAAATGTGGCACAACACTGTTGGCCTCTATCTCATCTCCCTTTCTGTCTGTGTGCTCTCGCTCCCTCGCTCCCTCCCTTTCTCTCTCTCTCCCTCTTGTCTTATGTTTCTGTGCTTCCTCTCCTCTGGCTGCTACAGCTTTAAAGCAACACAGAGGAACTTTTGTCAGTTTTTAGTGCTTTGGGTCCCCCTAGAGCAGTGGTCTTCAACCGGGGGTCCGCGACCCCTAGGAGGGCCGCGGAGGTACTGCAGGGGCAATTTTAACCAAAATAATTTGAGAGTTAAAAAAAGAAAAAAAAAAAAAAAAAAATATATATATATATATATATATATATATATATATATATATATATATATATATATATATATATAGTCATGGAAAAAATTGTTAGACCACCCTTGTTTTCTTCAGTTTCTTGTTCATTTTAATTCCTGGTACAACTAAAGGTACATTTGTTTGGACAAACATAACGATAACCACAAAGATTGCTCATAAGAGTTTTATTTAAGAGCTGATATCTTACCATTTTCCATGGTTTTCTTGATTATAACC
Organism: Hirundichthys speculiger; assembly: GCA_018398805.1. Classification (NCBI taxonomy): domain Eukaryota; kingdom Metazoa; phylum Chordata; class Actinopteri; order Beloniformes; family Exocoetidae; genus Hirundichthys; species Hirundichthys speculiger. Next base: position 957,717 of record JAGFBZ010000844.1, on the reverse strand, counting down.
TAAATCACTTAAGTTTTAACATCAATAGCTATGGCGTTGTACTGCCAAAAACACTGCTTTTATGCATTCAGTGTTTTCTTTTCTGTCTGTTTTAGTCACATGATGACGTTTAGTGGTACCAGGTATTAAAATGAACAAGAAAGTAAAGAAAAAATGGTGGTCTAATAATTTTTTCCATGATTGTATATACAGAGGTGCTTGTCACTAAACAGTTTTATCAGGTGAACATCGTGACTCTGTAAAACGTCCCAAAAAAATTTAATGATAAAACTGCTGTATCAAATTTTTTTCCCAGATGTTCCCCAGGTTTAGAAAGAAAGCTAAGGAATTAAAAAAAAAAAAATGCATTTAGAATTTTGCTGCACCTGGCTTCCTTGACATTCAGTTATAGTTTTTTGTTTTTTGTTTTTTTTTGGCCCTGTTAATTAGGTTTTTTCTTCTCCACTCTCACCTCTTGCTTGCTCAGATTCGGGGCCTCAACTGAAGTGAAGATTCAGTGCTATTACTTAGACTACTTGATGAAATGGCCTTATATAAATTTTTAATCTGGACTTTTTTGGAATGAATTGGCATTTTGAAACATAATTTAACTGAACTGGGTTGTCTTTGATTGGGTTGTGTTATACACTGCCTGGACAAAAAAAGTCGCCACCAAAAAAAAAAAAAAAAAAAAAAAAAGCTTTGTCTACGGCGCGTATTCGCTGTGGCATTGTTTCGATAAGATTTTGCAATGTCACAAGATTTATTTCCATCCAGTGTTGCATTAATTTTTCACCAAGATCTTGCATTTATGATGGTACAGTCTTACTGCTGCTCAAAACCTTCTCCAGCACATTCCAGAGATTCTCAATGGGGTTCAGGTCTGGACTCTGGTGGCCAATCTGTGTGTGAAAATGATCTTTGAGCTCATACTGTTGCTGAACCTGGACCTGACCAACTGCAGCAACCCCAGATCAGAACACTGCCCCCACAGGCTGGTACAGTAGGCGCTAGGCATGATGGGAGCATCACTTCTGACCCTGATGCTCCCATCACTCTGGAACAGGGTCAATCTGGACTCATCAGACCACATGACCTTCTTCCATTGATCCAGAGTCCAATCTTTATGCGTCACATGATGACGTTTAGTGGTACCAGGTATTAAAATGAAATGAACAAGAAACTGAAGAAAAAATGGTGGTCCAATAATTTTTTCCATGACTGTATATATATATATATATAGGCAGTTCTAAATATATAACTGCCTGAAGTTAAACGTTTCATTGTTGGAAAATAACAATAATAGAAAATATTGTCTCATACCAACTAATAATATCAATAATAATAATGATAATGAAGCTGCCAGTCTGCAGGTATTTGCTCACTTCAACCACCACTGACGTATACAGGTAATCGGAAAAAGAGAAAATGTCCAGTTAGTAAAAAAATGATTTTTGGAGAAAACACTGAGTTGATGTCAGAAGTAAGAGCAGAATAATCAGAAAAGCTATAGGTGTCAGAAAAGGTAAAAGTAATTCAAATAGCCACTAACGACAGCCAGTAAAAATAAAAGAGCACCTCTGAAAGGCCACATCAAACCCTGAAGCAGAAGACCACTGCAGTCTCAAACAGCTCTTGTCATTCTCTCATTCATCTCTGGTGTTTTTCTTTTCTTTTTTTGACCAAAAAGCTAAAGTATACTGGATTTTATTTTTTATTTTTTTGGACGATATTGAGAATCTTTACCTTAATATCCCAGTAATTAGACCAGAACTGAGAGCCACATTTCCTTATTTCTTTTTCCCTAAAACAGACAAGTCATTAGTGCTGGGCGATATTGAAAAAAAATCATATATCACGATATGGACTATTTTATATCACGACAACGATATATATCACAGTATACCATAATAAAGTATGTTTTCAGTTATTCTCTGAAAAGTTTGACAAAAATTTCATTGCTTACTTTTCAGCTTTATTTTGAAAGGACATTTAGCTGAACTGTCACAAACATACATTTTAGTGCAGCAAAAACAGGTAGGTACAGAGGTACAGTAGCTTTCACATTTTTTTTAAAGTGCACAACAGTTTCTGAGAGGAAAAACACATTTTTGCACTGAAGTTCAGCTATAAAAAAATAAACACAAATTATTTTTCAACTTTCTGAAATCTGTAACCTTGTAGTGCAAAGTTTGCAAACCAATATAAAGTGTCTAAAGTAAACATCAGGGTTGAAGAGAACTCTGTTTAAGGCATTAACCATGAATAAAAGTGCAAACATAAAAGGCTACTTTGTAGAAGTAGATATGATTCTATCAAATTTATCATTGCAGGTTATTTAATTACCTATTTGCTGTAATAATTGATAAAATTAGGTTAGAGACGATAGAAACGATAGAAGAGAAATGGCACGATACACACTTTTATATTGTCCCCATGATATGTATCGTCATATTGCCCAGCACTACAAGTCATTACTTTAAAATATGAAAGTTTGAGTAAAAAAAAAAAAAAAGAAGAAAGCACTCTCTTGCACTCCTATGACATCATGATGTACATAGTTTGAAAGCTTGACAGCAGGTCAATAGCCATCCAGTTAGATCCATACAGAAACCAGTTTGATGCCACAGTCCATTTATGGAAATGGTTTCTGCAGCGTAGCATGGTTAAATTGAATTTGCAAATCATTCAAAATCATCCATCACAACCCAGAGAGCAAAATATGGTTGAATCAACGTTGAAAGAGTGTCAGCAGTGATATTGATTCTACGTTGAAACTTGGCATTCTACCTTTCATCAACGCTGAGGTTTCAACCAAACGTCATTGTGGTATTGTGTTATGCTGTTTAAAGTGGCTAAAAGAAGTGCAGATAGTCAGCTTTGAGGCAGATACTTGGACCCCAGTGTGTTCAAATGTCAGTATAAATACCTTAATTAAAAAAAAGATAATGTTAGAATTTAATTTAAAAATTGTAAATTTAAAATAACACTGGTATTGGATCAGTGCTCTGCATACCCTAAGCCCAGTTGTTAGAACTAATATCATTTATTATTCATTTCAAGTAAATACTACCAACTCGTGTTAATTTTCTCAGAGATGGTGTATTTTTATAATTTGGTTGTTTTAGCTGTACATCTTTACAACTCATGATACATTTAGTTTACTGCTGCATTTCCAGATGGTTTCATCATCTTGTTCCTTAGTTTTATCTGTATCCTTTGGTCCAGTTTTGAACCTTAGTGCAGTGGTTTAGAATCTAAACCACTATATATGTTATATGCTATATATTATATAGAATTTAGATATATTACCATTTAGGTGATGGTTGAATCCTGACATTGAAGAAGTGTAGAATTCCTTTGCGTTTTCTGTACAATTTCAATGCCAAGATTCAACGTAGAATCAATATCACTGCTGACACTCTTTCGACGTCGATTCAACCATATTTTGCTATCTGGGTATGGAAATTAAAAATAGAAGGCAAATAGACAGGTGGAGTGGAAATAAAAAAGCACAATATTTTTACTTATACACTGCAGGTTCAGTAGGTTTCTTTATCACGGCTCAGGTCCGCTGCTACACTCATGTTCACAAAAATGACCCATGTATCACTACGTCTGTTTTCCATGAGGTTGCATTTAATATTTCACTGCATTTACATTAGCTGACATTTACAAGACAAAGGTATTTGATCAAATGATTTTCCATAATGTCAAGGTTATGTGCTGTCAAGACAACAAACTTCCATTTAAGGATATTTGAAGGGTTGCACATATCACGCTTTCCTGGGACTAAATTAGGAATGACAATTTATAAACCTGCAGTGGTCTTTAGTTCAGGTTTTTGTCTTTAGTTTACATTTTGGACTTTTACTCTCTTTTAGTTTGTTACCACAGTCGTGCCTCTAATTTTGCACTTAACCTCACCAAAACCCCTGTTTAACTTCACAGTACTGGTTTCCAGTCCTGCCACTGCTGTTTTGTTTGGAAACTCTTGTAACTTCTTTCAGGTTCTGCCTTTTTATGAGCAACCTGTGTTTGAACTTCAGTATTCTGTATGTTTGTGTTGTGTTCTGAACTACAATCTGACACAACAAAGATGAAATAAAAGACTATCCATTTTGGTTTCACAGGAAATCAATCTGCCTTATCATCATCAGATAAGCACTTGAAGATAAATGTGAAATACAAAGTATGTAAAATATGTAGTTTTTTTATTTTGTTTCATTATTATGTACAGTGATTCTCTATGAATACATATTGTGCTGACGTGATCTAAATTTGGACTGTTAAGGTGAATGAAGAGTGTCTGATGCTAATAAGGCGAAGAATTTTAGGCCAGTTTGCATTTTTCATGACTGGAAAATTCGCCTAAATGTGCTGTGAAAAGAATTGCTAGCGCTCGATAAGAGATTCAAGAGAATGATCTTTTACTAAACAGAAAGGACATGCAGATATACACTAAGCAGAGCTCACGCGCCGAAACACACACTTGGCTGGCAGTAGATCAGAGGATTTAGCAGCGTTGCATGTATCTACGTCACCGATTTAGCAGAGATGGGAGATTTGAAAGAAGACAGACACTGAATGTTTGGTTCTGGTCAGTATCTTCACATAACATCCCAAAGCTCTGCTCTGAAGCACCGGACAGCTGTTCTAAAACAATGTAAAAAAAAAAAAAAAAAAAAAGAAGCAGTCTCTGAAACTCATAAAATTGTAGGACGTCATAAATTCTGGCAGACTGGCGAGAAGTTCAGTGCGTCAGCTCCATTGGCTGTTCGTGAATATATGACTTGTTTGTACGGCTAACTGTCACACATTCATTTTAACCTTCATATTCATATATCCTCTGGCATATTTTGTTACAAAAAAAAAAAAAAAATCACCAAATTGGAAAAAAAAAAAAACTAAACGTATACCATAGTAGCATAATCCAAAAGGACTGACATTAACATGAAATATTTTGGTGCTAAATGCTAAATATTCACCAAACCTTTAAAATCTAAAGCAATGTCACTTCAGAAAACAGCACAGAGAGAAGAGTTCTCTGTTACAGGATATGAAACAAAACTACATTTGTTTAATATGTTCAATAAAGTACTAAATTAACAAGCATAAACAGGATGAGCAAAAACTTCCTGCAGCTCAGTTTGGACCAGACTGAGGTCCTTCAGCAAATATATAATCCAATTCTGCCCTCTGCTGGTTTCACTGGGAATAACATCAGACCTGTGGCAGGAAGCTTGATAATAACCACACAACAAAAGCTGGTCCAATTATGTTTTTATCTCCAAGAAACTTCTATTTTACACCCTTTTATCTCACACTATTTGGATTTTTATAACAGCCTTTTTACCTCTAAAGTTAAAAACAGGTTTTTGACAGCACAAAAGTCAGCTGCCAGGATCACATCACTCCAGTTTTTAAACCTCTTCATTGGCTCCCTTTATGTTTAATGATTGATTTTAAGATTCTGCTGATTACTTTTAAGGCTCTCCATTGTTTCACCCTGAAATATGCGGTATTTTTATTTTGGATCTTTTAGTTCTGTGTGCGCCAACGTGTTCATTGAGACTCTTGAGCAGAGATCTGTCGACACGTTCAAGGGCTCATCTGAAAACAAAAAAGGACGGGGCATTTGGGATCAGAGCTGTGGGACAGTTAGCCCAAGGAAAAAAGGTCATTAATGATTAATCTGACTTTGTGTAATAAAGCTCTCTGTCATCTGATTTGTTCCTCATGTTTGCGGTGGATTTTTCCTCTGATTTGTCGCCTGTGTTTATGGCCTTTGCTGAATATAGTCTGGAGCAGATCTTCTTCATTTCGTAATTTTTGTCCTTTTCTTTTTTTTCTGTGAGTTTTAAAAATAACAATGTTATTGGTATTTTTAAGTTCAGTTCAATCCTGTTCACCTTTATTTTTATAGCAGTCCAACACAGTCCCATCAAAGACCACCCAGTTCGGTTCAATTATATTCCAATTCAACCTAGTTTAGTCTAATTTCATTTATCAATTTAATTCCAATAGAGTCCAGATTCAAAAGTTGTATAATTTCAAATTAGAAAAACAACATAGCCAAGGAACAAATTTCAAGGAGATGGGTAGCTATGCATCTTTTACTAATCACAAATGTATCTAACAAAGCTTTGTAAAACATTCATAACATCCTCCAAACTAACTTGATTATGAAACATCAAAAAAGAGGAACATAACCATCAGGAGGAACAAAGAGGACAGATGAGCACTAGCTGTCATAAAACGGATTAAATATTTATAACAATGATGAAAAACTATTCTACATTATTTGATGAAAAATGATATAATTACAAACACAGAAGTTAATTGTAGTGATGAAAAGCTAATGGCTAAAGCCACAACATACTGCTATACATCCACATAGCTGGGTGATTATGATTAATAACCCATTGTTTTAGTTTTGTTTTCTTATTTTGACCTTCTAAATCTCTAGCAAGATTTCTTTTTTTTTTTTAAAATATATCAGTATACCAACAACTATAACAGATGGGCCTTTTTTATGAAAACACTAATAAAATATTTATGGACACTTACTGAATAAATCAAACAATAAAAAAAAAAATGAAATGAAATATTTGACACGGGCAAAGTTATAGGTTCTAAATGTCAGTTTTGACTAATTTTCAATTTACTGTCTAGCCCCAACACTGACATAAAAGATATACTTTGTGAAATGTTTCCTCCTGAACACAGATACATAATTTACCATGGCACAATTTGTGACACCCCCCCCCCCCCCCCCCCCCCCCCCCCCCCCCCCCCCCCCCCCCCACCCCCCCCCCCCCCCCCCCCCCCCTAAGCTATCGCTTCACTGTCTGCACAGTAACACAATTATGGACTTTACAAAGTCAACTCTCTTCCACACTTCAAATCTAAACTAAAAACTCATTTGTTCAGGTTTTAAACTATAAAGGTGGAAATCCTCAACAGATGTCTGAACAGTTAATGTTACATCCATGTAAAATGTTTTATTATGATTATTATTATTATTATCATTAGTATTAATACTCTCTGAGGATAACTTAGTCAGTTTCTCCCTCTAGTGGTTATAAAATTTTCATAATGAAACTGCTGTAATAAAAATCTGAGACCCAGAACGTATCTATTAGATGATCATTTTCTTTCCTCATGAATATTATCTATCGTTTATCACACATAATACTGTGTATTTATGGCCCTCAAAAAAAAAAATAATGGAAATTTTCCAATGTGCAAACTTTGTATTTGTGCTCTACAGCAGTTCCACAACAGTAAGGTCACTACACACACACACACACACACACACACACACACATCCAGATGCACATTCAAAACACAGATGTTGCAGATTTGAAGACGGCCTAATGACTGAGTACCACATCAGCCGTTATATTCAGGATCTGGAACTGTCAGAAAACCTCAGAGGTTCTGAAGTTTGGACAGAAAAAAGAGGAAACACAGTTTGAATTTTTGAGTTTGAGCAGCGTTACTGTCGTTTACTGCCGTCCCGGGCTGCTGCTCAGGAATCGATGAGGCTCTGGAGGCGATCGGGGAAATCAGTCATGCTGAAAATAGGAAGTACAGCAGTGACGCACACGGCAGCCTCGGCTCCACACAGGCCCTATTGACTCATCTGGATGTGAGTTTGGGGGGGGGGGGGGGGGGGGGGGGGGCAGCTATACTGGGACAGCTGACATTGACACTGTTGCCCTTTGGTTGAATGGCCTCAGTTGACACTTTTGTTTTTAATTCTTTCAGTCACAATCACTTTCTTTCTTTTGTCTTTGCACTCATAATATCTCTTTATTTTCTTTTCCACACAGTAACACCCCCGTCTCTCAGTCGAACTCTATTTCTGGTCACTATCATCGCACTAAAAGCGCCTCTATCTCAACTCAAGTCCCCGCTATCACTTATCCAACACCTTCCCGTCTACGCCTTTCTCCATTTTGGGCATATTATCTCTTTTTCACAGACAGTCAGCCATTTCATCTGCTTCACCTTGCTCTGTACTTTCACATCATTTTCTATTTGAGTTAAATGGAAACCATCATCTGAATTATCTTTTCATGATAGTGTCTAAGAGCTCTTAGCTTCATGTTTACATGGTGAATGAAGCTGGAAAACGTGGCTTGAACTGTGTACATGAAGCTGAAGCTGCAGTAAAGTGTCAGAATGAATAGTGTCTTGGTACAATGAAGGAAAGGGGTTGTCACGCTTGGATTACAGATAGCACTTTGTTCCTGTGTGTGTGTGCATGTGTGTGTGTGTGTGTGTGTGTCAGGGTGGTAATTTAGTCATTTAGTCGTTTTGCTAAAATAAAGGGGGTGGAGTGCAAGAGGTTAATCCACTGCCCTACAATAAATAAGATGATCTTTACTGATGCTGAGAACGGAAAGACATCAACATTTCTTCAGCTGTTATGAATTTCCTCACAGTGTTGTTTTGTTTCTTTCTCCTTTTTTTTTTTTTTTTTTTTTTTTAAACGCTTGCCCAGGAGCTAAACGTACCAATCAGGTAACAGAGCACAGAGCCTTGTTCTTTTACCCTCAGCGCTGCTTTATTTCTGGCTGTGGTCTTGAATCGCTCGCTTTGATCTCCTCATATGATCCAAAAAGGCTCACGGCTCAAGGAGTTCGGATGGCACATGCTTCGTCCTCAAGAGTTCAGAAATGTTTCAACACTGAACATGGAAGTGAAAAACTCCAATATGTTTTTGTGTTTATGTGTTTTCTGTGTGAGGAAGAAGAATGTTATTTTTTTAATACAGCATTTTGAACTTATTATAAAGGGACGATAAAGACGTAAAGTTATCTGTGTTTGAGAGCATATGTTTGAGTGTTTGGAAACTTTGTTTGGGGACCATCTTGGTCTGAAAACATCATAGTCAGTGAATATTTCAGATTTTTTAAGGTAATGTTACATCACTGGCCAAGCTCAGAATAGTATTTTCCACCAGCAACCTTCAGCTTAAATCATGTTAATTAATAATAATAATTCCCTGTCCTTGGAACTGAGAAGCAAAGGTCTTTAGGTTTTACATTTGCTTTGCTAGAAAGAGCAGTTATAAAGTTCTCCTGAACTTCAGAAGCAAATATTCTAATAATGTTATATTAGTACTTTCCCAAATGTTTTATATCCTGACTAAGAAATCAGAATTCTAATTGGTATCTTTCAAACTTTGGAAGCTGGAAATTCCATTTCCCTTTTTGTTAGTGAATGCATCAATAAAAAAAACTTCAGAACCTACAATTACACAAAAAATAAAAAATGAATAAATAAAAAAATTATTCTTAAAGTCTGTCTTTAAAAACAAACAAAACACAGAAGTAATGGAGCAACAATGAAGCCTTGTTTATTGAGCCCATGTGCACCAAACAATCCATTAGGTTGCTTCAGTTTTCCTATCTGAAATGTGTTTTGTGTTCTTTAAACCTGGGCCAATTTAACACATGTCTTGCGACTAGATTGTGACAAAAAAAATAAATCACTACCAACTGTCTGTGGGAAAACTGCAAAGAGGGGAAATATAAGTATTTAAAAATGAAAAGGACAGTCAAGTACTTTTTAGTTTTGTGGTTTTGAAGTCTGAGCTTGGTAATAATCTGCGCTCTCTCTGGCTAGCTACTGCTCTCTCATGCAAAATAATATTCTTTAATGGTTATTGAATGCAATTTATGTAATTTATATTGTGAAATGCAAACCTGCAGGATAAATCTGAAAAGAGGCACAGCAGGAAGAGTGGAGTCAGTTAACTCCGCCTCCTGGAAACTCGGTTTAAAATGATCTCTGTTATGCTTCCTTGAGGAGAACAAAGATGAAATCCACCGCTTTTTAACAAATGCCAATACTTTTTCACTTACCACATGATGATCATACCATGCCTACCCTGGACTGCAAAAATCTGGACAGAGTCCATGGACCACAAGGAGGGACCTGACTGAATAGAGACATTGATCCGCTACGCCACAACGGCGCACCAACAACATCAGACACCAAGACACATATATGATCATCTGAGTAACCTGCACTGAGTTTAAAGTTCATCTGTAGGTTCAGGAATAAATCGAGAATTAGTTCTCTACAGAGCTGTACCTTCAATAAATGTTTCTATTCTTTGTAATTTAAATGGTTCTTTAAAAGTGCAATTTCAAACAGAGCTCCTGAAGTGATTTGAATAAAATATAGAACCACTCCAAAAGAAAAAAAAACATAATTTCCAAAAGTGAAATCCAGTTTCCAACACTTCCTTAAAAATCCACAACCGTGAGTTGTTCTCCATCAGCGCCGGCGTTTACACAACCGTTGACACACAACTGGATACGTACCCGATGCACGAGTGCCTGCGCGTGGAGAAGCTGCTGTGCATCTTCCTCGAGAAGCGAGAGTCTTTGTTCATCATTTTGTTAGCAGACCGGGGGGCTGAGTTCAGAGAAGGATCAGAACAGCGGCTACAGGCTGGAGAGGATGAAGGTGACCCTCTGCGGCGCGACCAAATCCTCCATGGCGTCAGGAATTAGAAGAAGAAGAAGCCGTTCAGATGTCTAGATGCTTGAAAGGGTGATCCAAGAACGGCAAATGACAAAACAAACTTCAGGATGCAAAGTAGCAAAATGCAAGCAGCAAAAATCAAAGTGACCGCAGCAGCAGGAAAAGACCTGCAGGTCTGGTTTTTGTGTTAAACAGCTGAAACTGGTTCACATCCAGCTCACGGCAGAATCAACCAACTTAAAAGTGTTGAATTTTAATTGAAAGTTCAGTTTTCAGTCCCAGCGTTAAGGATATGTCCAGTGGTTTGTGGAGCAGAGAAGATCAGCTCAGAGTGTGTGTGTTCACCTCTGTGAGCGTAAGCAGCCTAAAAAGGCAAAGATCCTCGGCTGTTAAAGGCCGATCACAGAGTTACAGAGCGAGCATCTCACTTTAGTGGAGGCCCGAATAAAACCAGCAGAAACAGATGATGGCGTCAGCTGTCAGAGTCCATCTCAGGCCAGTCCCTCATTCATTCTCCTTTCAGCCAAAACAAACACCTTCCTTTCTCTGCGTACTTCTAAATATTCAAGAGCAAGCTTGAGTTCTTCCAAATGAGCCGTGAACTTATAAAATGTAATCCCTCAAGAAAGGTCTCCAGGTATTTCCTGTCATCAAAAGTCAAGTCCATCAACCGTGATAGCAAGCTGCCCATCTGAACGCGGGTCTCCCACTACAACAGGCCGAGCAGAGTGGTCTTACTGGGAAAAAAAAAAAAAAAAAAGAATAAAGTGGAAAGAGTATTATTATCCCATTAGATTCTCCCTGGAGTGGGTGATGACAGTCCTCCGCTCTCCCTCCTCTTCTCTCCTGAGAGTGGTGGGACCAAACTCATGCTTATAACAACAAACAACACTATCTCCCCCGAGAGAAAGAAACAGAGAGAGGGATTGTGTAGGGAGAGATAAGGGGGTGGGGTGCTGGACGGTTTGGAGAGAGAGAGAGAGAGAGAGAGAGAGAGAGAGCATGAGCAAATTGCACAAGAGTGATCACATTGCCTCACAGAGTGGTGTATTCCCTGAGTTGATGTGAAAAAACTATGATGTTGAACCGTAATTAGCATGAAGACCACAATATTGCACGATAATAAATGATAAAGGTGTTTATTTCACTTTTAAAACAACTGCATATGTAACAGACCTTCTTCCATGCTAGCAGCAACAGTTTCATTGGACAGTCAACAGTGCAGAAGTGGTCAAATTTTCTTTCTTGCGACACACATGTGTATATGTATATACATACATATGCACACGCATGCACACACACACACATATACCGTATTGGCCCGAATATAGGACGACTCTGATTATAAGACGACTCCTATTTTTCAGATATAATTTCGGAGAAAATAAAAATATGTGGAAAGACAAAAGGTTATTCATCAAACAACTTCTTATTGTACAATCATTGTAGAAAAACTCACACAAAGAAAACATTCTGCTGTATTGTTTAACATTTTAATGATTTCATCTTTTTTAGGAAGTATGGTACCATATTTAAAGTATAGGTATGGGTCAGGTTTCCATGTTATTGAAGATCAAGGTATAGTAGTATTTAATAAACTGTTGTTTATTATGTTAATAAACATCAGATCTGCTCGGTGTGTCCACTGTGATGCTCCATTCTTACTGATTACTTCAGTGCGGCTCCATCTAGTGGCGCAGGATGTGTAACGACAACTGAAAAGTCTAGACCTCGATTATAAGACGACCCCTGTTTTTGAGAACATGATTTTCGAGAATAAAATATCGTCCTATATTCGGGCCAATACGGTATGTATGATATATATATATATATATATATATATATATTCTCACACATATATATATTATTACACACACACACACATATATATATATACAGTCATGGAAAAAATTATTAGAGACCACCATTTTTTCTTCACTTTCTTGTTCATTTTAATACCTGGTACCACTAAACGTCATAATGTGACTAAAACAGACAGAAAAGAAAACATTGAATGCATAAAAGCAGTGTTTTTGGCAGTACAACGCCATAGCTATTGATGTAAAAACTTAAGTGATTTAGGTTATAATCAAGAAAACCATGGAAAATGGTAAGATATCAGCTCTTAAATAAAACTCTTATGAGCAATCTTTGTGGTTATCGTTATGTTTGTCCATACAAATGTACCTTTAGTTGTACCAGGCATTAAAATGAACAAGAAACTGAAGAAAACAAGGGTGGTCTAATCATTTTTTTTCCATGACTGTATATATATATATATATATATATATATATATATATATATATATATCACACCTGTCTGGAACTTTGAGAGGAGCATATTTACACCGAGAGGTCATTGCATGCAATAAAAAAAAAAAATGGGGATGGCCATAATGTCCTCACTTCCCCAAAAATGTCCTCACTCCGAAGGTTAAAAACTGGTGGTGGTCCTCACTCTGATGGCAAGACAGACAGACAGACACACACACACACACACACACACCTACACACACACACACACACTTTTTTAATATATATATATATATATTAGGGATGCAACGGTACTCAGTAAAATACGGTATTATATATATATATATATATATATATATATATATATATATATATATATATATATATATATATATATATATATATATATATACATAAATCCATGCAGTATAGTGTATAGTGTAAACAGTATAGTGTTTAGGACTTAATATAAAGGGCTCAATCAATGTTGACACTATTTGATATTAACTTTTCAGGTATGTTCCACATTTGAGCTGCTCACGACATTTATTTTCCACAGGACCTCCTATTTGTTTAATTCTTCTTCCTTGCTAGTCATCCTGTAATAACTCTTCTGCCTTTTTATTTCAGCTCTGACATGACGGAACGCTGCAAATACTCTGAAGAGGGAAACTTCCTAAATGGCCTGACCTTAGAGCCAAGCTGTCACAGCGAATATCTATGCTACCCTCCAAACCTACAACTTTCCAGATTGAACCTTGGAATCTCCTCAGCTTTACTTTTGCACACTAATATTTAGATTTCAGCTGACACTTGGAAATGAATTAAGCAGTTCAGTTAACCTTGGAAAAGAAATGTCTATCAATCTCAAATGCAAGAATATTAAACAGGAAATGTTTATAAAAATGAATGAACCTGGAAACACTTTTTGAGTTTTCTCCTGGTCACCGGTGTTGCAGTTGAGTCACTAAACTCTGAGTCTAAGTCCACAGGGGCCATTTCATTTCTGAAATGGCAAGAAAACAAATGAACAAATATATCATGTAAATTGTAATCATTAGTCTATTTAAAAGAAACGTTTTTAAATCATTAATTAACTTAAAAACGCCAGGCTACTTTTCCAGTCCTGCAGTGGTCAGTGTAACTGATGTGGAGGAGCTTGCTGTTATCATGAAAGTGTTTACTATCCCTTCCACTACTTCTCTAATTACCTGAAAGCTAAATCAGCAACACTGATTACATGTTTACAAACTTTTTATTTTGGACCAAAGCAATTTACAATGAAATCATTGAAATTTACACGACCTTACAAACAGTTTAAGTGAAAGCCCAACTGCCCCACTGTCTCAACGTTATGGCGTTAGCCCCATTTTAACAATAATAGGCTACAGCTGCAACTCTGCAGGTTAGCTACAGGCTAACAGCCTGTGTAAGAGGACAAGAAAGTTAGTTTTAAATTCTAGTTCAGCAAATACTGAGCAAGAAAAAAAAATACCGTAGCACTTACGTTTCTAGGTGAGCTCTAGCTGATGATGATTAAAGTTGGCAGTTGGCTCAATCTTCTTTACAATAGTTTTTTTTTTAACGGTTGGAACTGTTAGTAATGGTCTTTTTACTGCAAAAAGGAAAAATCTGTAAAAGAAAAATGGATGATCTGTGGCAAATTTTCTCCAGGTATTTTAAGCAGCATTAGTTTGTGGCTAAAGCAGACCCAGTGTGAATGACACACACAATATAACAAGAAACTAATATTGATCTTAACTTATGCCAACTCGTTAAAAAATAAAAATAAATAAAATACTGTATTGATCTATAAATAATACAACCCTCAACAACTTTTTGGAAAAAAAAAACTTGTGACAACCAAATCTTGTCTTTTTTGATTCTGGTATGATGTTTATTTCTGAAAAATTAATGTGAACATTGTTTGGGTGTTTGATCTAAGCCTTATTTACTTACTTATTTATTTTTAATTACATAAAGCATTTGAACAAGGTGTGACTGCTATATACAGTCATGGAAAAAATTATTAGACCACCCTTGTTTTCTTCCAGTTTCTTGTTCATTTTAATGCCTGGTACAACTAAAGGTACATTTGTTTGGACAAACATAACGATAACCACAAAAGATTGCTCATAAGAGTTTTATTTAATGAGCTGATATCTTACCATTTTCCATGGTTTTCTTGATTATAACCTAAATCACTTAAGTTTTTACATCAATAGCTATGGTGTTGTACTACCAAAAACACTGCTTTTATGCATTCAGTGTTTTCTTTTCTGTCTGTTTTAGTCACATGATGACGTTTAGTGGTACCAGGTATTAAAATGAACAAGAAAGTGAAGAAAAAATGGTGGCTCTAATAATTTTTTTCCATGACTGTATATATACCTTACCAAGAAATGTTAAAAAAAAAAATAGTGTGTGTGTATGTGTGTGTGTGGGGGGGGGGGTTATATGCAAGATTGTCAGACAAATACTATCTCCTCTGTGAGAAATGGGACCCTTTAATGGCACCTTGCTTAAAAACAAAGATATCTAAATCTACCACTGGTGAGACTGGTCCCTCACAACAAACTCACGCTGCAACATTCATCTGCACCAGCTGAGGCTGGATTTAAACTTGTAGAAGTCTTCAAGTCTCTGGAGACTTCCAAGGCTTTCAGCTGAGTAATGGCTCAACTGATGGACAGTCCTTCGTTTCTTTTTTCTTTTTTCACCCTCCGCTCAGTTTCATGGGAGCCGCTGGTTTCTAAACTACTGGGATTATAAACGGTCTTTTTTGGCTCGCCACCACCACTCGTATTACATTATCTAACATCATATTTTACTGCAGCTTGGGAGAATTCTGCAGGCTATATCCAACTACATCCTAAAGTTAGCATCAAAACTTCTCATTTTTTCTTTACTCGTCCTAACTTTGAGTTGCTTTGTTCTGGACCTTCCTGTCTTTCTGCATCTCTAACTGTTACAGTTTAAATCTCCAGCTGTATCAGGCCACATACCGGTGCTCCTCTGCAACAACCAGCTTCTAGACGCTGAATATAACCTAACATTTTCAGATGAATTCAAAGGGAAACAAACTCCTTATTTTCAGGTCAGTACAGGAAAATCCAAATGCATTTAATGTCCAAGTAGATTCCGAGTCAGCAGTGATCAAGTCCAAGTCAAGTCATGATTTAAAATTAGGGATTGAGGGATTGAACTTTCTGCTTCTGAAGAAACACCGAGGCATATTTATCAAGTTTATGTGGGATGTGACTTGTCGGAAATTAAGAACCAAAACTCACAGCAAGTTTGGAAACGTATGCCATCTTACAATGCAGGGGACATATTATACGTTCATGTATCTAAAATAACTGTACGTTCTAATGCTTTTGAACAAAGCTGGTATAATACAGCAGGACCGAGGAAGAAGAAGACAAAGACTTTCATTATTGTGTCTGTGGTCTGTGCACGGGGTCTTTGTAGTGGAAAGAAAGTAAAATTACACTCATACAACACAAATATATCCACTGCTGTCATCAGGAATATACTTTACAATTTGGCTTCTTATAGATCTTTCCTACCAATGACACTGGAATTTAAACATTAACCACACAAAATCCCTTTCGTTGTGTAGTAAACTAAGCAGTTAGTGTCAAGGACAGGTACTACCAAATATACTGTATTAGTGCTGGACGATATGGAAAAAATCATATATCACGATATGGGCTATTTTATATCACGATAACGATATATATCACGATATACCATAATAAAGTATGTTTTCAGTTATTCTCTGAAAAGTTTGACAAAAAAATTTCATTGCTTACTTTTCAACTTTATTTTGAAAGGACATTTAGCTGAACTGTCACAAACATACATTTTAGTGCAGCAAAAACAGGTAGGTACAGAGGTACAGTAGCTTTCACATTTTTTTTTAAAGTGCACAACAGTTTCTGAGAGGAAAAACACATTTTTGCACTGAAGTTCAGCTATAAAAAATAAACACAAATTATTTTTCAACTTTCTGAAATCTGTAACCTTGTAGTGCAAAGTTTGCAAACCAATATAAAGTGTCTAAAGTAAACATCAGGGTTGAAGAGAACTCTGTTTAAGGAGTTAACCATGAATAAAAGTGCAAACATAAAAGGCTACTTTGTAGAAGTAGATATGATTCTATCAAATTTATCGTTGCAGGTTATTTAATTACATATTTGCTGTAATAATTGATAAAATTAGGTTAGAAACGATAGAAGAGAAATGGCACGATATACACTTTTCTATCATCCCCACGATATGTATCGTCATATTGCCCAGCACTATACTGTATAAACACAACCGACGGTAAAGGAATCAAAGAGATACCTCATCACTGTCTGGCACTGGTGTACGCTAAGTTTTAATCCACAAATAACAGGTTTGCAGTTAAAATTGTGGGATTAGAATTTTAGTCTATTTAAGGGGTGTTGAAGTGATCCAGTAGTTCTGCCCAAAAGCATAACAAAATGAACTTTACTGTGATAGTTGCATATAAAAACTGTGATTTAATTAGTGGATCAGAACGCGCCACGAGCCTTTCCATGACGGCAACATGATTCAAAGTCTCTACCTGGGGGTGTGAGCCAAGGTGAAGCGTCGTCTCTGGGGGTTGCCGCGGTTCATCAGCAGCTTCCTGAAGAGCAGGGGGGAGTTTCGAGGAGACCCGTGTGGAGAATCCTTGGGCGAGTTCTTTGGCGACCCGGCCACCGAACCTGCTTTGGACCTGGGGAGCAGCTGGATGATGGGAAACTGGGTCAACTCTGGTTTCCACGGCTTTTCATCAGCTCTGGACTGCTCTTCTTCTGAGCTCTCAGAGTGCAACTCATTCATGCTGTCAGATGTAAAATAGTCCCTTTATTTTCTCGCTCTGCATCTGTAACCGAGGAACAGTCTCTTATGTTTTCCTTTAGAGATCTTTTTGGGACGTGACACGTGACAGAGATGCTTCAGATTCCATGGCCGTCTCTTTAATTTTCCAGATCCAGGTAAAAACTAGCGCCACATGTCCAACCTGTTCTTCTTTACAGATTAAATCAATCTGGTGTTTGTTCATGATTATTCTCTGGTTAGAGTTCTCAAATAGCGCAAGATGCTTTGAAAATCAAAAATGATGAACAAAAGGAAAGTGTTAAGTTATCTCCGTTCGGACCCTCGGTGCACCACTGTCTCTAGTCGCTTCCTAATTGAACTGATCAGTCCTGAGCTGGTAAAGTACTCAAGCGTTCGTGTTGATGTACTGGTCCTGCCTTTGTTTACATTACTGCTAAACCTCCCTCCTTCCTACTAAATATGGACATCTGATTCGCAGGGAGGGGAAACATGAAAGATCGCCTCCTCCTGCTCCTCTTTCCATCATCCCAACCCTCATTCATAATCTTAAGGAACACGTTGTTCATCAGTTTCAAACCGTGCTGCATAATTATTTCCTCTCTGAGCTCCTGGAGTGTATAAACGTTAAACTGTCACCTAACTCAAGTTTCTTACTCTCGGTCCAACTATTTCTCTTTATCTCTACGCGTTCAGGCCTTTCCTCGAGTCTCTGAAGTGCTATTTTTGTGAAGTTGCCCATTTCCTCATGCTTTTCACATGCTCTAAGAGCGCCGAAAGGAGTCACGCAAACGGCCTCGACTATAAAAAGTAGAGGTCAGTCACTAAGCATTTACGTAAAAAAGCTTCCAGACATCAGGCTCTCCACCTCAGAGATGTTTTAATCCTCAAATATATACATAAAAATATATAGCAAAATTAATTCCAATCATCATCATTCTCCTATTAATGATGAAGGATGGTGTTGCTTGGTGATGAGAGAAATCATTTTGATCAAGACAAAGTTCATCTTTGAGCAACAAGGTGCTTTAATTCATTTGCAGTTCTCTTATCATTTAAATTCATGCAAGTTTCAAAAAAAATTAATAATTAATAAATTAAAGCCTGAATATCATACATCGGGAAGAAATTTAAAGTGAACGGATGGCTCATTGGTTTAATCTTCCCATAACTATTCCATAAAACGTTTCGTCAATAACAAGGCTGATGTCTAATCCTGAATGTTGGGCCTAATTGATGCTTTTCAAGAGTTTTGTATCTCCTTGAGCGATTAAAAAAAAAATCTGATCTGCATTTTGGAGTGCACACTAATGTTAAATCCAATGAAGTGCTTTTATTGAATTTCAGATAACATAGAACTCAGCTGTAGAATATTGCTTGTTTTCTCATTATTGTGTTTCTGTGTTAAGAACATCGATATTATACATAATTGCATCCATCCATCCATCCATCCATCCACTTTCTACATTCCCTTCATGCTGTTCGGGGTTATGGAGTAGAGGCTGGGTCCACCTGGACAGGTCGTCAGTCCATCACCTGAGCTGGCAGGAGACCATCATGAAACAGGTGAGTGTTAACCTACTGGATGATGTTGCTGTGGCAACAGGAATCCTGAGTTACTGAATAAAATGTGTAAACAGATGACGGTTTCCAGGTTGGTTCAGGGAGGAGCAGAGTTTGGCGCTTAAGTTTATCAAGCCACATTGTGACACATTATTTCTGAATTACAACATTCCTCACCAGCAGGTAACTATATGATAGCTGAGTCTTGAACTTACAGGATCCACCTGCGTCAGTCTTCATCATGTGACTGTTTCTGAGGGAGTCGATAAAAGCTTAGCATTAACTTTGAAAGACATATAAATTAATTAAGATTATATGAGATTATGTTATCATCTTTGGTGTTGTCAGGTTGAAACAGCAAGTGACTTTAGGTGATTATATGTACTCCAATGAAAATACAAAATCAGCTTGTAAACAGGAAATCACACGGCACTGTTCACCCAAGTTGGACCTCAGAAGACTTATTACTCCTTTAACATCAGAGTAGTTGTGTCAGTTGCACGAGCTGCTAGCCGTCCGCTGAGTATCATTAGCTGTAGTCCTTTAAAACATGTTGTCTCATTTAGGAAATACGGGTAACAACAACACCAGAGAGGCAGTACTGCAGGGGAGGCGTCTACTAGCATGTTTACGTCTTAGCCCAGATGGACTTGATAGCATGAAAGGCTTATTGATCATGAACTCCTCCGTATTCTGTAGGTAAACGTGATGCAACGCTGACTGCTGAAGTTTGACCAAAAATGTAGTGATGTAATTAAAAAATGATACTAAACACACCAGAAAATCTACAACAGAGAGGCTGAAAAACAACAGGAAAACAAATCAAATGGTTGCAATGGGCTCAGTAAAAGCTAAGGCTAATTGTAATGCTGTGCATGAACACATGCCTACAGGCGCATTGAACTGAAGAGAGTTTGTAAAGAAGAGTGGAGTAAAATTGCTAAACAAAAATATTAAAGGCTGTATGATAATGGCATACAGAAAACAATTGCTTCAATTTGTTGCTGCTAAAGATTCCACAACCTCATAGCAGAAGAGTTTGGCTGAGTGAGCTGTACTCTCTGAGGAATGGACTAGCTTACACTGCTAAACTGTTGCTATGCTACTGTGGACGTACCTGAGGACCAGCATCCACTCTCTTTGATCTGTTATATAACAGACTATCTCACCCTTAAGTTGCCTTAAGCCATGTCTGCTTCAACTTCTGCTTCTACGTTTCCTGGTGAGGTGTCCACCATTGTTTGCATAAACGGGGCATCTGCGATGACTAAGCGTTTTACTGAAATATATCTGGCAACTGGATTAAACTTCATTAGCTCGATGAGCAGGCGTTAACAGCGTATGGATCCAGTTGTCAGGTCTTTTGAAGCTGATCAGTTGTTGCTAATGTTTTTGCTAATGGTTTTTGCTATTTTTTTTTTTGCTAATGGTTTTGTTGTCGGTAAATAGCTTGTGTTTCTTGAGGCCACACAGTAACCACTGGCTTCAACTGTCCATCATGGTTCTACCGGAGGACTCTTCTGACCCGTTGACATCTATGCTAACACTTTGCTGTATCAAAAAACTAAGACAGAGAGTCAGACAAAATGAACTGCTTTACTTTTGTGAATGCTTGCTTTTGTGGTGGCCTCCAACGTCAGTCACACTCGGACCTGAGCATTTCACTGAGGGGCTGCAACACAGCTGAAGGTTTTAGCAGAAATTACAATGCAGTTAACTCTCATTTTAACGAGTTACTCTAATTCTTAGGGATGCACAATAACTGTTTTTTAAAACCGATACCGATAACTTTCAGCTCCTAAAGGCCAATACCGATAACACACACATATACCTAAGATCAATACATCAATACTATGAACAAAACCAAAAACAGTTTTGACTTTTTAAATGAACAGATATTTATTTAAAACTATTGGCAAGCCTCTCAAACATTTTCATAAAGCTTTCAAACAAACCTATTTGATATCTCACATCAATTTAAATAAGGTTCATTACTGACTGTTTTAAAAAAATAAATAAAGGGTCCTTGAACTGATGGAAATACATGCATCAGAATTACAAACTGAAAAAGATTAACATTTAAAGGATTTTGGCTTGTGGTTCCATTTAAATTAACACCTTTAATTAAACTAAATGAGGTTCAGTAGTTTTTGTTTTTTAATCTCATGGAAGCTTGAGATGAGAGGAATGAGGGAGAGGAGAGACTGCTGCTGGCTTGCGTACGTTAGCATTAGCTTCCGTTAGCTCACGTTAGCGTGATTTCAAAACTCAATGGAAGTGATTGTTATGTTGTAGGTGGCTGATCAGGTTTGACGTATTAAAGCTTGTGCTTCCCTCCTCGTAGAATTCACTCGGAGGATTCGTCACAAATAACCACCAAACTATCTTCTTCTGAAACTTTAACGAAGTTCCACGCCGCCATGTTTGTTGTGATCAGCACAATGCATGCTGCATTCAAGGTGTAGCGTAAATTCCGACGTTTCCTCGTTTGCTAGTTGTTCTTTCAGCCTTTTCTATGTCTTCTTTTTTTATGTGTAACATGTTCATTCAAGTCCACAACTTCCAAAATGATGACAGAGTTAGCGAGTTGTTTTCTGGCATGAGGGGGTATTATTGATTTTCCTGATTTAGAAATAGGTTTTCTGATTTGCCGACGTCACTTGAACATAACATTCACTCCCGGTCATTCAAGGCTCAGAGGGAGCGAGGCACTGCTGTGTTGACAGAAATATATGTTATCGGGGCTATTTGTCGTGATATCGGACTTATCGGGATGACGTCATAATTTCCTGTTATCGGCCCGATAGTTATCGTGCACCCCTACTAATTCTGAGAATCCCCCGAAGTCATCTTAAGTCGCTGACATTTTGAGGTGGTTTAATTGACGATATAACTTTGACTCTCACTGGGCCCGGGACAATGCCTTTGGTTATCACCGAGGAAATTTAGTTCTGGCTGACGAAGGTGACATTTATCCTTATCGAGCTCCAATCAAGAGGCTCATATCGTCTCCATCACCTCCTTAAGTCCCATCATGTATTTCTTGTGTTTCTCCAAAAACTTTTTTTTTTTTATGTACATGCTTATCCCATCATACCTCTTCAACAGGCATTTTCCAGTGAAATATTTCAGGTGTGATGCAGCAGGACAGGCATTTAAAGCAGTTATTTAAGGAAAAAGTGGTCAAGCACACATTATTTTCCACTAGATGGAGTTTACAAAATCTACTTTCTGTGTCTAAACTGGAGAATGCTGCACTACGGGCTAGCATGGAGAGTATACTGTCCACACCAGGTAAGATGAACTTTATCTTGTTTCTTTCTTTCTAAGACCACACAAATTCTTATTTTTGCTTTTTTTTCTTTCACAACACGAACCATGGAGACGTATTAATGTTAACTTGCTTTCTCTATTATGCCGTTCTTTTCAGTTTCTCTTCTACTTTAGGAAACAGGGAGACCTGTCGTTCTGCAGAGATGCTGGGTGGTTGTATCCTGTCTTCCAGAAACATTTTCACTGGATTTTCTATTCGAGTAGCCGTGCCGCTAAATGTATTGACTTCACTGACAAACTTGATTGAGCCTAGTTTGGTTGCCACTGTTCAGCGGAGGAGCTTATCTCCTTTAGTTTTGGCTACTACAACACAAAGGCAACGATTTGATAGCTGCCAATCAGGATGAGCTTTCATTTTGGCTAAAAAGTATTTTACAATGCACTTAGTTTAGGCTAGCTTGTTTTGGCTTGCAGATATTATTAAAAACATATGATGAATAATAACAATAATAATAATAATAATAATAATGACCATGCATTATTATTTATAGGCACCTTTCAGGATACTCAAGCACACCGTACAAATATAAAAATAACAAAAAAGCAATATAATAAAA
Source organism: Hirundichthys speculiger (assembly GCA_018398805.1). NCBI lineage: Eukaryota > Metazoa > Chordata > Actinopteri > Beloniformes > Exocoetidae > Hirundichthys > Hirundichthys speculiger. The sequence continues at coordinate 934,675 of JAGFBZ010000844.1, read as the reverse complement.
CATTAAAAAAAAGTAAAATAAAATACCAAATTAACAAAACAGCAGTTTAATTCAGTTTAACAAGCTCATAGTTTTTTGTTTTTGTTTTGTCTTTGTTTTTTCCGGTGGGATGTGCCAATTTAAAAAGGTGTCACTGTAACAGAGGTGTTAAGGAAGAGAATATTAAACATCATCATCATCATCATCAAACGTAAACAACTTGAATTTCATATCAGGGTCTGATGTTTAAGGTGGAAGAGTCACACCTGTGCATTTATGCTACGCACACGCATGCATCAGGAAAACCAAAGTGTGTAAAAGCTCAGGCATATGATTCTGAGGAAGGTCTTACAATTTTGAGTTCTATTTTTACATTTAATTTTCCTTTTCCAGGCCATTGGATTGAACCTAATTTAAACAACATGGTCTATGCTTTGAGATGAAGGGACATCACAAAATGAATTCCAAAAGTGAATGAATAATCCAAAATGTGAAAGTGAATTTTGGAATGATCATTTGCACATTAATGCAGTCAGTACTACTTTGCCAAGATGGCCTCCGTGGCAGGTGGGCAGGTATTGCCTTCTACATAATTATGGCTTATTGCCATGATGAACTTCTAGTCGTATTAGTTGTCCTTTTGAACTACGTTGTCCTTTTTTGCCATTATTATTGTGCTTTCAACCCTCTACAGATGATCTATCCATGCAGACGTGTACAACCCTGGATTAACTAATATATAGAGCTGTTTGAAACTACACTCATTCAAAACCAGTGTTGTATGGAGCCCTGTTTGGGTCATAATTCAATGAATAAATGAGTCTATTATTATGAAATACATATCCATTATTATGAAATGTTTCCCATTATTATGAAATACATGTTTAAATATTATGAATTTTTTCCCATTATTATGAAAAAATTTGTAATTATTATGAAATATATTTTTATTATTATTTAATCTTAGTTTAATGCATAATAGTTTATTTCAGAATATCTTTTTTATCTAAGAATGAGCTTTTACATAATAATGACATTTTGCCAGTGGGCGGGACCAGTGGTTGACCTGCACGCTCATTGGCTGATCCTTCTCCATTCTACGCTCTGACATCGACTAGTTTAGGCCGTGAGGTCCCGTTAGCAGCGCGCCATGGCGTCATCATGGTGCGCTCCTAGTCCGATTGTAGCTATGCTAAGCTTGGACTGAGCTACGGGAAACCTTGACCTGGTTAGCAGACAATTCACTGTTCTGTTGCTTATCCCTGAATGAAAGAGCAGCCAATCACATAAATGGCTCCGCCCTCTCTGCTGTGATTGACACACGAATCATTCTTATGAAAAACAAATCCATTATTATGTAAAAGTTCATTCTTATGAAAAACAAACCCATTATCATAATAATGGGTTTGTTTTTCATAATAATAAACGCCTGTATTTCATAATAATAGACTCATTTATTCATTGAATTATGACCCAAACGGGGCTCCATAGTGTTGTGGTTTAGTTGACGCAGGTAATGCAAACCTAGACCTCTTAGCGTTTGTTAAAACTCCTTTCTGGAGCTGATTTCTGTTGCAACTACTAAAGCATTCAAACAGGTCAGGCTGCTTTCACTCAGCACGTGACAAAAAAAAAAAAAAAAAAAGATAATGGTGGTAGCGCGTTAACGTGCACTCGGACACGTAGACACACAGAAATACTGAAAAGCAGAGAGGCAAAGAAAAAAACATACAACTCTGCAGCAGCTCAAGGCTGAAATTATAAATGTATATTTGGTGAATATTGGGAAACATGACAACTATATTAAGGGTATGACTGTATGATGGACTCACAAGGCTCTGGGGAGGCAGCTGGTCAGGGTCCCCAGGCTCCGGGACGGTTTGATGCTCCGGGTTCCGGGCCCAGACAGGCTCCCATCCTCCTTCGTGTCCTGGGTGGAGGGTCTGCAGGAAAGTCTTGGGAGCTGCAGGGTTCCTGAGAAAATCCTCTTCACGGCACATCTGAGGTTACTGTCCCGCAGGAGCTCGCTACATGAGGCCGGTTCAGAAGAGTCCCACTGTCTCTGTAGGAGACAAGAACCACAAGAACCGAATCAGAACCGAGGTGAACAATAAAGACTCTGATCATGTGGAGGCAAATAAGAATCTAGATGCTCCGTAAAAAGCAAGAAATAAGGGAGAAAAAAGCCTCAGTAACACTGACAACATCCGCTTGTGTTTATCAAAACATTTCACAGCTCAAGAATGAATGTTTAGATATTTATAAGAATATTTATGTGGTATATATTGTATGTTGGGAGGGATAGTTGTAGTTATGTAATATATATTGTATATTTTTATGTATGTAGCATATAGATATATATATTTATAGGGATATTTATGTAGTTTATAGTGTATATTTATATAGACTTATATAATATATTGTGTTTTCTATAATAGGCGTGTTTACGTAGTGTTTATGTGGACTGTATTTATATGGATATTGTGTAGATATAGTAATAGCGATGGTGTAAATTCATAGAGTTATAAAGAGGTAGGAACTAATAAAAAGTGTGTACTTCTTCTTACTCCTTTTTCGAGCTTATATGTATATGAAAATGTTACTGTTTCTTTTTTTGTCGTTTTTGTTTTTTTATGTTTTTTTATGTACATGTTTGTTTGAAATAAATTCAATTCAATTAAAAAATAATAATTTATATACTGCAACATACAGTGCTTCAAAAGTACTTCAACTTTTGCATATCAAACTTCAAATATCTGGCAATTATTTTCAGAGGTCATTTACTATTTGTCGCTGCAGAGATACTTTTATCTCTTAATCAGCTTTTTGTACTTAGTTTTTGTTTATTTTATTTAGTTTTGTAGATTTTTTTTTTTATGTCTCATGTAAATAAAACATTTGACAGTGATATTACTGAACATTTAGTGTTCAGTAATAATTTAGACATAAAAATCCTACATGCAGAATGTGAAAATCTGGTTTGTTTATCTCAAGCAGTGAAAAGTGCGAACATTTAACAGTCTAAACCAGTGATTCCCAAAGTGTGGGCCGCGGCCCCCTGGTGGGCCGTCGAGATACTGCAGGTGGGCCGTGAGAGGATCATTAAAATTAAACAAACATGTTTTAAATCCTCTAACTTTTTAAAATATGTTTTTGATTACTGTAAAATATTAACAACATGATTTAAAAACATTAAGAAGTAATAAAACAAACCAGTTAAGTGTTATTCTACTGTCATCTTAACTTGATATGACAAGTGTCACCTTATTTGTTGACCCCTTACATTAATATCGGATCATGGTTCCTGGTCCTGTATGTTGATCACAGTTGTGATTAAAGGTTTCAGTCGGCCCTGCGGAGATTTTTCACATTTCCAGCTAATGGTATTCTGAAGTTTGGGAAGTTTTAGAAAAGTCTAAGAGTTTGAGTAGTTTAAAGGTAATTGACAGACAGGGATGTTTTTGTGGTGGAGTCAAGCCTTATTTTAGTAAGTTTTATCTGATTTCCGTTCATTATCAAGTCAGACCCAAGAGATGAATTACAGAGAGACTTTGTTCTGGCTTCTCTCAGGGCATCTTCCTTTTAGCGTCGATGTTGAACGGATTCAGATAAAAATCCATCATTTCTGCTGCTTCCCTTGACTCTATCTCTCTATCAGCCCGGGCATTTTAATTTTCCATAAACCACCGTGAACACACCGCCAAGTTTGTTTATCTCTGACCAAGACAGAGTTAACATCCCATACTGTGAATTAGATTTTGCAACTAGGATTTATGCTAAAATATGCTTTGTCTCATCAGTAACTGATTTCTTTTTACCATGACAAGTTGGATTCTCCATGACTTTTTTAAATTTTACAAACAACAAGGCTTCACTGATATTTTTGCGACTACTTTGTAATGGCAGAAAACATACAATAATAATTAAAATATACTCTCATATTCTAAATAACATCCCTTTTGATTTCATTATATAGCTAGAATCAACATCTTCAGAGCATAGAACAAAGGAAATAAATAAAAGACTTAAGCCCTTTTCCACAGAAGAAAAAATAAACATTCCTAAGAGTAAAATATCTTTACCTCTGTGACGTTGAAGAATTTTGCTGAGTTATTTCTCCTCATACTTTCAGCCTCTGTATGAAGGAGTCAAGACAGCTGGAAAGGAAAGGAAATACCAAAGAGGAGGATACAGGAACCACATTAAAGATCAGATACGAGGCAGTTTGTGGCGCTAATACTAAGCGTATAACCGTCCCCACCTCTTCAGCTGTCAGTTTGTTTAACAATAAACAGTTCAGTTTTCCAGAAGTGTTTTTGGTTCAAACCTTTTCAGACTGTAACCTGATCAGACTCTTACATGAATGTTGAAGAAAATGTTGATCGTTCTGTCTCAGGAGCAAAAACAAGAAAGTACATTGAGAAAAAACAACTAGAAATGTTACCAGAGCGACCAGCATTACAGACCATAATTCACGCGTGTCTATCTGACTGTAGTATCTGGAGACGTCACGTACCAGACCTTGTTAGACCAGATGCATTATGGGCCTGAAATAATGGTTTTGCAGGCTGGATAGACCAAATTTACCTCTTAAATTATGGAGATAGATTTAGAAGTGTGGCCATATTAATCAAAAAAGGTTCCCCATTTTTATCAACTAAAAAAATATCTGATACTAAAGGTAGATTTGTTATAGTCATGGGGAAGTCTTTTCACCATTATCTATGTCCCAAATTGGGATGATCCACAGTTCTTCTCCAATTTTTCTTTTATTTATTTATTTTTTTTATAAATCTTTATCAATCTTTCTGTCCCTGCCACACACTAATTAATCTTAACCTGGTTTTAGAGCCAAATTTGGACAGGTCAAACCCTACGTTTCTGACCACATTATTCCAAATCTGCAAAAACAATTATTTCATTTATGGGTTCTTACAAATTACTAGACCCATGGAGACGCGCTGATAAAGCCACTAAACTGTAGCCTATTCTTTTGTTTCACCCATCCGTCATATTCAAGAACGGACTTTTTTCTAATTGATAATAGCATTTTTTCCTTTGTTACTAACTGTCAGTATCATTCTCCTGTCCAGACTTCCCAGATGGCATTGTATCTCAACAAACATGGCGTTTGCATCCATTGTTACGTCCCATAAACCCTTCCAAAAATTCATTTTTTTATTGATATCAACAGTATTCTTGTCGTGTCCTACACTACTACCTGGGAAGCTCTCAAAGCTCACCTCAGAGGACAAATAGTATCTTATGCAGCGCATAAATAAAAGCAATCGATAATAAATACGCTACATCTCCAAGTCCAAACTTGTATAAAGATCAATCGTTACTTCAATCTGAATTCAATATCCTTTCCATTAAACACACTGAAAGGTAATTATTTAAAACAAAGCACATCTACTACGAACATGGTGATAAGACTGGCCGACAGTCGTCTGCTAACCGTACAATAATCGAGAGGATGAGCGGGAAGCATTGTCTAATTATATAACTTTACGCTTCTCAGGGTTCTGTTGGCCCGTCTGAAATCCAGGCATTTCTTGATCCTCTTGTAAAACCAAAGATAAGTCCAGAAGATCAATCTAGAATGGAGCAGAGATTACACAAGCAATGAATTCTACGTAAAATGGTGATACGCCTGGTCCAGATGGGCTAACTAGAGTTTTATGAGACTTTTTCTGCTAAATTGTCCTCGTTTTTATCTGAACCTTATGCATAAATCTGCATCACTAAGAAACTACGCCGTACCATGACCCAAGCAACCGTCACTGTTCTACCCAAAAAAGGAAAGGATCCTTGTGAGAGTGGCTCTTAATTCAGTTCAATTCAATTTTGTTTCATTCGTTACAACTGGACTGCAAACACAAACAAGATGTCATACCAGACTTCCATGTGGCGTAATGACGTCTTATCTGGGCCAAGATGGAACTGAACAGAGACCCAGCACTTCATTATTAAGCTCTTCAAATCCTGTAAATTTACATTATCAAGTCCTTGACCTAAAACACTCCCTAAAATTAATTTTTTTGCTGTACATGACGCTGTCTCTACGCAGCATCTAAAGGAAGCCTGGGAGGCAGATCTTGGTGTTACAATCAGTGAGGAGGATTGGGATACCTGCCTCACAGCCATTCATGGTTGCTCTATAAACTCCAGACACCAACTCATACAATTCAAAGTGACTCATAGAATGCATTATTCCTGTACTAAACTGCATTCTTTTTATCCCTCTGTCTCTCCAATTTGCCCAAAATGCAGTCACAGAAGGCACTTTGGGAATCTTTTCTGGTCTTGCCCCAAACTACATATATTTTGGACGGAACTTTAAGTGCCTTTCTAAAATACATAACTGCAATATCTCACAGATCCATGCATGGCCATATAGGCGGTCTAAACACCTCCCAAATTTAACCAACCCCCAACAAAACAATACAATACTGTATGGTTATTGCAAAAGGAACATTCTTACCCTTTGGAAAATGGATGCACCTTCTTTTAAGACCTGGCTGGCGGAAGTGACCAGTTTATTGCATCTGGAGGATCCGACACAGTATTTCTTTAACCTCTGCTTCCTTTGACAAATGTGGCAACCTTTCCTATTATTTCTTTCAACTTTGACCTAGATAATTATAGACATAACTGTTCGAATGTATACCTGAGCACTCTATAAGTACTGTACACTTGCCATGTGCATAAGCACTTCAATCAGTAAAGACAACGGCATAGGCATTTATTCTGTGGCTGGTACTAATTGTTACTATCATATTTGACTGTTTAAGAGCAGGGTTTTTGGTTTTTTTTTGTCTGTTTTTGTTTTTTTTTGTTTTTTTTTGTTTATTTAGTTCTGGGTGGGGGGCTGGGTGTTATCTCTGTATCTTTGCACCTATGTTTGTATTTCTGTTATCTGTTATATGAAAGATCCAATAAAATAATGAAAAAAAAAAAAAAAAAAAAAAAAACACTCCCTAAAAATATGGTTTCAATTTAGGAGACATTTTCTCATTTCCCATCTTTCGTTATTTTCCTTTTTGTTAAATAATTACTTTTTCCAGTCATCCTAAACTGACTCTGGCTTTGTTCTTTGAAACGCTGCAAAGGAAATACAATAAGTATAAGTACAATAAGTCCCTTTTTTTTTTTTTTTTTAGATTTCTTCAGATCCGAAGCTTCATTGGCAAACACCTCAAGCCCCCACAATGTGCGTCTCAATAATATAATGGACGACATACTAGACTTACATCTGTACACAAAAGGATAACATTTCCAAAATCTATACCATGATGCTAATGCTAATCCACCATCATGACCCAAAACAATACTATCTTGGGAAAGGGGTCTAAGTATTGAACTCTCTTGGAGGGCTTTGCAACAATGACTAGAACAGATTCACACTTCCTCTATTTGTGTTAGACACAGCTTAATTCAATTTAAACTTTTACACTGCCTGTAACTGCCCAGTATACCTGCAGAAGTGTTTATTTGACATTCTTTGTTATAATTTCATCAATTTTTTAATTCATGGTCATTAAAAACTGATTTAAAAAATATTGTTTGGTTAAAAAAGAAGCATTGTTTCTTATGTAAGTTTAAGTTTATTTGATTTGGCGTAATTGATCACCTGGTTAAAGTTCAGAGGTCACACCTGTGGCATTGTGGGCTGAAGCAGCACGATGGCTACAGAGTAGAGATCCAACATAAATGAAGTACATACGGCCGCAAAGTATTAACTCACTACATGGTCCAGGAGGCGCACACGCTAACTTTAATTTTACACTTTATATGGGTTTTTAACTGTGTAATGTTTGAGTGACTTAAATGGACAGTTTAATATGTTTTTGCTGCTATGCTAACTGGTCGGGTCCTGTCTATGTCCGGGTATTAGCAGTAAATGTTATCATTGAACCTGTCTAAACTCTGGACGTGTATTTCAATTCGGTTGTTTTTATGTCTTATATTTTTGTAGTTTTCACGGTGTCTGCGGAGGAAGGAATATTCAATAAAAATCCAAAAAAACACATCAGTATGATGCGTGGCCATTATTTCGTTGGACCGGTGGAGTTATACTGCCTACATTATCTAAATGACAAACTATCCTGGAAAAATCCCAATGTCAGCTCTGCATGTTTGCGATGTCACCAAAGTCCAGCTACATACGGAACATACGGAACTGCAAATCACTGAAAAGTTTCTGGAAAAATATCTAGGCCCCGATCGTACACCTCCCGCTACCCGCTACCTGCAAATTGCGGGTTTAGGAACCTCCGCTAACCGCTAATGCAATCTTCCGCTTCCCTAAAGCCGCTACCCGCTATGCCGATTCCCTTACTCACATTGTAGGTGTGGCAATGGGCGTGTCTAACAGCAGAGTCCCAGACGAGCTGCACATGAGAGCTGCTACGATCTGGATGAAAAGACGCTCCATAGCGGTTAGCGGGTAGCGCAACCTGCTCTTAAAGGCAATGGCTACTGACACACTGATTGGTTAAACAGGTGGAACGCCCTAACCACTCCTACGCATATTGGGTAGCGCAGGTTGGATAGCGGGTTTAGGGAGGTGGAAGATTGCGTTCTTTGCAGGGGAACGCCCCCCCCCCGCTACCTGCTATCCCTTAATAGCGGCTTTAGGAGGTTTGGTGGAAGCTCGTCTTTTGTGATTCCAGAGTGAAAAATCTGGAAGAAGTAACCATTTTAACACAGCTGAATGACATAAGTTCTCAACTATATGTAAGTCACTATTTTGTACCTTATAAAACACTTAAATAAAACATTTAATATGATATGTTGACATTTGATGATCATTGAGAACACTAGTTATTTTCCAAATCAAGTACTTGCGTGAGTAAACTAACACGGTGCAACCTGAATGTCGTGTTCTAACTGGAAACGACATTTTCTTTGGCTCCTTCTGCTGAGTTTCTTTCCACTTTCTGACTGAACCACGATGAATAAGTGTCTCATGTCCTCTACACTGACAAGACGGCAAGTATTTGAGGGAAGGAAGTGTCTCTAATATTGCAAACTCAATTTTCTGAGTGTTATGAGTTGCTGTTGTGGAAAAATAGTCTTTATATTTATTCATGTCTCTGTAAAATTATCTTGAAGTGAGATTAAAGGTAAAGACTTATGGAAGTATTTCTGTGCCACCTGAGTTTGAATACGAATATTTAAGATTGAAAATTTTCAGCATCAAAATCAGACTTTGAATTTTATTTTTTTTTGCCTCTGAATTTTATTTTGTTAAAATAAATTCAGTGTTAAAAAAAATTGTTGTCTTAAAATATACAGTTTTTCAAAATTCAACATGTAAAGAAATTCAACACCCCAAAAAATTCAGTGTAAAAAAAAAAAAAATCAACATCTCAAAAAAATTCAGTGTAAAAAAAAAATGTAATTTCTAAAAAAAAAATCAGTGTAAAAAAATTCAACCTCAAAAAATTCAGTGTAAAAAAACTCAACCTCAAAAAATTCAGTGTAAAAAGAACCAGACTCAACATCCGGGTCACCAGGGAGAAGGAATCTATTCTAATTCTATTCTAATCTATTTTAAATGTTTAATACAAACAGCAAATAAAGTAAACAGACTCACCGCAGCACCATCACCTGAGTTTGCTGCCATGGCCGACCGATCCATCTTACTATCTGGGTGGATGTCACATGACCAATGGAGCGTAACGTGATTGGCTGGACGTTGGCTGAATTGAGACAGGGATCGATTGCTTCTCCCTGGTGACCCGGATGTTGAGTCTGGTTCTTTTTACACTGAATTTTTTTAGGTTGAATTTTTTTACACTGAATTTTTTGAGGTTGAATTTTTTTACACTGATTTTTTTTTTTTAGAAATTGAATTTTTTTACACTGAATTTTTTTGAGATGTTGATTTTTTTTTAAACACTGAATTTCTTTGCGTGTTGAATTTTGAAAAACTGAATATTTTAAGCAACAATTTTTTTAAACACTGAATTTATTTTAACAAAATAAAATTCAGAGGCAAAAAAAAATTCAGTGCGAGAAATCTGATGTTTTTTAAAATTCAAAGTCTGATTTTGATGCTGAAAAATTTCAATCTTAAAAATTCGTATTCAAACTCAGATGGCACAGAAATACTTCCATAAAGACTTCACACTCTTGATGTTTTCAAGACGTTCAATGCAAGAGGTCAGACAGTAAGTTGCAGATAATCATATCAAATGAGTCAAAATGTTGCAAAAATCATTTATTATTGAAAGATTTTTTTATTTATTTTATTTATTTTTTTTTACCAAAGGCATTTCTCAGAAAGAGAAGTGATGATCAAGATTTTTTAGTCATAAATCTTAATGGGTCAATGGCACTGTCAGTTAGCATGTAGTAAACTTAACTGCCACGTAACACAATACTATCTAAGCTGTAACATTCTGAATTTAATCCATATTTTCACTCAAAGTTTGAACTTTATTGCAGGGTCACAACAAGCAGTTAAAAGTTAATTTTAAAAAGAGAGAATGCTAAATGACAAATAGACTGTAATCATATAGTGCTTTTCTCCTCTTGCTGACAACTTAAAAGTGCTTTTACACCACAAGCCACGTTTATAAAGCATTTAGTCTAAAGATCTACACACATTTCTGTTGAATTGGAGGCATCATTGTGATGCAAAACTGGCTTCTCTTCAACTGGCTGCAGAAATAATTCAGTCAAACTTTTAATGACGGGTACGCAAAAGGGAATTCAGTGGTTTTTTTTCTGTTAGACATCTGGAGCCGATTTCAGAAAGCTGAGCAAACTCTGGGTTTTTTCCATTTCATACAGCGATGTAACAAACCCAGAAGAGGGTTAACTCGAACCCCGATTCAGAAACCGAGGTAACTTATACATGGTCTGTTACCATGGTAACTGACTTGCTCCATCATCTCCTCCCCTGCAAACAGCTGAAACAGGCACATTTTGGAGACGTCTGAACAACGACGTCCTTTTATTGCTGCACATGTTAGAACAGGTCAGGATCAGATTGATTAGATTGATTAACCCCCGTGAAGTTTGGTAGAGTGTTATCAGTTTTATGCAGTTTCATGGCCTACATCCATAATATTCTCTGTTGTTCATCACAAATAAAACAAAACAAACAAAAAAATCACTAATCTTTGTCATGCCTTTAACTTTACAGCCAATAATTTGTTACTTTACTCCCCCCTTTTGTGGCCTAGAAGCTATCGCCAATGATTTACTTTACATTTTTCAATAGCATCCAGTTCAACATGCGCAGGTCTAATTTAACTAACTAAATCCCTCATTTAAAAGCAGAAACTCTGGATTTCTCTTCTCAGTGTTAATATTTTCACTCCAAGTGAACTTTCTGAAATAATCTGCTGTTTTGCAGCTAAATGTTTAAGTTGCCTCTCAGACCACTTAGAGGATTCTTCAAAGAGGAAAATTTAATCAAAACCCCCCAATCATCTATTCTACATTCCCAAAACAATAAAATACAGCTTTTCCACCATCTTTTCTGTCAGCAGTGTTGCAAACTTGCAAAAGTCTGGAGCCAGTTTGGGAATCATGAAGTAAACTTTAGAGTCAGGACAGCCTACATGAATATTTTATACCTGAATGGGCCTAAATGAGGGTAAATAGTAACATAAATAGTGTGCAGGGTGGGGCAAAAACAAAAAAAACAAAAACATTTCAACTCATTAAAATGCCCCCAAGTCAGTTAAACAAAGAAAAGAAATATTTAAGCATTTGATGCAAAGTTTTTTGATTATCCAGAAAGTTAAATCAAGCTGATCTTTATTCCCAAAACCAGGTTTAAGAGGTCACATGACTTTCTAAATGGCACAGAGTGAGTTAAACTCCAAACATCAGCTAAGCTAGCGACAGTGCGATTGATCCGGTGATTGGTTCGATGACTTTAATCAGTATTTAGAAACCACAGCTGAAATAGAGCGAGTATTCAGGATTGTTGAGCTTCAAGCGCTGTGGCAGTAACTTCTGAAGTGTTGTGTCTGGCTCCCCCCACAGGCGGGAGGCTTGGAGCCCTGAACAAAAGAAGAAGAAGAAAAACACACACATTTGCAAGTTGGAGGTTCCAGTTTAGGAAATGATGAGGCAGAGTAGTGAATGACAGAGATGTGAAGAGCATTAACTGTACCTTATACAGGTTGCAGACCAAACTGAAGAGAGATGACATGGCCTTTTTCTCCAGGTCGTCTGTGTGCTCCTGCAAAAATGATTACAACCCCCCTTAATATATATATTTATATATTAGGGATGTCCCGATCAGGATTTTTTGGCCCCAATCTGATTCTAAGTCATTTGATTTTGAGTTTATGCCAATACCGAGTCCCGATCAGATACTTTCATAACACATTATAAAAAAAATGAACAAATACAGAATAATTTTGACATGTCCTTCTCGCCACTATTTTATAGAGAAAGCTCTCACAATAAAATGTCGTGATCTGTTCATGCATTATATGCAGGTGAGAGATTTCTACTAGGGTATTATCTGTGATAATAAGCTTGAAATATGTAGCGGTGATCAAAATAGTGAGAACGAAATATCAGGGTTTCCTGCAGACCTTATTTGGCCAGGCGCCCCGCCCGGCCTGAAATCTCGAGCGCCCGGGCTACAATGTCGGGAAAAAAAAAATGTCGGGCAAAAAAAAAAATGCAATGCATGCAAGCGACACAGCAGCGCTTGAGAACTGATCAGTGCACATAGGTTTGTGTTATAATGAATTAATGTGATTCTCTAGTGCTGCGCTGTTTGCCTGCAGTGCATTCTGGGCCACCTCTCTCTCTCTCTCTTTTCACACACACACAGTGATAACCTCTCTGTCGATCACTCACGTTTGACAGCTCACGTCTCGTCTCATTCAATAAGTTTTTCCTCCGCTCGCTTTTATGTCGGTCCGTAACTATTTATAGTCAGTAGAGATTCTGGTAAACTTTATTCGTAATAGACCCGGTGCTTTTGTTTTGACCAGACAGTGCGACTTCTCACTGCCGTTTTTTTTTTTTTTTGTTCGCCAATTCATTAAAGTGACACACGCACACACTAATCAACATTATGTTTAACTTTGTCTATAAAAGAAAAAAAAGAACATTAGGTATTTAAACTAACTAACTAAATAAATAAAGACCAATGGGCGCACTGCCTGTCATCTGGACTCCAAGCTCACGTAGCTTCACTTGACAGCTGTCACTCTGAGGTGATTGATGACCAGTCCGCCCAGTCAAAGTAGTAGAGTAAATGAGACATAGTCTTTTAGTTAAGAAACTGAGGTAGCCTACACTTTATAGTGTTTTCCATCATCATGTTTGGTGGGTTTGTTGTAAGCAACTTCTTTTCATATTTTGAGGGCAAAAATAATAATTGACCAATCTAATTAATTAAGTAATTTATCCTTTTTTTTGGTTCTCGGCTACCGTTCTCGGCTTGAACCCCCCCCGGCCAAAGTTTTTTCCTGCAGGAAACCCTGAATATACCATATTGGCCCGAATATAGGACGACTCTGATTATAAGACGACTCCTATTTTTCAGATATAATTTTGGGAAAATAAAAATATGTGGAAGACAAAAGGTTATTCATCAAACAACTTCTTATTGTACAATCATTGTAGAAAAACTCACACAGAGATAACATTCTGCTGTATTGTTAAACATTTTAATGATTTCATCTTTTTAGGAAGTATGGTACCATATTTAAAGTACAGGTATGTGTCAGGTTTCCATATTATTGAAGATCAAGGTATAGTAGTATTTAATAAATTGTTGTTTATTATGTTAATAAACATCAAATCTGCTCCGTGTGTTCACTGTGATGCTCCATTCTTACTGATTACTTCAGTGCGGCTCCATCTAGTGGTGCAGGTGTGTAACTACAACTGAAAAGTCTAGACCTCGATTATAAGACGACCCCTGTTTTTGAGAACATGATTTTGAGAATAAAATATCGTCCTATATTCGGGCCAATACGGTATATCCGATCCGAGATCGGGATGCAACATCCGATTTCGATCAATTCTGAAACCACATGATCGGGCCCGATTTCCAATCACGAGATCGGATCGGGACAACCCTAATTATATAAATATCTCACTGTCTGTATTTAGGTGGTGATTTACAAGTAGAATCTTACCAATAGCTTCTCACAAATGCAACACCAGTAGATCTTAGTGTTTCAATGGCTCCCAAGCATTAATAATTAGGTTTAATTCTATGGCTTTGATTATAAAATTAACTCTTCTGTCCTTTAACACAGCGCAACATAAAAAAAAAAATCCAACTAACTCCTCTTTCAAGTAGTTGTTATTACACTACTTTTCTTTTTGATACTTACATTGCTGATATAACCCCCCCCAAACACAAAAATGGTAATGAAAACTCACCCTGTTTATAGTTACCCAGGGCACATACTGGTGTGGAGGGTTCAGGGCGCTGGTCAGCTGGGCGTTCTGGTGCATCAACTGGTTTCCCAGATCCCCATTAATACAACTCTTTAGTTTCTCCGTGCTCAGCTGAGGGTCGTAGAGCTGTACACACTGCAAACAACATACGCTTGGAAGTAAGGACACGTCAAAAGAAACGGCATGTAGCTAAATGGACATTTGTGCACGACTGCTCTCGAACACACAGAAGATACTTCCTTACGCTGTCAGCTGCTTTGATGACATCAGCAGAGGATTCCATGCAGAAGATTATCGGAAAGGCCATGTCACTCATGTTCATTATGCAGGTCTGGGAGAAGAGGACAGTAACTTATGAAGCACCATCAATAATGCAGAAGTCTGAACTGCTGCAGTGACATTAATAGTAGAGGAGGGTTCAGACACTTCAGAAGAATATAACAAGTTCTGTTGTGTTACTTAAAGACGTGCCTGTGAAAGATGAACTGCAATGACATTTAATATATGACCATAGAGACTAAAAGCTTGACCTGCAAGTCTTATTTATTTCTCCTAGCCAGTTAGCCAGCTAGCCAGGTAGCCAGTTATTGTAGGTAAATGTAAATAAATTTAAATGTAATAATTTAATGAAGCCTAAGAAACAGTGGCCATCGCTTTAACATACTGATGAAGCCATTGTTGCATAATTCATGTCTGAAAAAGGCTGCAGCAGATTATGAGGCAAAAATGCACCATTGGCCATTTTCAGGACTGTAACTTTACCTCAATCATGTTGCCAAGACATTCCTGCTCCCCGTGCTGGCACTCATAAATATACTTCCCTTTATCAGCCTTCTCCTGGAACGGTGCAGAGGCAACAGATTTATAAGTTAAAGCATCATTTACATTATTATTCAATTCTTCCCATTTCAGGAAATGAACTTGTAAATCCAGTCCATGACATGTATTTGGTGTAGAGTGATTTATCTATCACCCCCCCACACACACACACACACACAGACACACAATAAATAAATAAATCATTATGCATGTTTTAAGAAAACAAAGATTAACTCTAAAATATTAGAGTCACACAAAGTTATAATTTTGGGTCTTGGTTTCACCACGCTCACCTGTGCGTTGCCGTAGGGCACCAGGGTAACGCTCATGATGTCATTCAGCAGGAGCCAGGTGGGAAACAGCATTTCAGTGAGGAAAGCTCTGCAGCCGGGACACAGACTCTCGTAATAAAGGCCCACCTGGACCAGCTCGGCCGTCTGACGGGACCTGGTGAAGTTGGACTCCAAACACTGCTTCAAGACCTGGACGAGGGGGCGAAACAGGAAGTGAGCCTGTAAGTGATGAGCGCTGGAGCGGTACACTGGTGAGGCTGGGGACACTGGTTGTTATCTGAAGAACATTATCACTTATTTTTCAAAACCGATAACTTTCAGCTCCTAAAGACTGATACCGACAATACACACATATACCTAAGATCATTACATCAATACTATGAACAAAATCAAAATAATTTTGACTTTTTAAATGAAGATATTTATTTTTTCCAAATGAAAAACTATTGGCAAGCCTCTCAAACATTTTCTTAAAGCTATCAAACAAACCTATTTGATATCTCACATTAACTTAAATAAGGTTCATTACTGACTGATATAAAAAAAATAAAGGCTCCTTGAACTGATGGAAATACATGCATCAGAATTACTAACTGAAAAAGATTAACATTTAAAGGATTTTGGCTTGTGGTTCAATTTAAATTAATACCTTTGATTAAAGTAAATGAGGTTTAGTAGTTTTTATCTTTTAATCTCATGGAAGCTTTAGATGAGAGGAATGAGGGGGAGGAGAGACTGCTGCTGGTTTGCGCACGTTAGCATTAGCTTCCGTTAGCTCACATTAGCGTGATTTCAAAACTCCATGGAAGTGATTGTTATGTTGTAGGTGGCTGATCAGGTTTTACGTATTAAAGCTTGTGCTTCCCTCCTCGTAGAAATCACTCGGAGGATTCGTCACAAATAACCACCAAACTATCCTCTTCTGAAACTTTAACGAAGTTCCACGCCGCCATGTTTGTTGTGATTAGCGCTGTGCTGCAGGCTGCATTCAAGGTGTAACGTAAATTCCCGACGTTCCCTCGTTTGCTAGTCGTTCTTTCTGCCTTTTCTTTTTTTTTTCTTCTTTTTCTTTATGTGTAACATGTGGGAAAATACTGCGAATATCAATTAAAGTCAGCAACTACCAAAATTATGACCAAGTTAACGAGTTGTTTTCTGGCATGAGGGGGTATTCTTGATTTTCCTGATTGAGTAATCGTTTTTCTGATTATGCCGACGTCACTTGAACATAACATTCACTGCCGGTCATTCAAGGCTCAGAGGGAGCGAGGCACTGCTGTGTTGACAGAAATATATATGTTATCGGGGCTATTCGTCGTGATATCGGAGTTATCGAGATGACGTCATAATTTCCTGTTATCGGCCCGATAGTTATCGTGCACCGCTACCATGTGACAGCAACATCTCTGCTTTAGGAGCAAATAACTCCACAGCAACGATCAGGTTTTGTGTCTGTGTCCAGCTAGTATGAATACATCTCCTCTCCCGGATCAATTTTGGTAAAGCTTGCTGGTCCATTTGTGTAGAAACCATTCTAAAGTGGTCCATATAAAACCTGGGACTCCATTTTAAATCATTTCCATTTCTGCAGGACAATCTAGCCCTGATTTAATTATCTTAAGTATTGTAGCACCTGGTCCTCAGGTGGTCTAGATTCAAGAAAAGAACTGAAGAATCTGCAATTTCACACCTTGCAAAGTCTACAATGTAAGGGATAAAATAACCTAAATCTTCAGTCAAAGTATAGTGATTTTTCCATCCAGGGTTGGTCCAAGTTGCTAATAAATGCAGATTAAAGGATGCTTATCAACTATCAAACTTCATTTAAAGAAGTATATTCAAATAAACCCCGTCTGGAGAACTATACCAACAGATAACTTAACTGAAACCAAATGTAATTTTAGGTACAGGTACTTTTAACACACGTCACAGTTATTCAAATAAGTTGCGAGTGAGCTCTTGCATAAAGTTTCCCACCGGTTAACAGGAAGAACATGATTGTGATCAGTAAACTCGATCCAAAGAGCAAATAAGACAACAGATATTACAGCATCGGACTTCCTGGACTTCTCTGCCGTAAACATTTAAGAGAAAAACGAGCTTGGAAAAAAAAAAAAAAAAGTTACCCCGCATTCAACTGCAGAATCCAAGGACGAGCACCATTTTGCCGGAGGATGAGCGCATGAAAGACAGTCGGCGAACGGACCGTTAAACCAAACAGCCACGACGAGCAGACAGACAGTCTTCATCTTCAGAAACCACCAAAGTCTTCGGTTCGACAGAACTTTAAAGTCCTCGGCTCAACACAGACTGAAGAGCTTCGACTTTAAATACAGCACCAACTTCCCGGTGGGCGTGACCTGTTATCTGATTGGCTGTAGATCATACAGTCATAAAAGCGTCATCTGTTGCTGGGAGAGAACTACAGACAGAAACAGCTCAGAAGTGTAAATCCAAAGAAGCGAGCCAGAAGACATTACGTTGTAGCAAAACTTTATTCTGATGGAAGTTTACACAGCTTGTTTCATTCGATATGAAGCAATGCTCGTTTTATAAAATGCTAAATAGATTAAAAAAAAAAAAGTATAATAATAATAAATCTGATACAACCAGGAACACTGGGGATTATTTGATCGACCATAGTCAACACAATGGTAATACATTAACAACATTGTGGTAGGTGTGAAAAATATGCATAGATAAGAATGTATCAGTGCAAAAAAAAAAAAAAAAAAGAAAAAAATTTTTTTTGGAGGAACTGCAGTCTTAACGGTCATGGATGAACCATTCAACGGCCTGTGGTTTGTCATACCTGGGAAAGAGGAACTAAACTGGAGTTCCTCATTCCACACGTCTTTCTCAAGAAAAGTCACAAGAAATACAGATGTCAAAAAGTATCACAAACCTTTGAACCCACTGAAAGGCTTTACCTGGTGATTCTCACATGATCTCATGTGATCTCATCATGGACAATATCTCTCACCCACTTCATGATGTGGCACCTTTACTGTATATACTCTTTCACCTATTTTTTTTCAGTGTATATTTTGTTTTATATTTATATTTTAGTATATATTTTTTGTTTATATTCATATTTTATTTCATTTAATTTTATGTTCTCTTCTAATTGCACTACATGTTAAATTTTCTTCTGTTTCTTATTTCTTGTTCTCGTAAGGAACACCTGCGACAAAAACAATTTCCCCTCGGGGATCAATAAAGTATTTCTGATTCTGATTCTTTTCCGTCTGAAACCATACTTGTGTTTTCTCTTGTGGTGTCTGGATATACAGATAGTTTTGGTTTTCAAAATCAAGGTTCCAGAACCCCCCCCCCCCCCCCCCCCCCCCCCCCCCCCCCCCGGTTTTATTCTTACAGGTTTAAATAGAAAATCTTTTGCCTTGTATTTCAAAAAAACATCACTTTGAACCACTTCCAGCAAAAGTAGATGTTAAATGCATCGTCTTCCTCATAAAACATTTGCAAAAATCACTTTTACTCATAGAAAAAGCGACTGTTTTGCATTGTTGTTTGGGCCTTTCTGTGTGTAATTTACACACTCCCCCCCTTTTTTTTTTTTTTTTTTGTTTTTTTTTCAAGACAAGCCCACATGTTTAACTCTGTGAGGTGATAGTTTTCTATCATATGTTCTGTTAAAGCAGCCATGCAGAACCAATAAACTTGCTTTCATGTTCCTCTTTCCGAGCTGAAATGCTAATGAGATCCAGGCCAACTTGTAATATGAACTGAGTTTTTTATATTTTTGTTCTTTGGATTTTTCTTTTTTGTGTGCAACCCTCACTTGCATATGCTATAAAGATTTGATTAAAACTCTGAAAGATGAATTCTCCTTCATACATTTAGCTTTCCAATGGTGATATTTGTCCCTGCCTTTATCAGCGCAAATGTTGTCCACCCAAATTCCAGTCCTAAGGAAATCTAAAACTCATGTTCCTTAAACACAGGCTGCGAATGTATTTATGTCACATTTATTTATGGATTTTTCAGCTTTGATAAAGCACCCATCATCAGGAGTACCACAGAAGTTATGACCACAAAAGGCCAGTAAACACCTGCAAACCTCAATGAACTGAAACAACTTTGTTAAAGAAGCGTCGGTCAAAATTCCTCCACAGTGATGAGAAAACCTTTTTTTTTTTTTTTAATTATTATTATTTAACAATTCAAGTTAATACAGCTACAGGGAGTACTTCGAGCTAATGAATCACAGTGTAGTGCTTATGCATTTTGGATTTTACTTTATTTCCTTTCAGGGAATATATATATATATATATATATATATATATATATATATATATATACATACACACACACACATATATACATATATATGTGTGTATATGCATATATATGTATAAATATATATATGGGTGTGCATATATTATATATATATATATATACACACACACACATATATATACATATACAGACACGTATATATATACATATATATGTGTATATAGACATATATATGTTTGTATATATAATATATATATATATATATATATATATATATATATATATATATATATATACACATATATGTGTGTATATATATACAATACATACATGTATATATATATATATATATATATACACATACATATATATACACACATATATATGTGTGTATATATATATATATATATGTGTGTGTATATATATATATATATATATATATATATATATATATATATGTGTGTGTGTTAGTGTGTGTATGTGTGCAATTTTTATAGCAAGACATTTCACCCAGAAAAAGAAGTAGGACACCACATTTTCAACTTCAGCCTTTTATTGTCTTTTAAAAACATTGCATTAGCCTACAGAAAGAACCACACAGACCAAGGAATACCTGTCTGAGAGAAAGAAATGTCACATCTCAGTTAAGAGTTAAGGTCTCTCTGAGTGAAGAGACCAACAGAAAGAGGATATCACAAGAGAAGAATGAACATATTTTCATACATTATGTTTGGACGTACCACGACCAGTCGGCTTCCACTGGTACAAACAGCAGTGCTCCCTCTGCATTCAATTGCACTTTGGTGTAAAGTAGCTTTATCTGGCTGAGCGATCCATTTCCATCCGCCATTCAGACAAAAATGAGTGAATCAGTTTTTAAATAACTAGAGTTACAGCAGAATGTTTAGTTGGGTAACACTACTTCCTCAGCTAACTGTGTAGAGCAACGGTAATGATTCATGAGTGTAAATATGTGAAACTGTTGCTGTTCTGTAATATTACTCAGGCTGTTGCAACATGGACCGCCAATATGCTAAGTTTGGGTTTTGAATAAGAACTACTGTACACCAGTTTAAAGTACTCCAACAATAACATTATGTCAATCAAGATAAGAGGAAAAAAAATGACAAAGAAACTGGAAACTTTCCAGGCTATTGATGTGAAAACAATGACAGAAAAAAGGAATGAAAGTGTAGCTGTTAATGTAATCATACTTAAACACACACAAACCGACACTACATCTTCAAAATTTTGGTACTAAAACATGGGTTAACTAAAGAACAGAGCAATTCAATCAGCTTTTCATTTGAATATCATTTGCAGTATAATACAAAATCAAGAACAGGTCGCCTCTTGATATCAATTCCTGAATTTCCATGTGTGTTAATGTACTCAAGTATGTTCACCAAAAAAAGGTGAATTTGTAACGTTATTCACAACATGTTAGCAACAATCTCCTTTAAATTCTTTGAAGTGAGTGTTTAACAGAGAGGCAGAGTTGAATCTATGATGCTGTAAATAAAAGCAACAACAGTAGATTCAGTCCCAAGTTACGTTCAAGCATATTCAAGGTTCAGTGTGATTTTAGGTCGTCAGCAGGTAAAGAATGAACAGCTGTGTATTTACGGACAAACACCTCCAGGGTAACTACGTTGTTGGGTGATTACTTTGAAACTGAGGGAGCATTGTTTTCACATGTTCAACTACAAGAAAAAAAAGAGGAGCAAACGGAATCAGAGAAAACAGAAAATAGCATTTTCAAGTTTGAAATGACAGAGAATATAAAGAAATATAAATCAATCCATCCCAACCACTTGGAGGGACAGATGGACTTATTATTGAGCGCATATTTAATATTTGGTTAATTACACACTGTAAACATTTTGTTGTTTTTTTTTTGTATGGAGAAAAAAAAATATCAAGCTAGCTTATTTTTTTCTTTATAGACTCCGCGAGTTTATCATCAACAGATATAAACGGCATAAAATAACCAACACTTGGACAAACAAATATATGAGCTTTTTTAAAAAGCCAAATAATAAAACAAAACTATACTCAGGCACCATAAAAGATCACTTCATAATGCCATCATTGTTCTATGTACAGATCTGTGTGAAGGAGTGATCAGAAACCTTTGTAGCGACTACCTTTTCCTGTCAGGTTAACTAGTTTTACTCTTCCTTGGTGCCCCACCCACCAGTCAACTTTAGTACAGTTAAAAAAAACAAAACAAACAGCAACCATAGTGATCTGGCTCTACTCACAACAAACAGCATATTCCAACTAAAGTGAATAAACAAAAACATGTGATATTTCATGAATGTGAAGCAGGGCTGAGTCAGCCCTGGAAATATCAACACATTTATACCAGTTTCTGATTGGATCCGTTTATCACGCTTAATACTTTACGTTTCTGCCAGTCAGCTGTAGCCACTCGTGTTGTCGATGATAACGGAAAACTCACTGCAGTGGTTATTAGAAATAGTTTTTGCCCTAATTAAAAGCAGCGTTGGAGCAGGTTGGAAGATCGTGTTTACGTCAAAGCCTTTTTTCTGATTCGTTTCAGATCAAAATTCAAAAACCTAGACATCTAATTCAATACAGTCACGTGGAAAAACATAATACATATTCTATTTCAAATTCTATGATTTTATTCATCAGGACGTAAAAATGGGGTGTTAAAATCAGGTAAACACAACTTCAATATGAACAATAACACAACATGTTACATTGTGTCATTATTTACTCAACAAAACTAAATCGTTACAAAGAATCAATGTGTGAAAACCCAAAAATAATTCACACTAGTTCCAGAAGAAAGTAACAGCCAAGTGTTGCTGATCAAATGTACCTGGTTAATTAAGTTATCACATCTATAAAAGCAGAGGTTTTGGCAGTTTATCGGTCTGTAGCATTCATCTGTGTGAACATAGAACTAACTTATAGAGATGCACGATAACTATCGGGCCGATAACAGGAAATTATGATGTCATCCCGATAACTCCGATATCACGATGAATAGCCCCGATAACATTTATTTTTGTCAACACGGCAGTGTCTCGCTTCCTCTGAGCCTTGAATGCCAGCAGTGAATGTTTGTTCAAGTGACGTCGGCTCAGAAAAACGAGCCTCAATATGGAAAATCAAGAATACCCCCTCATGCCAGAAAACAACTCGTTAACTCGGTCATAATTTTAGTAGTTGCTGACTTGAATTGATATTCGCAGTATTTTCCCACATGTTACACATAAAATAAGAAAAAATAGAAAGGCTGAAAGAACGACTAGCAAACGAGGGAACGTCGGAATTTACGCTACACCTTGAATGCAGCATGCATTGTGCTGATCACAACAAACATGGCGACGTGGAACTTCGTTAAAGTTTCAGAAGAAGATAGTTTGGTGGTTTATTGTGACGAATCCTCCGAGCGAATTCTACGAGGAGGGAAGGACAAGCTTTAATACGTAAAACCTGATCAGCCACCTACAACATAACAATCACTTCCATGGAGTTTTGAAATCGCACTAACGTGAGCTAAGCGGAAGCTAATGCTAACGTGCGCAAGCCAGCAGCAGTTTCCCCTCGCCCTCAATCCTCTCATCTAAAGCTTCCATGAGATTAAAAAATAAAAACTACTGAACCTCATTAACTTTAATTAAAGGTATTAATCTAAAAGGAACCACAAGCCAAAATCCTTTAAATGTTAATCTTTTTCAGTTTGTAATTCTGATGCATGTATTTCCATCAGTTCAAGGAGCCTTTATTTTTTATATCAGTCAGTAATGAACCTTATTTAAGTTAATGTGAGATATCAAATAGGTTTGTTTGATAGCTTTAAGAAAATGTTTGAGAGGCTTGACAAGGTTTTTCATTGGATAAAATGGGATGTAATGATCTTAGGTATTTATGTGTGTTATCGGTTATCAGTATCGGCCTTTAGGAGCTGAAAGTTATCGGTTATTGGTATCGGTTTTAAAAAACAGTTATCGTGCATCCCTACTAATTTATTCAACAACAATAATCTTGGAGAAGCAAATTGCTGCTGGCCATCAATCTGGGAAGGATAATGATTCCTAAATTATTTGGAGTCTTTCAATCTACACAATTATATTCATTAGACATTACATATGAATGGAAAACAAGTGTAAATGTTGCCATAATGATGGAAAACCAGCACAAACACCAGATAACAGGCATTAAGATCAATAACCGGGTTTGTTTTACAGCCACAGACCACTGAGTCAATGATCCTACAGTTTAATATGAGATCAATATCTGCCAGAAATATCTCTTTCAAAATGTTGAGAACAATTCCTCCAAGTACACAAATGTACAACAGAATAATCACAAAAGTAAATAGTCAAGGTGTTGCAATGGCTCTGCCAAAGTCCGGACCTGAACCCGACTGAAATGCTGTGGTAGAACCTAAGAGGGCCGTGGACACATCTGGACCATAACCAACCTCAACAGACTGAAGGAATGTACCAAATACGATCGGACCAACATTTCACCACAACAATGTGCGACTGGCAAAGTCGTACAGAAAACAAGTTATTGCTGCTAAAGCTGTTGCTACAAACTGTTGAATCTCGGGGTGTGCTTAGTTTTACACTTTCTGAATGAGCTTTTATTGAATTAATAATAATATGTGATATGTCATGTTCATCTAAAGTTGTATTTACCTAAACTTTACAACATTGTAAAGGACCAGCTGACTTTTAATGTCCTGATATATAAGACCGTTGAACTGTAAGAGGGTGTACTTTGGTTTTCACCTCACTTTTGTTCAAAAATATTGCTTTCTAGTATTTCTTTCTTCAAACTTTAAGAGGCATCAAATACTGTAAATGGATTATTTCTAGTCAGCGAAGAGATGTGCTTTGTGTACCATAGCGATGAAAAATATCAAAAATATAATATTAAATGATCATTTATAATATACAAAAATGTTTTTCAAGAAGTTCTAATATGTAGTGTAAATCTAAAGGCTGGACAGCATGAAAGCTTCACGCTTCAGAAATTCAACAAGTATTTTGCTCTTCGAGTTCTTCTTACCTGCCCGTTAGCTTTATTTGTTAATAGCATCTCCAGCTATTTGATAGGAATAAATATCCATAACAATGCCATACTTTAGGGCAGATTAAAGCATTAATATACACTGCAAAAATCTTAATAAGCAAAGTTGTTTTTTTGTCTCACATTTGTTTTTGACAAGGAAAAGGTTCTCTAAACTGATTTAAAGGAACCAGAACCAAACAAGCGGACTTGTTTTAGGGATAAACTGAAACTACCTCGCTCCATTAGGACGAGTTTGGACCAGTTTTTCTATAATCTCAAAATACAACAGAATACACTTACACTGTGTGGTGTCAAGACATGTATATATGTTTTTTGTTGAAAGATATATTCTTTATATTCATCCATGTTTCTGTGACAGTAACTGATGTTCCCTTATCCAGTCCCTGGTGGTCCACGATTGGTCCAAAACTCTCCACCATGATAATTGAGGAGTTTGACCAACTGTATTACTTTGATTTCATTTCCGAGTCTGATGTTGGTTCGTAAGTATAATTTATTTTCCTGGATAGTTGATTTGGGTTTTTCCAGATATATTAGTGCAGTCAGAACCAGGAGGTCCCGGTCCATGATGAGGCCGGAGGTTTGGAGAAACAGATGATGCTGTTTGTTTTCTTCCTCGTGAGCACTTGGATGTCCAGGCGTACTCAACGTGGGTCTAGCTAGCTGCAGATTTCAAATAAATCCATCACATCATTTGCTCATTATTATTTTGAAGGTTTTTCTCATTAGTGCATCTGCTGGTGAGGCCCCCCCCCCCCGGTGGCTCAGTGGTAGTGATGTCACCTATCACCCGGGAGGTCCGGGGTTTGAATCCTGGTTGCGCCAGAAAGGACAACCCTGAACACGGAGCAGCCAAAATGGAGTTTTACTGAATCTGATGGTGGAGATGTGGGAGAAATAAAGATTTATTTATTTTATATAATATTGAGGTTTTAATAATCACAGATGGTTTTGGAAAGTAGACACAACTGCATAGTTTGTTTCAGCCACCAGCTCCTGGGAGACAAAACACTGACTTTCTCAGGATCTGCAAGGACTTGTGATATGTAAATAACACCAAACGGCGATACAGTTTTCCTTTTGGTATCCTCCTATCTCATTTAAAGTCACTGTGATGTGCTTTTTCTGTGCCACCATGATCTGCAGAAACCTTATAAAAGTTTAGGAAGACTAAACTCTTTTCTTTCAGTCTTACTCAGAGATAAAGCCACAGAGACATGGATAAATATAAAGATTGTTTTTTTCAGTCTAACTTTGTTGTATTGTGGTTTTGAATTATCCAGCTTTAAACTTTCATCTTTTTTTTTTTTTTTTTTTTTTTTGCTTTTCCGCATAAAATCAACAGTAACAGAGTTCTCCAAGGGGAATTTTCTGGTCATTCAGGATAGTACACACCCTCATTGTGAACATTTTTATCAGTAAAAACATATTTAGTTAAAAGTGGTTGCAAATGAAACCATAAATATGTCAAACCCAAAAGCTCACTGCATTTTTCTTTTCAATTCCACGCGTCACGAATGAACAGCTGTCTCTCTGTCACGGGGATGAGTCAGTCTTTTAGGGAAATCTGTTAAACTGGCAATTTGCCATGTGGATAAAAGTTCTAATGCACAATGAGCCAGCAGCTCTTTTTATAAAACAACAATACAGACAACCCGAGTACCGCAAAATGCTGCTGTTTTATCCACTATGTGGCAGTAATACGTTGCATTTGAGGCTTTTTGCAGACACGACTGCTCCTGGTAAAGAGAGCAACAAGCCAAAACAAGCAATGCAGATCATTCATTTACATCATTTTACAACCATGTACTACTGTAACGCTGTGGAGTGGAAATCACACAGTTCTAAAGCAAAGACGCTACACATTTATCCCTTCATGGCTGATGTGATGTGGGTAGGGATGCACGATAACTATCGGGCCGATAACAGGAAATGATGACGTCATCCCGATAACTCTGATATCACGACGAATAGCCCCGATAAGATTTATATTTCTGTCAACACAGCAGTGCCTCGCTCCCTCTGAGCCTTGAACGACCGGCAGTGAATGTTATGTTCAAGTAACGTCGGCATAATCAGAAAAATGATTACTCAATCAGGAAAATCAAGAATACCCCCTCATGCCAGAAAACAACTCATTAACTCGGTCATAATTTTAGTAGTTGCTGACTTTAATTGATATTCGCAGTATTCTCCCACATGTTACACATAATAAAAGAAAAAATAGAAAAGGCTGAAAGAACGACTAGCAAATGAGGAAACGTCGGAATTTACGTTACACCTTGAATGCAGCATGCATTGTGCTGATCACAGCAAACATGGCGTCGCGGTAATTTGTTAAAGTTTCAGAAGAAGATAGTTTGGTGGTTATTTGTGACAAATCCTCTGAGTGAATTCTACGAAGAGGGAAGCACAAGCTTTAATACGTAAAACCTGATCAGCCACCTACAACATAACAATCGCTCCCATGGAGTTTTGAAATCGCGCTAACATGAGCTAACGGAAGCTAATGCTAACGTGCGCAAGCCAGCAGCAGTCTCTCCTCCCCTCATTCCTCTCATCTAAAGCTTCCATGAGATTAAAAAATAAAAACTACAGAACCTCATTTACTGTAATTAAAGGTATTAATTTAAATGGAACCACAAGCCAAAATCCTTTATATGTAAATCATTTTCAGTTTGTAATTTTGATGCATGTATTTCCATCAGTTCAAGGAGCCTTTATTTTTTTTATGTCAGTCAGTAATGAACCTTATTTAAGTTAATGTGAGATATCAAATAGGTTTGTTTGATAGCTTTATGAAAATGTTTGAGAGGCTTGACAATAGTTTTTCATTGGATAAAATAAATATCTGTTCATTTAAAAAGTCAAAACTATTTTTGATTATGTTCATAGTAATGATGTAATGATCTTAGGTATACGTGTGTGTTATCGGTTATCGGTATCGGCCCTTAGGAGCTGAAAGATATCGGTATCGGTTTTAAAACAGTTATCGTGCATCCCTAGACGTGGGTAAAGTCTCTCTGCACAGAGAAGATGGAAGGCACTGATTCAGCTCGAGGGGAAGAATGCTGATGAGCTGAACCGCACAAGAAATTCCAGGTTGTGTTTCGACAAGGAAAAGATCAGCGCTGACGGCTACGTGATTGGTGATCCTGGCTACTCTGCCCGGAATAACCGAAGGAAGCTGCTAGCGTGGAGAAGACTGGAAAGGCACAGATCTGCAAAGCCCCGGATGAGCCGGATAAGTGTGAGTGCTGCCCCCCTGACATGGACACACATGTTCGCGGTACTCAGGCGGCCTCTACTGGTGTAAAAACTACAAAAGACTTGATCTCATCCACACTGTAGAAGTATGATAACAAAAAAAAAAAAATATTGCAATTAGTCACAAGCATATAATTTACAGGACAGTTATGGCCTGCAAGACAGCAAAAAGCGCACTATACATGGTATACTCCAGTACCATTACAAAAATGTCAATCACTTCTCATGTACCATATGAAACATTGTCAATTAAAAAAAAAAAGAAAAACAAAACCACTACTGACAGCGAAACATAACCACTATCTGTTAGTTTAGGGTAGCTGAGCTACACACTAGTCCGAGTGTGTAAAACAGAAAAAAGTGCAGTCACAAAAATGTTGGTCCAAGACACTGGATAACGGATGTGTGAGCATGGGTCGATGACTCAGCCACAAAGGGAACTAGCTAACTAGCTAACTAGCACTAAGGTGGGAGCTTGTTCAATGAGTTTGAAACAACTGGGCCTCTGTTCACATTTCTACTTTTTTGAGATTTATTTTTTCATATAACATATTAAAAAAGAAAAAAAAAAGTGAAAGCTAATAAAAAGCCAACTTGGGTACACAGCTGTTGTATAGCCTCACCTATTAAAAGAAGGGATATGTAACATCCATAAATGTAACAACACAGAGGCACAACTAAAACCAGTAACATGCTCAGACTACTTCTAAAGCACAGCCAGACTAACTAAATGTAAGACAGCAATTATACTTATTTGCCAGATGCTCTTTAGCCTTTCACAAATGGCAAATATGAGCCAACGTGCTCATCACGATGACTAAAGGCACTTTTGACTGATTACACTTAAACGTTATAGCCCTCTAATCTGTTAGCTAAAGTTTCATTCTTGGGATATTATACTGTGCAAAGTAACGTACCTACTGATTTGTCCAGACAAATATCAGTCTTTATCTTAACTTCTAAGGTTAAAGTTAGGTGTCAGTGGAAGATTGGACTGGTTTGTCTAGAAACATGTTGCCATCTGAACGTAGTGACTCAAAAAAAAAAATCTAAAATAACAATAATGCAATGCAAGCAGCATTGCCTTTGTTGGAAATTTGAGTGTTCAGATAAACTGTTGTGATACTAAGTCTTAACTTATTACTTTTATGAGAACAATATATCCAACAATATATCAAGTTATAACACAAGTTTCTCTTTTTTGAATATCAATTTCTATCCCTCAGCAAAAAGGGACAAGATTTGAATTTTCAGACCAAAAATAATATTCATGCACATTTTTACAGCTAAAATACTTTTTTTCAGCACTGTCTGATTTACCACCTTGTACAAAAATATCTTTTTCTTTTTGCCCTTCTCTTTCCATTGTATGCGAGAAATAAGAAATTCTTTATAATTAGTATTTGATTGTTGTAAGAAAGTAACTATTTAAATCAAGCTTAAAATATGCCTTGTACTTACTTATACTGACCCCACCAGAACTGCATAACCTTGCATCTACAGAACTGTGCTTTGAAAGTGACATTAAACTGAGGTGGTACAATCTTTCCCTCAAGCCAAATAAATGTAAAAAAAAAAAAAAAACAACAGAGGAAGTCACTGTCAGCGCCACAGCACAGAACAGGTGGAGGTAACGGATCTGGAAACTGGTGTTAACTTCTTCTACAACTGCATAGTAAGACCACATACCGTACTGTACTGTATCCACCACAAAATGCACAATGCTTATGAACTAGTCCAAGAAAAAAGAATAAAAACTTAATAAACAACAGCATCCCAGATGAAGGGCTCCATGCATGCTGTACTGAATAATCTCTCAAACCACAGAGGCCTTGCTTAATGAAAACAAAAAACCAGTTGGGTTTTGTTTTTTTTTCTCATCTCTCTTGCTACATGAAAACGCCTCCTTCACTGGGCTCACATCAGGTGGATCATTTGAACTCTTAAATAGAATCTAAAAGTATAGCAGAATCTTGTGAAAACATAAATGAACTGTATACACTGACTGCCTGTGTGCATTAATTATACCGTACGTGGAGTTATATTACTGCTTTTATTCTACATCAGTGCTCTCCAATCAACGTCCTCTGAACCCACTTCCTGTAGGTTTTAGATGTTTGTCTTCTCCAAATACCTGGTTAAAGTCACCATAAGCTTGTAATCAGTTTGCACGAGTCTGTTAATGACCCGTTAACGAATGTAAGGACCTGGATTGAAAAACACTGTAGCAGAGCCGTTCAAGCGTACGATGAGATGAGCGGTCGAGTGCAAGAGAAAAGTACCATGAAAGAAATAATTCAAATCTGCAAGGATATTGTACCACAAAACAGTCTAATAATCTATAAAGACATCAAGCAACTTAAGTAAGAAAGATTCAATAATCACATAGGTTGACGCTCTACGAGTGTCTTTATACGAACAACAACAGGAAGCGTAAAGAAGAGCTCTAACAGCGCCTTTCGTCGACGGCTACAGGAGCTACGGTACCAACGAGAACGAAGAGACGACGATGAGGGAAACCTGAATTACAGGGAACTTTATTTGTAAATGTACCCCTTCATCTAATGTGCTGTACTTTTAAAAGTTAAATTCATAATATACGAAATATGTACAATGTATGCAATTCTACTTTACAGCATTTACTGTATGTTATGAGTTGAAAACGACGAGAGAAACAGATTTACGGATATTTCTTTTTAAAGCTGTGTCTTTGCCTCATACTGCCACCTGTTGGCTTCCTCCTCATTGTCCTTCTTTCAGCCTCAACGTGCCTCAACTAAATCATAGCAACACAGGCTTACGGTCCTTCAAAGCTATAACGATGGCACTTATGCAAGCTTTATAGTGAGTCAATGTTTTTAAAACTCCTAAAACATCCCTCCAGCTCTCCGTCTGTCTCCAGGGACGACCCTCTGTCATTCACGGCTTCTCAGCCACCTTCGGACGAGAAGCGAGCAGCCGAGATCAGCCAAGCCAGTCTTTGCAGTGAATAAAAGCTCCGGCTTTTTTTTTGTCTGGAGTGTTTGCAGGCGGTCTGGGAACGACAGAGTGGGCCTTTGTCGAAAAACAATGACAAAAAAAAAAAAAAAAAAAAACATTTTCATAAATGTTCCTATCACTCCACAAATGTTCCACTTCTTCTCTGTGATCTTAAAAAAATATATTTGTGTGCTTACTTTGTCTTCCTTTATATTTTGTCTCTTTTGTTTCTGTGTCAAATTTACTTTCCTGTGATTTTTTTTTCATGCTTTTTTTTTTTTTCCTTAACTAACATTGTACTGTTGTGTTTGGCTAATACAAGTTTAAACAAATAGCATCAGCTAAACCAACGGCACAGTGCCTTGTTGTCAGTAGTAATGTGCTTATTACGAGGCCATGCTGGAGTGATCTGGACCTGGATCAGCGTGGGACGTGAACAGTAGGCTGCTATCAGCACTTTTATTTTTTTTATTAGGATCTTGACTGTCAATCTATTTTTCCCCCTTTAACACATGAACAAGTAATGTCTGGTATTGTGTATTCTCCCCCCCCCCCTTCGTACCACACACTGCTGGTAGAAAATTCATCTCGGATGCTGGTTCTGGTTCTGAGAGCGGGCCAGGACCGGGTAGGCCAGATTTACATTCAGCTGGTCGTTGTGTTGGACCAATGAGACGTTTTTGTAGTGGAGCACCAGGTCTTTGAGGGACGAGTACAGATTGTAGGGTTCAGCGAATCCGTAACCCGTGGCTGTCTTGTAGATGACGCAGTGCTTTGTTTCGCCCTCCACACTGAAAAGGACACACATGTTTTCATGTTAGTTTGGCCTCGGCATTTTCTGAAAAAGACAATTCTATGATTGTTCATTGAAAAACTTTGAACTTAATGAAAAAAGATGTATTAGTTTTCGAGACCTGTGTGACTTTGAGACTTCTGACCCATGTTCTGCAGAGGTTTTCCTGTACACCAGGGGTTCTTAACCTTTTTCACCTTGAGACCCAATTTTTTAGTACAAAGTGGTCTGGTACCCTTTAAATATCAACACTGTATAGGTTTAATTGACCTCACTCTGGGTTTGGGTATTCAATAATAAACCAAATCCACTTACTGTTAAGAAAAAACCTTATCAAATAAAATTACATGATAAAATGGGGTTATCACAAATACTTTTATTAAAACATGTATATGCAAACCTGCACACATGCTGTATGACGACAAGTCAGGCTTTTTAATAATAATAGGGATTTACTTTAAATTAATAAAAAAACAATATATATAATCAATCAATAAAAGGGAGCGATTAAAAAAAAGGAATTTAAATGATATAAATCTATTTTTAAATTACATAAATAAACTGCAAATGAAATTGAAATAAAGTGCAAACTTAGAATTTAAGTGCAAAGATTTAAAGCAGTTATTCCCAAAGTGTGGGCCACGGCCCCCTAGTGGGCTGTCGTGGTACTGCAGGTGGACCGTGAGAGGTCATTAAAAATAAACAAATATGTTTTATATCCTCGATTTTTAAAAACAATGTTCCTAATAACTATAAAATATTCATGACATGATTAAAAAATATATATTTAAAGGTAATAAAACAAAACCATTGAGTGTTATTCTACTGTTTTTAATATGACAAGAGTCACCTTGTTTGTTGTATGTATTGACGCTTGTTTAACAACTGAGTGACGCGTTACCGCCACCACGCGGTTGAAAGCTGGACGCAGTCTCGCGGCCCTTGTGGCCCACAGGTGCAAAACAAAGTTTTTTGTGGCCCTCTGGAGGGCGCTGGTGGCCCAAGTTTGGGTCGCGGCCCTATGGTTAAGAACCACTGGTGTAGTAGACGCCAGCCTCTACTGCTCTTGTCCCAGTGATACATGATACAGGAGTTTGTCCTTCCATGATGAATCCTCCTCTCACTCTTCATTTTAATTTGGTCTCTGCTGCCTGATTTATTTCTAGTAATTGCATGCTGGGAGTCATCTTCCAGGCGTGCTCCTGGATCTTTGTAGTTTCATATTCCCTCTGTCCTGCAGCTTAACGTCCAGTCTCAGGTTGCTGGACGTAGGTTGAGACCCTCCACACATTGTGAGGAGCTCTCTTGTCTTGACATCAATGGTTTCCATCTCCTACGGCCAGGATACCAGTGGGGTATCTGGTTACTGATGTTGATATCTCAGACTTTATCCCAGGACCTGCCTTAGTCTTTAAAGGTACTTGGTTATGACTTCAATGCAACATTTCATCGTTGCACAACCCTTAGGTTCAGCCCCTTCTGCTGTGATCAGATTACCTCAATTTATATTAATAAAACCATATTCACTCTGACACTGTTTGAATGGATTTATCTGGTCTTAAAGACATTCAGATATTTCTACTTATACAGTAGTCAATGCCTCTCTCAGTCAGGCCATTCAAGCTAACGTCGTCCATGCAGATGAGGTGCTGGACTATAATTTCACGTTGGAACTGGTATTGAGGTCACTGGTGAATTGAATTGTCTTACAGAGTCAATGCTCTGAGTCTCTCATTAAACAGGTCTGTGTCTCAGTCTCCTCTTCGGAAACTATATTTAAGACGTTGGATGAGGTGCTGGACTATAATTTCACGTTGGAACTGGTATTGAGGTGAACTGGCTGAGAGGATTCAGACCTGGAAGCATCTTGTCTGGTTTAAACTGGTAGAGTTGTCTTCAACAGTCCCACTGCGTTCTTTATAAAGGCTCATATGAGTTTATGCCAGCTTTAAATGTGATGATTTTTTTTTTCAATGTAAAAACAAGTCCCTTTGCTCTTTTGTGTAAATAAACTATCTTAAGATGTCTTTATTATCTAGCACGCCCCATTTCCAGTGTGCAGGATATGCTAAGCTAATCTTATGCTGCTGTCCCTTTATTTAGAGTGACACTCAAGTAATTCTTCACCACACAACCAATAAGTACTTTCTCTAAGTAATTTCCCAGAAGTCATTCCTTCACGTTGTCCACTTTTCACATCGTAACTCATTAGTATGGTTAAGAAAACATCACTGTTGCTAAAATTGGAAGATATCCCACAATGCACTGTATATCTCTCCTTGTCTTACCAGTCTGACTTTTTGGCTAGACGAAAAAGTAGAACAACCCAAACTTACACTACAGAGCAGGCGTAGGAGCCCTTCTGTGATTGGCTCTCACGGATGAGAAAGGTCCCGTCACATTTTCCTCTCAGCATCTCTTCAGCCTGGGTGCGTTTGATGTCGCCCACGTACCAGGTGCACTCGTCGTGGTGAGGCGAGCCCTCGTCTTCCTCCAGCGAGTAGGAGCTACAGACAGAAGTAATAACGCTCGATCACATGCAAAACATTTACTGGTCAAAAACGGGAGCAGCAAACACTTACTCATCAGCGTCGTTCTTTATGCCGAGCCATTCGTTGATTTTCTTCTGCCTCGTCCCCTTCTGTGTCAACCATCTGAAAACATGAAGATACGTATATATCAGAATCACTTTATTAATCCCTGAGGAGAAATTCTTATATTTACAAGCTTCCCAACACAAAAAATAAAAGTCTGCCTGTGTAGCCCAGTGCTTTAAGCAGGCTGCAGGTTCATCTCCCAGCATGCAACACTTTCCTGCCCCTTTCCACTATTGCCATAAAATTAATAATAAATAAATAAAACTCTGAATAGGATAAAGAAAATATCCAAAATGCAGTTTTATGCCATATGCATAAAGCATTAAATTACACAGTTTAAGTAAATTAAAGTAAAAACCTTTTTACCGTACTTACATTAAGTACTGGTCTCTAATCTTACGCAGCTGCATCAGATCTGGTTTGAGGCTGTTCATCTTCTTGTCGATCTCTCTGTTGTCTGAAACCTGCTGCCTCAGGTCCTGCTCCAGCTTACACTTGCTGTCATGAATCTCCTTCACACGAGATTTCAAGCGCTCCGAGTTGCTCTGGATCCTAATTTGAGACATTTAAAAAAATAAAAATAAAAATGATGCTGAATATCTTAAAATGACAAACTGTTGAGCTTAATTAAATAATTTAATCACACCCAAATGTTCTAAATCAATTTTGTCCTGTTGTAGCTGAATAAAAGATGAAATATTGAGGACCTACTTTTGAATTTCTTTTTCATTTCCTTCACGTTGGAATCGCTCCAAACGATTCTCTGCTGTACCTCTCCTGAGTCTCAAACTGCTCTTCAAAAATTTTGATGGTCTCGTTGAAGGCTTCGATAGCTGTGCGCTTCATCTGAAGGTCCTGCGGAAAAATGAGGGGAAAACTGTGACGACTGATGTCTCCCTACATTTGAAAAAAACTTTTGGTTAAGGTTTATTTATGGAAGTATTTCTGTGCCATCTGAGTTTGAATACGAATTTTTAAGATTGAAATTTTTCAGCATCAAAATCAGACTTTGAATTTTAAAAAACATCAGATTTCTAGCACTGAATTTTTTTTGTTTATTTATTTGTTAAAATAAATTCAGTGTTAAAAAAAATTGTTGTCTTAAAATATTCAGTTTTTCAAAATTCAACATGTAAAGAAATTCAACACCCCAAAAAATTCAGTGTAAATTTCAGTGTTCTTTTTACACTGAATTTTTTGAGGTTGAATTTTTTTACACTGAATTTTTTGAGGTTGAATTTTTTTACACAGATTTTTTTTTTTAGAAATTGAATTTTTTTACACTGAATTTTTTTGAGATGTTGAATTTTTTAGGGTGTTGAATTTCTTTACATGTTGAATTTTGAATTTTTTTAACACTGAATTTATTCTAACAAAATAAAATTCAGAGGCAAAAAAAAATTCAGTGCTAGAAATCTGATGTTTTTTAAAATTCAAAGTCTGATTTTGATGCTGAAAAATTTCAATCTTAAAAATTCATATTCAAACTCAGGTGGCACAGAAATACTTCCATACTTATTTCTTGTTTACAATCTTATCTTCAAGGCATGCTCTACGTGTGCGCGATAACATGTTTCTTTAGAGCAGTGATTCCCAAAGTGTGGGCCACGGCCCCCTGGTGGGCCGTCGCGGTACTGCAGGTGGGCAGTGAGAGGTCATTAAAAATAAACAAATGTGTTTTAAATACTCGATTTTTTAAAAATATGTTTTTTCATTACTCAAATATTTATAACATGATTTGAAAATTTAGAGATAATAAAACAAACCAATTGAGTGTTATTCTACTGTCATCTTAACTTAATATGACACGTATCACCTTATTTGATAACCCCTTATATTAATATTGGAATGTAGCTTTTAGTCTTGGATGTTGATCCAAGTAGTGTTTAAAGGTTTGCATGGGCTGCAGAGATTTTTCACATTTCAAATTGGGCCTTGGTGTTGTGAAGTTTGGGAATGGCTGGTTTAGAGTATTGAGTCAGCCAACATGACAGAAAGCTCTATAACGGTCCGACTGGTCTGCACCGGTTTGATTACCAGTCTGCAGAGCTCTTACCTGTGAAGTGCGGGTGTATTCCTCGTACAGGGAGTCGTACTCGCGGCTCTTCTCCTGGTACTGCTCGTGATAGACCTTCAGCTGCTCTCCAACTTCCTCTATGCTGTTCTCCTTCACCAGCTGAGTCATGAAAAAAAAACCACATGATGTTTGACGGATCTCTAAAGGACGCTCGCAGAGGCTTCACTCACGTGTCGAATTAACAACCGGAGCATCACCGACCTGTTGATATTTGGAGACGGGGTAAAGGAGCTTCGTGTCCAGCTTGGCGTTGTACTGGGCCAGGGACTCGTGGCGGTAATGATTGATGAGCTCCACTACAGACAGGAAGGTCAGAGGCTCAGAGAAACCGTAGTGACCCTCTCGGTAATAAATCTTTATAAGCTTGTTGTTCCCGCCTTTCCTGCGAGGGGAGACAGGAGACCGATGAATAAGATGAGGACCTCAGGAGAAGTCCAGCTCCACATGTTGATTCCGCGGTGGCTTTACCTGAGGGTGAGGGTGTACTCGCCCTCCAGTTTACTCGAGGCGTCTCGGACCAGGAAGGTGCCGTCTGGAGTGTCTCGGAGTTTTTCATTTGCCTCCTCTCTGTCAATATCACAGCAATTTAGCAGTTAGCATTTTCAATGCTAACTGTAATCAGTCTTTTTTTCAGTCATAAGTGAGAACAACCATTTCTGTTTCATGTATGCCCTCAAGCATTAACAGCCGTTTCTGTGTAATGATTATTAAACATGGTTAGGGGTGCACGATAACAGGAAATTATGACGTCATCCCGATAACTCCGATATCATGACGAATAGCCCCGATAACATATATATTTTTGTCAACACAGCAGTGTCTCGCTCCCTCTGAGCCTTGAATGACCGGCAGTGAATGTTATGTTCAAGTGACGTCGGCATAATCAGAAAAACGATTACTCAATAAGGAAAATCAAGAATACCCCCTCATGCCAGAAAACAACTTGTTAACTCGTCATAATTTTGGTAGTGGCTGACTTGAATTGATATTCACAGTATTTTCCCACATGTTACACATAAAAAAAGAAAAAAATAGAAAAGGCTGAAAGAACGACTAGCAAACGAGGAAATGTCGGAATTTACGTAACACCTTAAATGCAGCCTGCAGCACAGCGTACTGATCACAACAAACATGGCGGCGTGGAACTTCGTTAAAGTTTCAGAAGAAGATAGTTTGGTGGTTATTTGTGACGAATCCTCCGAGTGAATTCTACGAGGAGGGAAGCACAAGCTTTAATACGTAAAACCTGATCAGCCACCTACAACATAACAATCGCTTCCATGGAGTTTTGAAATCGCGCTAACGTGAGCTAACGGAAGCTAATGCTAATGTGCGCAAGCCAGCAGGAGTCTCTCCTCTCCCTCATTCCTCTCATCTAAAGCTTCCATGAGATAAAAAAAAAATAAATACAAACTACTGAACCTCATTTACTTTAATTAAAGGTATTAGTTTAAATGGAACCACAAGCCAAAATCCTTTAAATGTTAATCTTTTTCAGTTTGTAATTCTGATGCATGTATTTCCATCAGTTCAAGGAGCCTTTATTTTTTATATCAGTCAGTAATGAACCTTATTTAAGTTGATGTGAGATATCAAATAGGTTTGTTTGATAGCTTTAAGAAAATGTTTGAGAGGCTTGCCAATAGTTTTTTATTGGAAAAAATAAATATCTTCATTATAAAAAGTCAAAACTATTTTTGATTTTGTTCATAGTATTGATGTAATGATCTTAGGTATATGTGTGTTTTATCGGTGTTGGTTATAAAAAATAGTTATCGTGCATCCCTAAACATGGTAATTGATACTTATCAAATTAATTGTGATAAAATACAAAAGCTTCCAGGAATACTGTTAAACTTTTTTAAAATTAAATTCTACTACCTGGATATATCTCCCCAGTACCACTCAGCATCATTCAGGAGGCTGTTTGGGTCTGTCGTGACTGGGGGGGTCGTTTTTGTCATGGCTGGCTTTGCTGGAAGAACTGGAAACAGAAATCATTCATTAAAAGCGTTATACACAACTGAAATTGATCTGTACGATCTTAAATAACATCGGCGTACCTGGAGAAGGGAGGTCCTGCTGCATCGTTCTCTCTATCAGCAGTCTTTCCACCACCAAGGCAGAAAAATTCTCATCCTGATGAAAACCTGCCAGTAATTGAATTAACAGTTTAACTGACACTGTGAATGAACTTGTTGGGTTGTCTTACAGTTGCACCGATGCTCCATAAATACATAAACACTAAACTTTCATCACTATTATAGTTTGAAGCACCAGGCATTTTTTTTTTTGTTTCAGTATAAAAAGAAAAATAACGTACCAGGAACTAGAGGGGCCCGCCCACATCAGGAGAGGACCAAAGATCTTTCCCAGAGTGTGCGTCTCCAGGCCGTTGCTGGCCTGAGCCTGTGCTACCTTGGCCAGGTGTGTGAGCAGGTACTGCAGAGTGAGACGGTGATGGACAGGTACTGCAGTGGAGCTCTCAATGACCAGGCTCACCTCTCTGTTATGGCTCCCAGCTACTGCTCCATCTGGAAGAGACAATCAAACAACCAAGGATGAACTGAAAGGTTTTCCTGATATTTCACGTGTTTCAATAAATATGTGCCTGAAATGATTGTTAACTGAAATCACTGTTTTTTTTCTGAGAAAGAAAAGACGAGCTCATCCTCTCTGGACAAACTGCAGTTATACTGTTAAACCAGTGTAATCTTGAGCTGCTTATACATGCTGGTATCGCAGGGTTTGAAGCTCTGAACCAATAACTTCTTTTCATTTCAATTATGCGGCCACTGGCCCTGCTCTAAACTTCACCCACAACATAGCGTGAAACTTTAAGCATTAGGAGGATTAGTAAAATTAAGGTCACTCGTGAGAAAGTCTCAATGCCTGGCAGGCTACAGGGAGATAAGAATATATTATATATAACATAAACTGAATAATCTGGTGTTTGATGTTGAT
This sequence comes from Hirundichthys speculiger, assembly GCA_018398805.1. Lineage (NCBI taxonomy): Eukaryota > Metazoa > Chordata > Actinopteri > Beloniformes > Exocoetidae > Hirundichthys > Hirundichthys speculiger. The sequence continues at coordinate 895,168 of JAGFBZ010000844.1, read as the reverse complement.
GCTTCCCTCTTTGTGGAAATCACAACGCAGAGATAAAAGACTGAAGGATCCGTGGAGGTAACGCAAAAAAACTATTTTAGCTGCAAGGTGACAAAGATGGTAAAACAATTCAACAGTAAAGAGAGTAGTGCTGGGCGATATGGAAAAAATCCTATATCACGATATGGACTATTTTATATCACGATAACGATATATATCACGATATACCATAATAAAGTATGTTTTCAGTTATTCTCTGAAAAGTTTGACAAAAATGTCATTGCTTACTTTTCAACTTTATTTTGAAAGGACATTTAGCTGAACTGTCACAAACATACATTTTAGTGCAGCAAAAACAGGTAGGTACAGAGGTACAGTAGCTTTCACATTTTTTTTAAAGTGCACAACAGTTTCTGAGAGGAAAAACACATTTTTGCACTGAAGTTCAGCTATAAAAAATAAACACAAATTATTTTTCAACTTTCTGAAATCTGTAACCTTGTAGTGCAAAGTTTGCAAACCAATATAAAGTGTCTAAAGTAAACATCAGGGTTGAAGAGAACTCTGTTTAAGGCATTAACCATGAATAAAAGTGCAAACATAAAAGGCTACTTTGTAGAAGTAGATATGATTCTATCAAATTTATCGTTGCAGGTTATTTAATTACATATTTGCTGTAATAATTGATAAAATTAGGTTAGAAACGATAGAAACGATAGAAGAGAAATGGCACGATACACACTTTTCTATTGTCCCCACGATATGTATCGTCATATTGCCCAGCACTAAAAGAGAGCAATCAAAAGTAGATAAAGAGATAAGACAGACTGAACTGGTCAATATTTTGATATTGTTGTAGCGCTTCAACTGTGACATCACCAAACCAGCTGTTTTAAAACAGCGCCTCTCATGGTGGCAGCTTGTTACGACAGCGCCAGTCGTTTTACCAGCTTGTGTTTATTGTTTTAGTTTTTTTCTTCACTGACGTTGATTTTTTTTTAAATTACTTTTTCAACCGGATTTCGATGCTGTGCTGCTTGAAGGGATTTTTTTTTTTGTTACTTTGTAATTTTTTACAACCTGTTATGATGAGTAACCATAGTGACATGTTTTGTTTTTTTTTTTTTACCCAGTGGGAGGAGCTTATCAAGATTCAAGAGCCCAAATTATACCCAAACTGAGAGCCCGAATCCCCCATGACTTGAGAAAAAGAAGTTTAAACTGGCTCTTCCTTCATAATGGGGAATGTGAGATCAGTCGCTAAATAGATGGACGAGCTTGAAGCACTGACGAGGACAAACCCTATTAATAAGATTTCGTCCTTATTATCTACTGAGAGAGTCCGCCATTATGATTGTAGTTTATATCTCACCATCAGGTGGTACCGACACTGTGGGACATCTTCAGCTCAGTTGTTGGTAAACTACAGACACAACCCAGTGCGTCCGTGGTGATACGTGGAAATTTCAAACACTGTGCGGAGGTGGTCACAGGAAGTTGAAGAAACTGCTGGGATGTTTTAAGGCTACAGACTGAGCTAGAAATGACATCAATGCCATGACTGACTGTGTGATTGACTATTTTAATAGTCAATCACACCCAATACAGTACAAAAACCATTTAAAGTCCAGATTAGAGACAACAAGGGGGTGTACAAGCAGGAGAGCGAGTACCAGCAGAAATGAAGATCACTGGCTTCAAGCAGGAGGAGGAATAGAAAGATAGAAATCTAGAGAGAGAAAATGACCTGAACTCATTCTTCAACAGGTTCAGCTCAGAAAAAAAAAAAAGAAAAAAGAAAAACTACAAAAGAAGGTTGGCTCTGTTCTGGGGCCTCTGGAGCTGGGTGCACAAAGGATACTTCTTAAAATGTTGGACAACGCTGAGCATCCTCTTAACAACTTCAGATCCGCGGGAACTATTAATTTCCCTTTGGGACAAGACGATGAGCAGTTGATGCGCAGCAGCAGAAAAAAAAGCTACATTAGTGAAGCTAAGTGTTTGTTGAACAGCAAATAATTGAGGTTTCAAGAACATGACAGTCACTGTTTGCTAGCGAAAAAAAAAATCAATAATCAGGTGGCAGAGACGAGTTATCCTGGGGATCAACCATCGAGCAACTTCTTTATTTTTTTATTACTGCAGACATCGTTGCTGTATGAACATTATCTGCTCAGAGTCTGAAGTCAGCCTTCTTCCAGGCCAGATCTTCCACCAACATCTGCTGTCTATTAATATAGCAGTTTTAAAGGCAGCTTTTTAATCTGTTCAGTCTTAGCAAGGCACCTGGTCTTTCTGCCTAAACTCAGAGGTAAAGCCTATCTTTCACTTCGACATCGCTCCATACCTGACCTAGCCTTGTCTGGAACAAAGGTAATGACAAGACTAAAGGTTTGTGGAAGCACTATTTACCCAGTTTTCCACAGTGATGGAAGTGTGTCCGCTAAGCTGGAAAAGGTGAGATTTTGCCAAAACTGCATAAAAATCTTTAATTCAATCCTTAATTCTACTTGTTGTGGGAACAATCTCTTAATGTGTGACACCAAGTCATTTAAAAAATAAATATCTAAAGTAGAAGGAAAAAAAACTGGTTTGGAAGGTCACAAAGGTAAAAAGGCAGTGATTTAAGCTACAAGGTGTTTTGTGAGAGCATTTTTCTGTGCTATTCATGTCAACAGACCTGGACGGTCTATTTTATTTGTCACTCTGATTCTGCTTTTTAATTTGATTGTTGATATATTTATTCAGTGTGTTTTCATTTCTCATGCCACATTTTTATTCTAATTTCTTTATTGAACGTTGAAACAGTGCAGTTGCGTGTTTTTGCTACAATACAGTCATTTCATATAACGGTACACATAAGATCATGAAGCGTCCCTAAATAAGAATAATAAATAAATAATAATCCGTGTGTTTACATGGGAAGTTTAATTCCTCTTTAATTCAGAAATAAAGTTAAATCCGATTTAAAGTGATTAAAAATTACCATGTAAACACCTAATTCCATATGAAAATGTCCAATTCCCAAGTAAGTGGCTGGTTTATTCTGATTTTAATTCTGATTAGAATAATTTCGCAGTCATGTATACACTCATTCCGCTCTAAATTAATTCCCGTCTTTCTGCGCATGCTAGTTCTCTTACCCGTCTGTCGCGATGACGCTTATATTCCGCGCTGGGCTTGTTTTCAAAACAAAGTTTCAAGATGGCAGCACGCAGTAAACGGTGTTCAAGAGCAGAGACGATTTATTTAATAAATAGCTTGGAGGAACTGGAAATAATTAAAAGAACAGATGGCAGGAATCATTAAAATTGTGAGCTTTTCAAAGTTGTAGCGGCTAGGTTAAATGAAGGAGGTTTCACAGATAGAGACGCCACCCAGGTCAAAAATAAGTGGAATGTTGTTGCTAGTCGAGTTGTTGCTAAGTTTGTTTTCTTCCGGTAGATGTAAAGACGTCCGCCCCCCCCCCCATCCAATCAGAACCCTTCCCAACCCCCAGACCTAAAGCGGAGTTGGATAAAGCCGAACAAACGTGTTTTCCATGTAAACCGCAATTCGGAATTACTATTTCCATGTAAACTCAAAGGAAAATAGTTTAATTCTGAATTATTTAATTCGGAATAATTAATTCCGAATTAAAAAACATAATGTAACCGTGGCCAATGAAAAATCATATTGTTAACTGTATTTAGTTCTGATACAATTTAACCCATGAAAAACAAAAGTAGTTTTCATGACTTGTCTGCTTTAAGAACAACCGATTTTGTCACCTATTTGAAACAACTCTTCAAAATAAAAGAGTGTTATTTCATTGGTAGCAGATCTACATCCTGTCAGAAAAACTTATCAATTATACAATTATCAAAAATGTTTTTTTTTTTTTTTTTTTTTAATAGTCTCAGCAGATGGTTTGCATGTTTACAAAATACACTGTGGGCTTTTAGTTCAAGGATGATTTTTTTTTCTGGGATCATTTTTGCCAAAAATGTATTAGGATCAACATTTAATTCACTGACGACACAAACTTCCAAATTTTTAATTTTATTATCCTAATCTTACTTTTCGTATAGTTTCAGTACATGCTACCCCCCCGACATACCTGCTGACTGCTGAAGGAGCTGCTGCTGTAAGAAAGCAGCTTGTAGTTGAGGGTAGATGCATGCAGGGATCACAGGTGATGGCAGGTCTCTCAGGTACTGCAGGACACTCTCAGACAGGTAACCTACATCCTTCTGAGCAATATCAGTCTCTGGACCACAAAAACTATAGCATGAAGTCAAAGCACATTCAACACAAACTTGTTATGGAGATAAACACAAGCAAAGTCAAAAAAAGAGTCAGAACGCTGCTGGATAGATATTCAGCGCTTTCCAACTTGGCTGAGGGTTAAAGACGTAGTTCTGGTTCTACAAATAACGTTAAAATGTGTTTCTCGTACAGCTTTTCATCTTAAATGTTTACACTCTACATACCGAATGGATTACTTCTTGAGAAAGCTTGGCTCCTTCGGTATGCTTTCTAGAAGTCTTTTGTGGAAAGTGCAGTCTGAAAGCTAATGACTCAGAGAAACTCAACAAACCTACCGAGGAGTATGGCTCTAAGCTAGGGACGCACCGATTCAAGAATACTAAGGAATGTCGGATAACTGAATTAAAATGTACAGAATTCAACTTTCCTCACTGTGAAATAGCCCAGAACTTAAATCCCGCATGCAACCTGAAACTCACCTGAGTCCAGTGTGTAAACTGGACTGTCTGAGCCTGAGGAGCTGGATGTCCCGTACAACGTCTTACAGTCCAGACCTGAGAAGACAAGAACAACAGATCAGGTTGAGCTAACACTGGAAAGCATATAAAAATGTATAAAAAAAATAAGGCATGCAAATAAGACAAGTAGTACCGGCATTATTTATACCATCAAAACTACTTTAGAGTTTAATGTAAATAAATAAATTCCTCTTAGGTGGAAAAACATAGTAGTAACACACATCTGTGACAGAAGAAATGATATACTAGCTCAGTGTGGGCCACGCCCCCCCCCTGGTGGGCCGTCGTGGTACTGCAGGTGGGCCATGAGAGGTCATTAAAAAACTTAAAATGTCAAGTGTCACCTTATTTGTTGACCCCTTATATTAACTGTAGCTTTTAGTCCTGTACGTTGATCACAGTTGTGATTAAAGGTTTGAGGTGGGCCGCAGAGATTTTTCACATTTCAAATGGGCTTTGGTGTATTCTGGAAGTTTGGGGAATGGCTGCTGCTAGCTCAACGTCAATACCAGCAACATCAGGACAGAGAAACACGAGAAGCTTGAGAAATACCAAGGGTTCAAAGAAGAGCTAGAGAAGATGTGTGGTGTGAAGACAACAGTGGCCACGGTTACATGATGTTTTTTTAATTCGGAATTAATTATTCCGAATTAAATAATTCAGAATTAAACTATTTTCCTTCGAGTTTACATGGAAATAGTAATTCCAAATTGAGGTTTACATGGAAAACACGTTTGTTCGGCTTTATCCAATTCCGCTTAAGGTCTGGGGGTTGGGAAGGGTTCTGATTGGATGGGGGGGGCGGACGTCTTTACGTCTTTACATCTACCGGAAGAAAACAAACTTACTCGATTAGCAACAACATTCCACTTATTTTTGACCTGGGTGGCGTCTCTATCTGCGAAACCTCCTTCATTTAACCTGGCCGCTTTGAAAAGCTCACAATTTTTATGTTTCCTGCCATCTGTTCTTTTAATTATTTCCAGTTCCTCCAAGCTATTTATTAAATAAATCGTCTCTGCTCTTGAACACCGTTTACTGCGTGCTGCCATCTTGAAACTTTGTTTTGAAAACAAGCCCAGCGCGGAATATAAGCGTCATGGTGACAGACGGGCAAGAGAACTAGCATGCGCAGAAAGACGGGAATGAATTTAAAGTGGAATGAGTGTATACATGACCGTGGAATTATTTAATTCGGAATTAAAATCAGAATAAACCAGCCAATTACTTCGGAATTAAGTTTAATTTGGAATGGAAATTTTCATTCAGAATTAGGTGTTTATATGGTAACTTTTATTCTGATTTAACTTTAATTCTGAAGTAAAGAGGAAATAAACTTCCCATGTAAACGCATGGAATGTTTGCAAGTTAAAAACAACACGTAAGTCCCTTAGGCTTGGGAGGTATTACGGTAATACCATATACTGCCGGTATTTAAAAATAGCAGCGGTATCAGTTTCAATACCGTCATAAAAAATTGCAATGAATGATTTCTGTGGTTTAAAGTTTAGTTTCTCTCCTGTATCGCTGTGTGTTCTGTGTGTACTGCTTATATTACCGTTTATTCACGTTCGCTCGCAGCTGATCTCAGTTTGCCTCGTCCTGTTAAGGTACTGACGATGAAAACAACACTTCCTGAGTTTGCTGCTTCAAAATAAAAGCTTCTAATGAAACTAATAATGTTGGACTTTTATTTTGAAGAATTTATAGGAAGTGAAACGTCCCGCATCAACTTTACTATAAAGGCAGTTTCAGGCAAAGAGAGGAGCTGGAGCAGAGAAGGAACAGTTAAAACTACAGTGAAAAGCAAGAAATACACAAATAAATAACAACTGTAGTTGAGCCAACTTTATATTGAAGCACTGAAGCTGCTGTTTCGAGGTAAACTCGCCTTTTTTTTTAGGCGTAAAGCCCCGTGGCGGCGCATATAATGGGGACGGCTGTTTTGACGCGCGGCATCCGCCGGTGGTGTTTGTTCGCCTTAATAGTCGCGGGAATACCGTATACCCCGGTTAAAATGTGAGGGAAGTTTGACGGTATCAAAATTTGGATACCGCCCAAGCCTAAAGTCCCTGTTACATGACCAGTGCTTTCCTGGCATACGTACCGAGCACCAAATGTAAATCCCCTGTTCTTCATTTGTTCTAAGCGATGTGATTTATTTGAAGATGAACAAAAACAAATCAATAAATAAATACGAAAATAAGATCCCTAAGCTAAAAGGTTGCACCACTGAATTTTTTGTGAAAACTTAAATTATAAAGAATAATTATTATATAGTGACTTTAGTAGAGAAAGACACTAAGAGACTGCTAGCCAGACAAGCAGACAGGTGATTTGGCTGGATGATATACCTCTTTTCTCTATGGCTTGGATCAGGTTGACCAGGACTGAAGGAGCCATCTCTGGTGGTGTGAACTGCTCACTAAGGTGTGGCACAGAAACAGCTGAAACAACAACACAAATCTCCGTTATACTTCGGCTCTGAGAAGCCTGCTGTTAACCAGGAACAGTTGGAGCTGCAGAGTGTGTGAAAGTATGTTAAGATCCTGGAGCAGCACAGTAATACATAGTTGGAGAGTTCTGTGGCCATTTTTAGTTTAGTTATTATTTCACAAGCAGACGCATTATGAAAAGAGCTCTGGCAAATCAATTTCTTTCGCTTGTTTTCTCAAAATGAAATAAAATTAACCACATAAATTTAATTGGTGAAATATAATTGAAGTCAAAACAAAACAAAAAATAAAAATGGAAGAAAAAAAAAAGAAAGATCCAAGCTTTATTCAGGAATACGAAAGAAAAGAAAATATAGACTGCAGATGGCATTACAACTTGCCACTGACTAAATCAAAAAATCCTTTCACTTTGGAAAAAAATAAAAAAAAGATATCTGAACCGCCACCCCCGCTTTCTGTCCTCCCACTCCACTCCGTCCTGCTCGGAGTTTCGCCTTAGTTCTTTGAGTAAGTGGAGCATAATAAAGGATTTAATCAAAACTACTGCACAAGCAAAAGCCCAGTGCCGGGCCTGGACTGGACTGGACGAGCTCCCTGTTCGCTGTGGTGCTGTGAGGGAGGGGGAGGGGGGGTTACGCCGGGTGGAGGGAGGGCCGGGCCGGGCCAGAACTTGGCAGAAGGCTCCTGGCCCAGCTTGACTAAACCGCTGTTGATTATTAATTTTGGGAGTTCGTAGGAGAAACGCTACTTCAGCAGATTCTGCCCACGTTTCCCTCCTTCTGTTCTCAGTTTCTCTGGATGTGTCTTTGCCTTCCTCTCTCTTTCTCTCCTCTCGCTTCTGCCCTCTTACACACTTTAAAACTTGTCTTTCTTTTACTCCCCTTTAGGCCTCTTTCATTTAGTTTTTTTTATTTCACTCCCTTTCTTTTTTTCCCCCCATCTTTGTGCCTCACCCTCTGCTTCTTCTTTCTTTCTCTCTGTCTCCATGTCTGATAGTTAAATGTGTCCTCCTCCACAAACTAGCTGGCCATTTTGGCTTGTAGCTCCGTCCGTTTCTCAGCATACATTCACAGAATAATATATTCCAAAAGACTGGGAGTGGAGTGGAAACGAGTGTAAACTTTGACTTTTTGGAGTCTTTTGTTTCCCTTCCTCTTGTTAAAACAGTTGGTGCTGTGGAGTCTTTTCAGGGTTTTGAAAGCGAATGAAAAAGACACACAGAGGCTCTTCTTCGACATCTGGTAAACTGATGGACAGACCATGTGACGTGTCTAATTGGAGAATGCATTGATTTTAACTTAAACTGTACTTGTATTTATCCCATATTTAAAGCTACTGCCACAATTAAATAATTTACAGTTACTCCTGTTTATTTGACTGTTCATTCAGCTCAGAGCAGCAAATGAGTCAAAGTAGAGAAGAAAAAAATTAGACAAAGCAAAGTATTTGCTTATTAATAAGTAGCAAGAGCTGCCGCATGGCCCACCACCCCCACCTTCAGAAACTCAAACCTGCCCAAGCTTAGATAAAGCTTAAGCATCTAAATGCCCCCCAAACTGCCCAACAGCTTTTTAAGCTTCTGCAATGTCACAACTAGGGATGGGCTTTTCTTTCTAAAAATGATTTTAAAAAATTACTTTCTAAAAATTATACAGTGGTACCTCTATTTACGAACGTATCTATTAACAAAATTTCCAGCTACCTCTACTTACGAACGTATCTGTTAACGAAATTTCCAGCTACCTCTACTTACCAACGTATCTATTAACAAAATTTCCAGCTACCTCTACTTACGAACGTATCTGTTAACGAAATTTCCAGCTACCTCTACTTACGAACGTATCTATTAACGAAATTTCCAGCTACTACTACTTAAGAATGTATCTATTAACGAAATTTCCAGCTACCTCTACTTACGAATGTATCTATTAACAAAATTTCCAGCTACCTCTACTTACGAACGTATCTATTACCGAAATTTCCAGCTACTACTACTTAAGAATGTATCTATTAACGAAATTTCCAGCTACCTCTACTTAGGAATGTATCTATTAACGAAATTTCCAACTATTTCTACTTACCAACGTATCTATTAACGAAATTTCCAGCTACCTCTACTTACGAACGTATCTATTAACGAAATTTCCAGCTACCTCTACTTACGAACGTATCTATTAACGAAATTTCCAGCTACCTCTACTTACCAACGTATCTATTAACGAAATTTCCAGCTACCTCTACTTACGAACGTATCTATTAACGAAATTTCCAGCTACCTCTACTTACGAACGTATCTATTAACGAAATTTCCAACTATTTCTACTTACCAACGTATCTATTAACGAAATTTCCAGCTACCTCTACTTACGAACGTATCTATTAACGAAATTTCCAGCTACTTCTACTTACGAACATATCTAATAATGAAATTTCCAGCTACTTCTACTTACGAATGTATCTATTAACAAAATTTCCAGCTACCTCTACTTACGAACGTATCTATTAACGAAATTTCCAGCTACCTCTACTTACGAACGTATCTATTAATGAAATTTCCAGCTACTTCTACTTACGAACGTATCTATTAACGAAATTTCCAGCTAACGAAAGGCCTCTTTGGAAAAAAATTGCATCCTTATACGAAAGAAATTCCAGGTTACAAAGGCGAAAAATTTCAAAATACGCATTGCTATTCGCAGCTCCCAGACTCTGCCGAACGTAAACATACTTGTCGGCTCCTGTATCTCAGTTTGAAAGCGGCGCGTCCGAGCTGCTCTGCCATTGGCTATCACTTAGCATCTTTCTGGCATCCCATTGGCTAGGAGGGCCCCTTGTCTGTATGAGCGTAACCCAGCAACCCAGGTAAAAAAACTTTTTATTCTTTAATGTACTTTATTCTTTACATTAGTATAATTGTGCAATAATCTAATTCTAACATGTATTTCTTACAGGTCTTTATGTAATTTCATGTATTATTTATAATTTATAAAAAATTATGTCCGACTTTTGGGTGCCTTGGAACAAATTAGGCCATTTATAGGGTAAAATGCGTTTCTAATAACACATTTTTCCATTTATGAAACGACTTTCAGAAAGAAATAATTTTGTAAATTGAGGTACCACTGTTCAGTACACTAAAAGAAAATCATTATAGAACTTTGGTTTTTCATTTATTCTTTATTTTCATGAACAGTAAACCAGATATGAACCATTTTGTTTAAACATGGGAAAAAGCTGAAATTAGGTAGCGGAGCCATAAGTTGCGGGCTAAGCCTCTGAACATTCAAATCGAAAGTCGCCTACAATCCTGCGTTATGAATAAAGTAACTTAAATCAACTGATTTTTGTTTAGAAAAATGATGACTGTATCAACATGCTCAGGTATGAGATGCCAACGCAGCCTTGTGATTGTCAGTCCAGCGGCGGGAAACAGTCGCTCTTCCGGTACTGACGTTGCAGGGATGATAATAATATCAGCACTGTTAACTTTAGACAGAACTGATTATTTTCCATTTTCTTTTTAACAATCGCTTGGTTAAAACAAAGTTAAACTTGGAACCAAATTGTGTGGTGGTCACATGATGGCAAGGAGACCTCATGGCACCAGTTATGACCCGCAGGTTCTCAGTACTCAAGATTACACCCAACTTACAATTAATTTAGGCCTCAGCTACACACTTATAGTGTAAGTGTGTGTCAAATTGAGTTGTCACAAGTTCTCATTTACTACTCTGGTAGTGTAACATTTTCAGAACAACGTTTTCTATAGCTCTGCAAAACCTGACACTAAATTTACCAGGGAGGATAATACAGCAGTCTGCAGAGAAACTAAATGCAGCTGGTCCCCACATCTGCGGTGTGATAGGGTGGCCTTGGATTACACTGTAGCCCTTGTGTTGCTCCCCTTCTAGCCCCTCCATAACCTCACCATTCTCTCCTCCTGCTTTGTCAGCTCCCCTCCCTCTATTCTCCCTGGATTCTTTCGAAGTCTTTTCTTGGTACAGAAGGTAGACATGGAGAACTGGCCGTGCTAACACGGTTTATAGCTGCCCAGAGACGGCGTCAGACATGAGCGAGCAGAGGAGAGAGGCTACAGAAAGGGAGGGAGAACGGGGGAGAGGGGGGGAGGAGGAGAAGGGAGGAGTCTGCAAAAATACCAAGCCATGGTTCACTTCAGCAGGCATTTAAAGTGAGGCCAACGAGAGGACACGGAGAAAGAAAGCAAGAAGAAAAAAACGCTCTTCCTGGGTTTCCAGGTTTATTTCTACTGCTTGATGAAAAAATGTTTTCTGTCCACAACTGTATATTTAGTCTAAAATTGTCTCAAGCTAAACACGTAACTCAACACGCAGTCACAAAATAAAAAATAGTGATAATGGTAAGTTCGTAATGGCAAAGAATAATGTTTTTAAGTTTCTCTCCATTCTGACAGACCACCCAAATAATGGTAAATATGGAAATGGGATCTTGAGCTTCTGCCACTATATTTGAAACTTTGACCAAACCTGAAAAATGTGGGAGGGGTTTGGTTTTACATGCCAACACCTCCTCCAACACGTGAGACTTAATCACTTAAGTTAGATTTGTTATCATTTTAGAAGGGAATATCATTATTTTTTCTGAAGAATCACAGACATGCACTGTGCCATGGGGTATTACTAGGGATGCACGATAACTGTTTTTTTTAAACCGATACCGATAACCGATAACTTTCAGCTCCTAAAGGCCGATACCGATAACCGATAATACAAACATATACCTAAGATCATTACATCAATACTATGAACAAAACCAAAAACAGTTTTGACTATTTAAATGAACAGATATTTATTTTTTACAATGAAAAACTATTGGAAAGCCTCTCAAAGAGGGGTTAACTTGCTGCTGGCTTGCTCACGTTAGCTCCTGTTAGCTCCTGTTAGCGTGATTTCAAAACTCCATGGAAGCGACGGTTATGTTTCAGGTGGCTGGTCGGGTTTGACGTATTAAAGCTTGTGCTATTTTTCCCTCCTTCGCTTGGAGCATTTGACACAAATAACCAGCGAACTATCTTCTTCTGAAACTTTAACGACATTTTACACCATCACCGCCATGTTTGATTGTTTTTATCAGCGCACTGTTCCACAATGCTGCATTCAAGGTGTAACGTAAATTCCTCCGTTCCCTCGTTTGCAAGTCGTTCTTTCAGCCTTTTCTATTTTGTATGTGTAACATGCGGGAAAATACTTCGAATATCAACTTAAGTCAGCAACTACTAAAATTATGACCGAGTTAACAAGTTGTTTTCTGGCATGAGGGGATATTCTTGATTTTCCTTACTGAGAAATCATTTTTTTGATCATGCCGACGTCACTTGAACATAACATTTACTGCTGGTCATTCAAGGCTCAGAGGGAACGAGGCACTGCTGTGTTGACAAAAATATATATGTTATCGTGGCTATTCGTCATAATATCGGACTTATCGGAATGACGTCATAATTTTCCTGGTATCGGCCCGATAGTTATCGTGTATCCCTAGTTATTACAGTTTCCATAGTTACCGTCATGGCTAAAAGTTTTGGCACCCTTCCACATAAAGACCAAACATCTCCAAATGTCTGCAAAATAAGTTGAAATTGACAAAAGTATTTGGTGTCTCAAATTCTTTATTAAACTAACACAGAAACTTAATCACAACTTTATATTTCATTTTAAATAATATATTACACAGAAATTGCTGTGGCAAAATTATTGACACCTTGAATTCAATATTTGGTAGCACATCCTTTGGAGAAAATGGCTGCTGTCAAACGCTTCCTGTAGGTTTCAGTGAGATGCCTCCACCTCTCTACGGCCAGTTTGGACCACTCTTCTTTACCAAACTGCTCCAGTTGACCCAGATTAGAAGGGTTCCTTCTTCCAACGGCCATTTTCAGATCCCTCCACAGGTGTTCAATGGGACTGAGATCTGGACTCATTGCGGGCCTCTTTAGAACAGTCCAGCGTTTTCTGTTGAACCAGTCCTGGGTGCTGTTTGATGTGTGTTTAGGGTCGTAACACCCATGATGTTTGACGAAGACCCAGCTTCATGACACTTGGTGAAACATTTCTCTCCAAAATACCTTGGTAATCACCAGATTTTATAATGCCACGCCCACATTCAAGGCACCCAGTACCAGAGGCTGTAAAACAACCCCAAAACATCAAGGCTGTTCTTCTGCTTGAAGGCTTCATTTCTTTTCCTGTAAACACAGTCTATGTGATTTACCAAAAAGCTCCAGTTTGGTCTCATCTGTCCAAAGGACATTTTCCCAGAAGGATTTTGGCTTGTTCAGGTGTGTTTTGGGGCTTTCTTGTGTCTGTCTTTCAGTAGAGGCTTCTTCTGGGTCTCCTACCACAGAGCCCTCTTTCATTGAGCTGGTGACGGATGGGACGCGTTGAAATAATTGTTCCTTGTGTCTGAAGGTCAGCTTGAATCTGTTTAGCAGTTGTCCGAGGTTCTTCTGCCACCATTCCAACAATCCTTCGCTTCATTCTTTTGTCCATAATTCTCTTGCGGCCACTTCTTGGAAGGTTGGCTACCGTACCATGAGCCTTAAACTTCTTTATAACATTTCGCACAGTGGATCCAGGAACATGAAGGTCTCTGCAGATGGACTTGTAGCCTTGAGATCGTCTACGCTTTGCTACAATCTTTTCTTTGACTTCCTCAGACAATTCTCTGCTTTTCTTTCTTTTGTCCATGCTCTGTATGGTCTAGGGATGCACGCGATTAGTCGTCTAAACGATTAAACGTCCGCCCACTTACTAGTCGGCACCAGAAATATTAGTCGTTTAAACCAATTTTTGTTTTATTTATGTACAAGGCCGCTTAACTGTCGTACAGCCGCCCGCCACTAGTCGGGGCTACAGAGCCGTCAGACAGCAGTTCCCCTCTCCGCGGCAATGCTCGAGTAGACTGGAGTTTTAAAACGGCACGGTGGGAAGATGGCCTCTCGCAAAACCAGCGCAGTTTGGCAGTACTTTAATCTAGAAAATGAGAACAAGGTAGTATGTAGACTGTGTCAGAAACAACTGGCATACAATCACTCGACTGGAGCAATGCGCAACCACATTCCACTCAAGCATTTGGATGTTAATCTGCACGAGACGACGGCTGCTGATGCTAGCGGTGCTAGCCACACTCAGGCCGATTTGACATTGTTTAGCCGGATACGTGTTCTCCCGTCCAGTCTGAGAGGATAACGCAGCTCATCGTGATAATGACTTCACAAGATATGCGACCAAGATATGCAATATATGCGTTTTCCTTTTTTCTAGACTAGTCGACTAGTCTTAATTAAAATTTTTCGTTTAGTCGACAGGGAAATTAGTCGCCAGGAACATCCCTAGTACGGTCATGCAGTGACCCACATCAGCAGAATGGGGGGGGTTGCTCCTTTTAAACTGGTTGGATAACTGATTACTAGATTGATGTCACCTGTAAACTCACCACAGGTGAGTTCAAGGTGAATGACCTCCTTGAAATTCATTTATTCTTTGTAAATCTAAAAGGGTGTCAAAACCTTTGTCACAGCATTTTCTGTGTAATCTATTATTCAAAATGTAATATTAAGATCTGATTAAAAAACAAAGTTCCTGTACTTATTATTAGTTTAATAAAGAATTTGAGACACCAAATACTTGAGTCAATTTCAACTTATTTTGCAGACATTTGGAGTTGTTGGGTCTTTATGTGCAAGGGTACTAAAGGGCAGTGGGTGGAGTCAGTTGTCCTCCAACCAGAAGGTTGCTAGATTGATCCCTAGCTCACTTGTTAAAGTGAGCTAGGACCGGACATAGAACCCAACATTGTTCCCTGATCCACTCACTGCAGTATGAGTGTACGAGTGTACGAGTACGAGTGTGAAAGTCAAGGTTCTGCTGTACATCGAATACATGAACATATAATGGAAGTGCTACCGGGTCTTTGTGTGAATGAGAAACACATTGTAAAGTGCTTTGTAGAGCCTGGATAAGGTTTAAAAGGCACAATATAAATGCAGGCTGTTCTGAGTTATTTACTGAATTAATCCACTTCTTTATCTTACATCATTATCAGGTATTTAAATTAGGAGCCTCAGTTGTTCTTTAAACTCTTGTATTGAGGGAAAACGCATTTGCAAAACAGCTGCAAAGCTACATGTCATAGTTAGCAAGTTAGACTAAGGCTTCTGACCAGCCATAATGAATAACCAGAGCTATTATTCCTTCAGTGAAGTGAAGATGATTTTTATAAAGTGAGGACATGGCCATTTCTAATCTTCAGCACTATTTTGGTGCAAAGTCAAGATATCCTTTCTTCAGACAGTACCCCCTCTTATCAAGGCCTTTCATTTCTTGTCCATCATTGTTTCGCCTTACTGGTTTGTCTCACTGTCTGTCAAATCATGACAATACTACTCTTATCCTTCTCACCTCCGACTGCAAGAGAAGAGTCCAGTATAAATGTTCTCTGTGAAGCTCTTTGTAATTACATCATCATCTTGTTTTATTCTGTGTAACTTTTATCTGCTATTTTACTGTATTACTTTCTGTATAATGTCCTTGAGAGCTTTGATAATACAATGTATTACTATCATTATTATCAAAAGTAGATAGAGGTTTTGGAGTACAGTATCTCTTTTAGGGAAGACCTTGCAACAATAAAGCACATACTGCATCCATCACAGCAACATGACTTCACAGGAGAAGAGTCCAGGTGCTGAACTGACCTGCCTGCAGTCCAGACCTTTGACCATTACACAACACATGGCCCGTCATAAAACAATTAATCCAGCAACAAAGGCCCAAGACTGTTGAACAGCTAGAATCTTGCACCAAACAAGAACGGGAAAACAATTATCTCCGACATTAGCAAATCTTTAATGGGTGCAATCTACATACTCAGCCCACAAATGCATGTTCCTTACAAATGTGGCTCCATTTCATGTACTGTTTAAATGTACTACTCCATAATGGATGTGCTGGCACTCCTTGAGGCTAACACCAATGGTAGGATCAGGATGAAGAGAGTTTTTAGGGACCACGACGATTTCCTGACCTATGATGATGATTGGCTAATATGCTGATTTATATTCCCTAAAGCAGTGCTCTTGGATCCACATGTTGAACTGTGTGTCCAGTGTTATACTGCTGGAACCACACCATCCATGCATGTACACACATGCAATATATATATATATACATATATATACATACTAGAGATGGGCATAATTAATCGATTAATCGATGATTGATCATTAAGAATTTGGTCGAAGAAATTAATTTTCGTCGATGAACCGAATGTTTTTTTTTTTAAACAATCCGAACGTAGGTTATCAGTGCACGTCCTCAAACAATGTGATGTATTTCGCTGTGCCACCGATAGAAATTTGGCAGCAGGGGGCAACATTTCACCATCACCCTACCCTGGCTGGACTCAGTTGTTACACGCGAGCTTCTGTAGGTCATCGCCTAATCATGAAGCGGTCGCGGCGAAGTGTGGCGTTGAACCATTTTCGTTTAGAAAATGAGCAAGTGTACTGCAATCACTGCAATGCTAATTACAAATACAATTAATCGACAACGACAATGATGTATCACTTGAACAACGCGCATCCAAGCCTTGTAAAGGACGGTGGAGGCGGTTCATCATCAGCCTAGCCTAGCCTAGCCTAGCCTAGCCTCAACTCGGTGTTAGCACAGAGCAGAAGGAGCTGCAGCGCACATCGATCACACAACAAGCGCATCTTTTTAAGAATCTTTTTAAGAAACAAAAAGCCTGTAATACTGGCGCCTTGATATAAATTGTCCTTGTTAAGTAATCTCCTCGATATCTCTTGTTTTATTATCGTTGTTTTTTTAAAGAAAAGAAACAGGAAATGTCACGTTATTGTCGACCACAACATCCGGGCCACTGAACACATCTGGGCATGCGCGGGCCATAGCAACCAGGCCATAGCAACCAGGCCAAAGGGGAAAACAAACGCCACGCCGATATCGAGAATATTTGTGATAGTTTTCAATATAAAAATGTCAATGATTAATCGATTATTAATCATTAATTCTCCCGACGATCGACAAATAAATCTTGACCAAATGCCCATCCCTAATATATATATATTTAGGTCCCCATGGCCAAACATTTGTTTAACCAGTAGTGACACTTTTGATCATCCGTTGAGTGAGCAGCCAAAGGAGCAAAAGGACATAACAAGCAAATTAAGAGAACATGGTCAATTTGACATTTTCTCACAATTAAGAAAAAAAAAAAAAATTGTAAAAGGATGACCATGGTGTAAATTTCTACAACTACAAAAGTGTTCTTAGAGACATGAGAGATTGACTTTTTGTATTTTGTAGGATGATACGGAAGTTCTGTTTTCTGAGATTTTTTGCATAAAATCCAAACTGATGCCCACCAAACCCGTCTTCTTGCTTTGATGTTTACGTGTTTCTTTATTTGATGATGTTATTTCTGTGTTAGTCTTCTTATGCTGCTGCACACCGACATCTCCAGGCCACTGAGATTACAAAGACTAAACTAAACTGTGCATATGACCAGAAAGCAATTAACATCAATGCTTTCTACTGATAGAAGGTTACACCGGGACGAGGCAGGAAGTTTATTTGCTTGGTTTTATCTGATAGCTGGCATGGATGATCAATGCAGCTAGACGAGGCTTCATAAAAGCAAGTGGCTATTTCTTCAAATGATACGGAAACTGACATTTTAATGTGAACAAAAGTTCTTTGTTCTGCTTTAAGCAATTTCTTCTCGTATTTTCACTTAAAAGAGAAAAAGAAAAACAAAGATATTACACTGAACTGAATTCAGTGAAAATGCGTATGATCTGTTGGCTCTCCTTCAACAAATGACTCACTGGATGAAAAACAGCTCATACTTATCAGTCCAATGTTTAATTGGCAACATTGTGAAATACAGTTATAATCTTCAGAGATCATTTTTTCAGTCTAACATTTTTTTTGTAAAGGTTTCTACCATCCGACTCCAGCAACTTCAAAGCTATATCTGAGATCCAGCGCACTGGTTGGTCTCAACAAACAGCAACAGGTTTTACGATGGTCCAAAGACTCCTCAGAGCAGGGACGGTCTTTATCAGAGGATTTAACCAGGATCTGACTGATGCATCTTGGTCCTGCAGTCGTTAAATCTTCGTTGCTTCCTCCGCTAGCTCCTTATTTACATCTGAACCATCACGATAACTGGGTTGAGTTCTCTGCTCTCATATCTAAAAAAGAAAAAATAAAAGTTTCTGAAAATATTTGCCAACTTATATATTACCATAAGTGAATCATTTTTTTTAAAAAAATAAAAGAAAAAGAAAACATGACATATATTTCTAAAAATAATTACAGGTTTAAGCTGAGTCAGGTAAAAAACAGAACAAAAACAAACTGTATTTTTGCACATTTTTAAATACTAGATTTTAAGCAGCTTAATCCAGCCATAGTCATTAATCAACATGAACAAGCCCTACATCTAAATAAAAACAGTTAGATAAAGCGTTTAACTGGGTAAAGTTCAGCAGGGTGACAGAATCAACGTGTCAGTCTCTACTTACCTGCAGATCTATTTCAGACGGCTCTGCGGCGGTCCGGTCCAGGTCGGTTCTCGCTCGCCGTCATTTGTTGTGCAGACGAAGAAAAGATTTCCCAAGAGTTCATTTGCATGCATCTGTTTGTAATATGGCATCATGTTTTACTCAACATCTTAAACTGGCATCTAAGACAAATGATATTTATTAATGATAAATTAAATAGTATTTCTTTTAATGAGTAATTGTCTTAATTCTTAACACTTGTAGATACTGTATAATAACTCATTTATCTTGGTTTAATTTTAAAAAATGCATTGCAAGCTTTTAAAGGTGGGACACGGGGGTTTTGAAAGAAGCTTAGAAGATCGATACCCGATAAAATATCGATATATATCGCAGAATCAATAAAATCGCTCAGCTCTAGTAATAGTCTTAGCTCCAACACGATGAATAACTGGGAGGTTAAACTAGAGATAATTCAGAGTTCACCGCCAACATGCTCAGTGTGGCACTCGGACCATCTGCCATTCAAAAAATAAATAAATAGAAACAAAAGGCAACAACGGAAAATAATAAATCCAAAGACAATCTAATCCACTTGATGCCAGATTCTGCTGGACCTGAAAGCAGATATTTGCCATAATAAACAAAATACACTGAAGAACAGACGGAGCTTTTATTCTTCACTGAAATTCAAGTGACACTGTGTATTTAACTTTTAAAAAACTTAAATTTAACCAGGTACACATACAGTTTTTCTGCCATTTTTTTTTTACATGCTGCAGAAGTGTAGTTTTACACATAACTTAAGGAAAAAAAAAGATTTAATACTACTACAGGCTGGCTAAATGAAGTGAGATGTGAAATGAGATAAACATATATATATATATAAACTAAGCGCAAAAAATAAGGAAATTTGTGTTTTGTAGATTAATATTCTTGTTATGATTTTTCTTATTTTTGGCAATATATCTTTGACTGTTTTAAAGCTTAAAGATTATTTCCCTTTTAAATGGTGACACATTTGTAATAAATACACAGACGACTCACAAAAAGGTGGGGAAAAATTTCAGAATGGACTGAAAATTCTAATTAATTCTTAGTTCAGCTGTTTGGTGTTTCAGTACCTACAGCACTTATACTTACATGGCATGCTTCTGCTTAAATGCCATATTTTCATGATATGACAACACTGCATCATTAACGTTTTACAAGTTGAATATTCCTAATATATATATATATATATATATATATATATATATAGATATATATATATACACACATATACACACACACACAGATATAGAGATATAATATATATACATAGATACACATATATATATATATATATATATATATATATATATATATATATATATATATAGATATATATATATATATATATATATATATATATACACACACACACACACACACATGGGAAAATAAACGAAAATGAAAAGCAGAACAATATAACTAACATTAAGAAATATCGGTTTCAACTAGTGCTGGGCGGTATGACCAAAAATTTATATCACGGTATTTTTCAAAATTATATCAGTTTCACAGTATTTTACGATTTTTTTTTTTTTAAGGCACAACTGGGTGTTAACCACATTTTCTAGTCATTTAGAGAGGAATTGCTGCAGTAAATTGTCTTAGAATGACCTATTTTACTGTCACGAGGAGTGAATATTGTAGAAAAACATTAATATCTACACTAGTATTAATACAGGTTTGCATGGCCTCACAAAATGATACTATTTACAAAGAGGTGGCACTCGTTATTCTAATTAAGTGAAGGAATCAGAATGCATGATAGTTGCAGTTAAAATACAGAACCCTTTTATTTTTCAAATTTTGCAAACAACTTGAAAAAACATTTTGTAAAAGATCAACATTAACTGCACAATGTAAACAACGTTCTAAAGTTGTAGCCGCGGGAGGCAACACCAGCCTGGTGTAGCCTCCCGCGGCTACAACTTTAGCTCGGCAACATTTGCAGATTATTGTAGTTTGTTGGACGTCGTCTTTTTTAAACCCAAAGAACTTCCACAGGACAGACACGGCTCCTTTAGGAAGAAGTTCCTCAGTCTCATGTTGCCATTCTGGAGCTTCCACTTCGGGACTTTAGCTGTCCCGAACTAGTAGTGTTGTGGCTCCAGCGCAACTGCAAAACAGTCCCCTGTCAAACAATGTTCTGCGGCACTTATGTTCTGCCGCGCGGCGTTCCCAACGTTGTGTACGCTACAGTACATACTCACCGGTATTACGGTATTATTATATGAAAAATTTATATCATAAGAAAAATAAACACTGGTATTCAGTATGAACCGGTATACTGCCCAGCACTAGTTTCAACTGTCTTATAACGGACCACTTGACTATCTTTAGGAGCCACCATTGAGCTCTCAGACCCATCCAGGCCTGGTGTCCACAGAAACCGTCAAAGCAACTTCTGAATCCTGGGATGGTACATCGTCCTGAAAGCTGCATATAACTTCACATCACGTCCTCACATATCAACGATAAAATTGAGGCTAACTCACGGAGCTAGTTCCACTTTGCACATCTTACACAGCAAACATCATGGCAGAGGTGACGAAGAAACCAAAGAAAGTAATGTCAGAGGGCGTGAGAAAGAGAAAATGAGAGAGTGATCAAGCAAAACGAGTAAATGGCTGGTTTTCACTCTGTAAACAACCTAAAAAAAAAGCCACACTGAACTGAACTGTAAATGCACGAATATTTGCATCTTCACAGAACCATGTACAGGTTGAAATGTCATCACCTCTATTTATGTTTGTCACGCTGTCACAAACTTATACAGTGATATTTGGGTAAAATTCTTATTATTTTACCCACTCAGGTGACATCTTAAGTTTTCCTCAGGCTGCCTTTGTATCTGCGTCTATTCGCCGGCTTGTATAAACATATTCACGTGTAAAACAGCCACTGTCCTAAAAACTACTGTGTGCACGCACCAGCAGGGGGTGCTAGAAATCTCAAAACAGTAAACTTGTTCTGGGATTGCTTTAATTGCTCTTTCGTGTTTTGCGTTCATGTCTACATAATAATTTTTGTTTAGTTGTTAACACAAATAGCTAATCAGCCAATCACATAACAGCAACTCAATGCATTTGGGCACGTAGATGTAGTCAAGACCAGTTTCTGAAGTTCAAATTGAGCATCTGAATGTTAAAGAAATTGGATTTGCCTGATGGGCTGAGTATTTCAGAAACTGCTGGGCTACTGGGATTTACATGAACAACCATCTCTAGGGTTTACAGAGAATAGTCCTAAAAAAATAAAAAAATCCAGGGAGCGGCAGTTCTGTGGATAAAAATGCCTCGATGGTATCAGAGGTCAGAGGAGAATGGCCAGACTGGTTCAAGATTAGGGATGCGCGCGATTAATCGTCTAAACGATTAAACGTCTGCCCACTTACTAGTCGGCACCAGAAATATTAGTGGTTTAAACCAATTTGTGTTTTATTCATGTACAAGGCTGCTTAACTGTCATACAGCCGCCCGCCACTAGTCGGGGCTACAGAGCTGTCAGACAGCAGCCCCCTCCCTGCGGCAATGCTCGAGTAGACTGGAGTTTTAAAATGGCATGGTGGGAGGATGGTCTCGCAAAACTAGCGCGGTTTGGCGGTACTTTAATCTAGAAAATGAAAACAAGGTAGTATGTAGACTGTGTCAGAAACAACTAGCATACAATCACTCGACTGGAGCAATGCGCAACCACATTCAACTCAAGCATTTGGATGTTAATCTGCACGAGACGACGGCTGCTGATGCTAGCGGTGCTAGCCACACTCAGGCCGATTTGACATTGATTACCCGGAGACGGTGTTCTCCCATCCGGTCTGAGAGGATAACGCAGCTCATCACGATAATGACTTTGCAAGACATGCTTCCACTTAACTTTGTGGAAGGTAAAGGCTTCAGGAAGCTAATGGAATATGTTGAGCCCAAATACACCGTACCGGGACGCAAACTGATAACTTCCAGGCTGGAGCGCATCTTTGTTTTAGACTAGTCGACTAGTCTTAATTAAAATTTTCATTTAGTCGACAGGGAAATTAGTCACCAGGAACATCCCTATTCAAGATGATGGAAACAGTATCTGAAATAACCACTTGTTACAACCAATGATGCAGAATTCCATCTCTGAAAATCAGAGACATCAACAACATGAAACCATGGATCCATCCTGCCTTATATAACCAGTTCAGGCCAGTGGTGGTGGTGTGATGGTTTGGGAGATATTCTCTTCGCAATCCTTGGGCCTTTTAGTACCAACTGAGCATCGTTTAAACACGACAGCCTACCCGAGTATTACTGCTGAACCATGTTTCGTACACATTTTACCAAAATATTTCCAAGATTTTTCCCAAGATGCTTTGGTAACACTCCATGAAAACACAACCCCCAAATTTTTGGAACACATCAAATTTAAGCTCTGACACAAAATAAAAAATGTGTATTCATTCAACCGCTGAAGATACTCTGAACAAAGGAGAACCCTGAGATAGAGATTGCGTTAGTAAATGTCCAGTTGCTTCCACAAAAAAATTAAAAATTTTCCCATGTCAATCTAAAATTATGTGCTTTATGTGTATAATTATTAGAACTACTAAAACACGTGGTGTAAATTTCCACCACTTTTTCCAAATCTTTTGGGTGTTTATAAGAGTCCAAAACTAAAATCCTGAAAATTCCCATTTTCAAATTCCATTACTTTTTTTTCCCCTAAGTAGTCTGATGGCTACTTCCAGCAGGATAGGGTTAGGGTTAGGGATGATGCACCATGTCACAAACCTCAAGTCATCTCAGACTGGTTTCTTGAACATGACAATGAGTTTACTGCCCTCAAAGGCCTCGACAGTCACCAGATCTGAACCCAACAGAGCACCTTTAGGATGTGGTGGAACCGGATATTCACTTCATGGATGTGCAGCTACGTGATGCTATCATGTTAATATGGACAAAACTCTCTGAGGAATGTTTCCAGTACCTTCCAGAATCTATGCCACCTAGAATTAAGGCAGTTCTGAAGGCAAAAGGGAGTCCCACCTGGTACTAGCAAGGTGTACCTAATAAAGTGATCCGTATCCATGACATGGCAATCAGTTGCAAATCTGAGTGGTTCACTTATCCAACTCAAAAACTAAATGATTTAATACGATGAATAATGCACACACCGACACACACAGGTGACACTACATACAAGAAGTACTCTACCTTGAGATGATTGTGGTCTGGGAACAGCTGGGAGGGGTCGCTGGGACCTCGGCTGACTTGGCGGGAGAGCCATTTGAATGGGACCGACATACTCAACAAACGTCCCTGGAAAGTCGCCTCTTTGCTTGGTCCGTTCATTGTAACCCAGGAGCCAGCCCTAGTCGCTCAGGATGCTCCGCACAAGCCTCCTCAAAGTTCTCCGTCGACATCAGAGAGGCCTTGCTGACCGTCAGCAGGTCCCCGGCCTTCAGATCCAAGTCTTCTTCCTGGTCCTTAGTAAACGTGTAGAGCGCACGGTACTGGAAACCCTCTACCGCCATTTTGTTGCACAAGCAAAAATTAAAATGGCCACCGAATAGATGTTTAGATGATTCAGCAAGAGTCCCAGTTTGTGCTAAAATTCTTGTGAGAAAAACCCAAAATCTTTGCTGAATCCCTAAAGGCCGGTGACGTTGCAGTGGTTTACAGGGTTGGAACAGGGGAAGTGAGGAAAGGACGGGAAGTCATCCGAAGCTTAGAAGCATTTTTAAAACTTGTTAACGTAGCATTCTGCTGCTTTTATGATGGTAGCGGTGGCAGTTTCAGACCTGGCCTACGGCGGTAGACTGATGTACTTTCCTCAGTTTGATACCCCGGTTGAGCCAGATGATGGAGCAGAGGGAAAGCGTTGGAAACATGCTCTTTCAAGCAGCAAAAAGCTGAAGGCTGGGTGCTACTGGGGGTAGCCTGGGAAAAGATTTCTGCCAGTCGAGGGCGCCGAGTCGCCGGCTCTCCGCGGTCAAGTCAAGTGGTCCGACTGGAGGACGAGCGGCAGAGTGGAAAGATTTTTTTAATCCTCTCCCGTCCTTTCAAAATCTCCACGTTATGAGCCGGACTTATGACTGACCTGCAAAACACACACAAAAAAAAAAAAGATGAACGAAGATTGGAATTTTTGTCTAAAAGAACAATAACTGTAAAAATAAAAACTGTAATGAGTCGCCATTAAATAGGATCAGAAAAGCGGCCCGGGTCTACGCGAAACCGGGCATAAGCAATGCATAAAAATGGCGAACTGCGACAGCTTCCTGCATTTGTGCAGTCTACAGTTAGGATGAAGAGATCGGATGATGCTGCTGCGTCATAACCAACAGCAGACTTAGTCCCTGGACGGGAGTCTCCGTTCCCTCCTCGACATCCACACACTCACAGCCTTAACTGACGCATCACACTTCCAACAACAAAAAACAAGTCTCACAACGAAATAAATGTTTCTCCAACGTTACGTATTCAGAATTCAGAGAGAGTGTGTGCATGCAAAGAAAGCTAAGAACTGCACCAGGTTTTTTTTAAAAACATGCAGGACCCTTTGCAACAATCTCAGCAGAGGAAAGAGGAAGTTGTGTGTTGCCTGAGAAATATTTTGGGCTGATTTCTGTCAAAAATTACTAAATCACACTCATACGTATTCCAAACTCAAGTAGATTAATTGTCAAATCAGGCAACCAGGCCGGCACCGCAACATAAATAATGACTTAGAAACTAAACCACACTTCCTCCAGTCGTTTATTTATTCATAAACATAAATACATAAAAATATGTCCCTCTAAAACATTACCTGGGATATGAAAAATACTCTATGATAAAAGGTAAATTCAAAGTACCGCAAGTTCACTGTTTGCACTATAAAACATTAAATAAAAAAATAAAAGGTTAAATCTAGCATGATGACAGGTTCTGCCAAGTTACAGTAAATTAGAACAACAAGGTTATTTTACAGCAGAAACCCAAAAGTGTAGGTTGAAAACAGCAGATTATACCATACATCTTATGTTATTTGTTTTCCTCTATTTAGCCATAAGAGACTACAAATAAGTAAAATTTTTAAAATAGCAACTATGTTCCCCGATAGGTCGAAAGGAATAGAGACATTATAGTTACCAGATTAAATATGGCATCTGGGGTCTATGGATCCACCAAGATGCTTCTATTAAACTCTAAATAAGAGAAAGGATGTCAATGATAAATAGAAGTCGGTGTACGAGGCAGAAATGTGAATGAAGTCTCATTTTGGAATAGCAGTAGTACCAAAACGGACCAAATCTAAATGGCTGTAGGCCTGGCTCTCAAGGTCTGATGTTGTGCCAGTGTTTCGTTAATGTTCATGAAAGGACAATGTTTGGAATGATGCACCGTAGATGCTCGAATAAAGTTACGGAAAAGCATAAAATGCGAAACGAAACCTTTTGTCTTACGTGTATGAATGCTAAAGTGCGTTTTTCTCAGCCTCAGTCTACAGTCTTCTCTCCCCCCTCGACATTATGAAAGCGACTACACGTTTAATGTTAAACCTTATAACATCTTTTTTTTTTTCTTTTTTTTTTAAAGAGGTTTAAGAGAAACTATGCGAACGGGATGCAGCAGAGTGGAAAACTCACCCCACTTTTGATTGAGAGAGAAGCTAGACAGGCTCAGCAAGACTCTTTGGTCCCATATCCTTCCAGTCGAGAAGCAAGAAGTGCCAGGCTAGACACGTGGCACTGGCATACCCAACCACAGCCCGCAGTCCTCACACCACCATAACCGCCCCCCCACCCCCCCAAAAAAACCTTAACTCCTCTCCCTCCTCTCTCCACCTGCTCTCCACCCCCTCCCCCACCCCACCCCAGCCCCCGAAACACACAGAGTCCATCCTCCAACAGCCTTCCCGCAGTCGTCAACCAAAGAAAAAGTCCAGTTGTTTTTCCAGTTGCCATGCCTTATATGTTTACAGTCGGAGCGCTGGAGCAGGAAGGCAAAAAAAAAAATAAGACGATAATCACCAAGATCATAAAAGCAGCACAGAGGCAGCGCTCCTGCTCAGCAGTCCGTTTTTACAGTTTAGTTCCAGAGTAGAAAAAAAAGTCCTGTAAGGTTAAAGAGGAGTCATCCCTCTTTAGAGTCCAAGCAGGCGCTCACAAATCAACACGGCGGCAGCAGCTGTTGAGTTCAGCGTCAGTGGATTAACTCCTTTTTTTCAAGACTTTGTATTCAAGTCTTCGCAGAGAGCGACAGAACGCAGTGAAAAACAAGAGTGAGAGTGAGAGACGGGGCACTTTGCTATCAGCGGAGTCAAAGCGACAGAGGAGAGACCACGGGAAAATAATTAATGAATAGACAGCAAGTAAGTGACTGTTGCTAGAGAGAGGGAAAGCTAGCCCCGCAGCCTGATTGGCTGACGCTTCGGCCATGTGCTCCACAGTCACCAGAGAAGCTGGGCAAATGAAGAAAACGTTCTAATATTAGAAAACGTATCTAGGCAGTGATCAAAAATCTGTCCAATACAACTCAGGCTTTTGCAATTCTTCCTTTTTTAACCTTTGCAGCAATGATGACTGCTCCTAGTATACGATGAATGATGACTGAAAAAAAGAGAAAAGGATTATCTCAGGGTAAAAATGTAAAAGCATAATAAAGAAAAACTTAAGGCTGAGTGAATGAATCATGCTGTAGTAGAAAATTATATTTTAAGGAACCAATTAGTGCTGGGCAATATGACGATACATATCGTGGGGACGATATAAAAGTGTGTATCGTGCTATTTCTCTTCTATCGTTTCTAACCTAATTTTATCAATTATTACAGCAAATATGTAATTAAATAACCTGCAACGATAAATTTGATAGAATCATATCTACTTCTACAAAGTAGCCTTTTATGTTTGCACTTTTATTCATGGTTAATGCCTTAAACAGAGTTCTCTTCAACCCTGATGTTTACTTTAGACACTTTATATTGGTTTGCAAACTTTGCACTACAAGGTTACAGATTTCAGAAAGTTGAAAAATAATTTGTGTTTATTTTTTATAGCTGAACTTCAGTGCAAAAATGTGTTTTTCCTCTCAGAAACTGTTGTGCACTTTAAAAAAAATGTGAAAGCTACTGTACCTCTGTACCTACCTGTTTTTGCTGCACTAAAATGTATGTTTGTGACAGTTCAGCTAAATGTCCTTTCAAAATAAAGTTGAAAAGTAAGCAATGAAATTTTTGTCAAACTTTTCAGAGAATAACTTTATTATGGTATGTCATGATATATATCGTTATCGTGATATAAAATAGTCCATATCGTGATATATGATTTTTTTCCATATCGTCCAGCACTAGCGAAGACAATAGTGGAAAACTCCAAGCAAACACCAGTTTTCTGTATTCTTGTTTCTTCCCATGAGTCTTTTTCTAATAAACTTTCATCAGAAGGAATTGGTGAAACTAAATATAAATTTGGCCCATATAGCCAAAATGTTTCTTCTCGCTGGCTGGCTACCTCTTCTTGTGGAGAATTGTATATAAAACGGAAAAAAGAGAGGAAACAAAGAGAAAAACTAAGTTTTCTCCTGTGTTGGAAAGTGCTGCACTTACGTGTACCACGACTATAAATAGTATAATTTGTCTGTAAAATTTTTATAAGTAACGCTGTATCCTTATTAACATTAAGAGAAACAAAAAGTAAAGAAATATAGATCAACTTATAACAAATAACTTTATTAACGTTGTTTTTTAGTCTGTAAAGACTTAAAGTTCATCAATCCCACCGTAGTCACAGTGAAGTCAAGCGTTACATTAGCATCGTCATATTTCCTCGTCTAGTCTCATTATCTCCGTCTCTCTCAACTTTTCTTCTCATCCCTGTTAAATATTTTTCCATGGTGTCTCTTGGGGGTTTGTTCACTTCATACCTCCTGCTCTGGGCTGTGTGCACACATGTCCGTGCAAAAAAAAAAAAAAAAAAAAACGACACAATAGTGATCCCTTGCCAATTCGCGGTTCCGCGGTTTTAGTTATTCGCCGGATTTTTCAGAAATATATATTATAATTTTTTAAAATTTAAAAAACATCACAGGATGTTGTGCATGTTCTCCCACAGTGAAGAAATGTTGTGAGCCAGCCTGGCCCCTTTAAGAAGGTAGCTTTATGGGTAATGGTGTGGCCTTATGGGTAATGTAGTGTGTGTGTCGTGGGACAGCAGAAGAAAACGGGGTTAGATGAAAAGTGTAGTGAGCATCAACAGCAGCCCAGCGTGTATAGATTTACATTCTCTGTTAACCGACAGGAGCCCAACAATACAACCTGTGTGATGTTACAAGTTCCTGCAGTGCCAGAATAAAGTTCCCGTTCCATGCAGAGAAAAACTGGACTTTTTCTTTTGTTGTTGTTAGCGTGTAGCCGCTAATTACGAGCCAAAAATAGCACAATACCAGCGGTTTGTTCGCTACGGTTCAGAGACCAGAGGCTGTGAAGGTAACAGAAAGACCACAGTTGAGCCTTTGTCTTGTTTTGCTACTTTTTTGGGGTTTTTAAACATATTTTAAACATATTATTGAAGCTCGGGGGGCTCCGGCTCCAGTACGCGCATTTTGATTTACGCGGGGGGGGGGGGCGCCGGTCCACATTAACCGTGAAAAATAAGGGATCCCTATATAGCTAATACTCCCTGCGCACGCTGTGTTAATGAGAGCACCACTGCCACCTATTGGAGTATATTTGCTATAACACTTTATTCCTGTACGGCAAAAAAAAAAAAAAAAAAAAGAAGAAAAAAAAAGGCTCGTTCCCTGTTCCCCGGGGTCACACACGCCCGTCCTGCCATCGCACCGCACCCCCCAAAGGAGTCGCGCCCCTATATTTGGAAGACTGCATTAATGATTAGTGTGAAATGGTTCAGGACACACAATCTGGTATAGTTTATTATAACTCCTTTTCAGACGGATTTTAGCTGTACAAACTTTTAGACTGCTTTTATTATACACAGAGCAAAATATCCAATTAAAAGAAAGGTTCCTGGTTTGAACCTCAGCAGGGGCCTTTCTATGTGGAGTTTGCATGTTCTCCCCGTGCTTGCGTGGGTTTCCTCCGGGTACTCCGGCTTCCTCCCACAGTCCAAAGACATGCATGTTAGGTTAATTAAGTAATTCTAAATTGCCCGTAGGAGTAAATGTGAGTGTGAGTGGTTGTCTGTCTGTATGTGGCCCTGCGACGGACTGGCGACCTGTCCAGGGTGAACCCCTGCCTTTCACCCATAGACGGCTGGGATAGACTCCAGCAGATCCCCGTGACCCTTCAAGGATGAAATGGGTATAGAAAATGGATGGATGAATGGATGGATATTTCGTATATTGCCAATTATAGTTCTTATTCCTGCTCTCCAGCGAAGGCGGACGCTTTTCTGTGAGCTCCTGCCCCTCTATTTGATCCTCGCTGCTCTTTGTCCTGTCTGTGTGTTTTTGGAGCCTCATACGGATAAAATCTGAATATCTAAATTAACCATGGATCTGGTTAGCTGGTCTCTCAATGCAATTGATCAAATTTTTTCTACAAGAAGGGAGTCTACAGGTGAGCCTTCGTGCCCAGATGGAACAGAGCCATCGGGGTACGTTCAAGATCCATGGGCGAAGTGGCACTTGAGCTGCCAGGCTCCTCTGTTCATCGAGGATGCTGAAGATGTTTACATATTTGGATTTATGATCATCGGATTCCTGCTGTTTGGCGTTGGCGGATACCTGATGTATCGGAAAATTAAGCGCACGGATGCTGCTATTCCGGTCCTGATGTCCGTGTGCGTGGAGGTTAGCCGTGCTGTGAGTGCCGAGACTGTAAAAAGAGACGAGATGAATCGGAAACTGGACGTGATTCACGGCGTGAGCCACCAACAGCTTCAGATGCATGAACTCATGGGGAAAATGGATAACAACCTGGGGAAACTACATGCACAGCTTAGGGAGTATGGACATGTATAATTCGGACTTTTGGATGATTCCCACGAGAGAGAACCAGCAAAGGACTCAAGGCAGGCAAAATTCACTGTCAGTCTGACCGAAAACAATCTCTCTTATCTGAATCTGGCTCCCCTGAGCGGCCTTGGCCAAGGCCGAACTGAAAAAGAATCTCACCGAGGTCTTATCCGAAGTAGGCCCCCCCCCCACACCATCCCCCGCTCCATTGCCTTTCCCTGACTCTCAATGTCCTCGCTGGATCCTGGTGTATCGCTGATCCCCCACGTGGAGCGGACTGATTGCACTGCGCGCCACCGGCTGCGTGCCACCGGGCGAGCGTGCACGGGCCGCTTGGCTGGGACCTTTTTCCTGATATGATGTCTTGTCTTGTATTAAGCTTGTTATGCCTGTGCTGAGGTTTTTTTTGTGAATCCCACAACATGTGCCTCTGATCAAGGACATGTGGTGTGAGACACCTGTTTTTTATCCTCTCCCCCACTCATCCCCTATGTGATCATATTTTCTTCTGCTAAAATTGAAGCGCTCTTATAGCGCTGACCCAAGCACCGTTGACTCCTGTCCATATGTTGTGTTGTTTTGTATGTTTCTCTTGGACGGTGAACTGGGAAGTCAAATTCTGCTGTGTTGGGACGCTGGCTCAGTGGCGACAATAAATTGATTCTGATTATAAACAAGATTGGAATTGGCAGATCAGAAATACAAATAACCCAAAATTGCCTCAGAAGACTACAATATCTACAAGAAGCCAGTACAATAAAAACAACTCATAGGGATCAGGTGGTGTGTCTGATATTATCCAAATAAGCTCACTTGGTTTCTGTCATTGCATAATGATAAAATACCAAACGTAAGAGAAAGAAAAAACTAACTTTGTGCTGGTTGTTATAATATTATAATGTTTCATACAAGTACAAGAATACATAAAATCCAAACAATGCCCAGTACTGATGTGATAAGCCAAGTGTAAAAATGTTATTAAGTTGCAGCTGACTGAGTATTGTTACATTAGTTAGGTCTGTGTTTATCTATGATGACATATCTACCTATACAAAGACAAATATTTTGTTTATAATCAGACACAGAAACTGATATATATTCTATATCAACCTATTTTAGGGTTTCTCTCAGCTGAGTTGGCCGGCTGTTCACCGTCACACAGCTGATGATCATCACGCTTACCCGTCATTTTTTTTTTCCACTATTTTTGTTTTGTCTGTGACTGCAGGTGGAACATTATACGCATCGAAGCTGCTTGACCTCAGGCCAGAATATAGCAACCGCTCCGATCAGCAGCAGAGCGAGTAGCCTTGAACCCTCGCCGCTGTTGTCAGTTTCAGATAACGTGGCCTCTTTTTGATCAGCACCCAGGGACGTCACCAGAATTTGAAAAATGGGGGGGGGGGGGGGGGGCTATTGAGTGAAGCTATATATTGCTAAATATAGACTGCAAGGGTACAAAAAGTAGTTCTAACTGTATTTTTTTTTTAAAAGAAGAAAAAACATGCATAAAATTAGTTTTGAGTGATCAGTCAACACTGTTGCATCTCAGTGCCTATTTTTCATCTAACATGACTGCAAGAATGTGAAGCCTTTTCTGCCAAATAGTTTACAGCTAGGACTGAAGTCAATGCAATGAACCAGAGGCCCTTTAACAATTTAATAGCTTTGTGGCACAGGCCCCTGATATGTTTCTTTTGGCTAAAAATGACTGATTTACATGGCGAATATATTCTACAATGGAAGCCTGAAATGCCTCCTGTGAACTCACCACTAGCAGCAGGGGCTTGTGGGTTGGAAGCATTGTGCCATGGGGAGCAGCCAAAGGCAGGGGCTACGGCAGGTTAACCCTTGGCTTCCAAAACCGGCTCTTAGGATGAGGAATGTTGCCTCGGAGCCTGAGCTTTTGGGTGAGGTTGAGAGGTATAGATTAGATATAGTCAGGCTCACCTCAACGCACAGCATGGGCTCTGGAGCCAAGTCTTCTCAAGAGAGGCTGGACCTTAGTTTTACTCTGGAGTTGGCCAGGGCGAGAGGGAATGGGCTGGAGTGGGCTTAGTCATAGCCCCCCCCAGCTTGGCGCCTGTATGTTGGGGTTTTACCCAGAAGATGAGAGGGTAGCTTCCCAGCTCCTTTGGATCAGGGAATGCGCTCTGACTGTTGTCTGCACCGATGCGCCAAATGGCAATTCACAGTCCCCAGCTTCCAGGCTCCGAGGCAACATTCCATATACTAAGATAGGGCTGGGCGATTTTATCGATTCTGCGATATATATCGATCTTTACATTTCCCTAGAGAGTATCGATTTTTCAGCCTGCAGGTATCGATATTCTAAGCTCCCTTCAAAACCCCCGTGTCCCGCACGGGTGCTCTTCCTGCAAAGTGCAGGAAGAGCCATTAAGTCCTCAAGCCGCTAGTGTTGCTGTAGAGCATCTCTAACCAGTTATCCAGAAGCTTCTTTCTCTTCCAGCTACAGCTGAGCCAGTCAGGAGGATGGCGGCGAGTATAAACCCAGCGCCTTGCGTGCTTAAAAGCAGATGTGTGGGAGCAGTTCAGGTTTAAAAAGAAAAAGGAAAGCGTAGATTTAGACAAAAGTATGGCGGTTTGCAAGCTCTGTCACACAAACGTGAAGTACTCTGGAAATACCACCAACCTGCGAGGCGAGCCCACCTGAAATGTCACCACCCGGACAAGGTAATGCTAACCGAGAGCGAGCCAAACTTTATTTGTCAGGATTTGAGACCGTATTCAGTGGTAGAAAAACGCCGGCTTTAAGGGCTGTGTTTACTCTCGCGGCAATGTGTCGCAGTTATCTTGTTCGCTGGTACGCCGCAGTTATTTTTGATTTATGCTCAACTTTTGAAGCGCATCTCCGCTATGTTATTCCACACCACAACGCAAGAGCGACAATCACAAACTAGCTAAACTTATTAAACTTATCTCTTGCGTTTTTCCACTTCCTCACCGTCTCGGCCTTATCCAGACCCACATTTATTGCTATCTCCCTCCATGAATTACTAGAATATGTGCTGTCTTTGTAGTGTGGAGAACCAGAATTGTAAAGATGTGGGTACTTCCTCATTTTTTCGATGACGTGGATGTAGAATTGACCAATCAGAGGCCTCCTTTCTCTCCTCTCTGCGACGCTGTCTGCAGTCACCTACCTTTCAGTTAATTCAAACAAATTGGAACACTCACAAGATGTCACAAAATCACTTTGTTCCATTAAAATCTTTCAGAAAATGATGTAAATGTATCTTAAGACAAATATCGATATATATCGTATCGCGAGCCAAGTATCGTGTATCATATCGCCAAATTAGTGTATCGCTACAGCCCTATCCTAAGTTTTGGAAGCCAAGTATTAACCCGCCGTAGCCCCTGCCTTTGGTTGCTCCACATGGCACAATCTTAGTCCTTAGAGGGGAAACTGGAAGTTATTCCTAATGGTGACTCCTTCATTCTGCCGGAGGACTTCAACGGTCATGTGGGTAATGACAGTGGTATGTGGAGGGGTTTGACTGGGAGGAACAGCCTCTCTGATCTGAATCTGAACAGTGTTCTGTTGCTGGACTTCTGTGCTCGTCACAGTTTGTCCAAACACCATGTTCAAACACAAGAGTGTCCACAAATACACATGGCATCACGAAATAGGCCGTAGTTTGACGATTGACTTCATAGTAGTATCATTAGAACTGCAACCATATGTTCTGGACAGTCGGGTGTAGAGAGGAGCTGAGCCATCAACTGATCACCACCCGATGGTGAATTGGATCAGATGGCAGGGAAGGATGCTAGACGGATTTGATAGACCCAAATGTGTAGTAAGGGTTTGCTGGGAACATCTGGCAGGAGTACCTGTCAGAAATCTCTTCAACTCCCACTTCTGACAGAGGTTCACCTGCATCCCAAGGGAGGATGCGGATACTGAGCCCAAATGGATCACGTTTCACACCTTCGTTGTCAAGGTGGCTGACCGGATCTGTGGCCATAGGGCACCTGTGCCGGCCATGGCAAAAATTCTGTAACCCAGTGGTGCACACCCTGATGAGAGAGGTTGTCAGACTACTGAGGTAGGTGAACTTGTAGGACTATGGATACAGCTGACAAGTACTGGCAGACCAGGCGGGCTGCAACCTCTGTGGTTTCTGAGGCAGAAACATGGATGTGGAAGGGCATTTGGCAAGGCCATGGAAAGCTCCATTAGGAGTTTCTAGAAAACTCTCAGATGGCTTAGGGAGGGGAAAGCAGGGCTTCACCAACACTGTGCACAGTGAGGGAAAGCATATCGCTGACCTCAACTGAAGATGTCATCAGGTTGTGAAAGGAATACTTTGAGAGTCAACATGTCTTCCATAGAGGAAGTTGAGTCTGCAGACACTGGGGTGGGCTTGCCTATTACTCGAGCTGAGGTCACCGGGGTAATTAATAAGCTCCACGGCAGCAGGGATCCACCCTGAGTTCCTCAAGGCTCTGGATGTTGTGGGGCTGTCTTGGTTGACATGCCTCTGCAACAGCACATAGACATCAGGGGGCAATGCCTCCAGATTCACAGACTGGGGTAGTGGTTCCTCTATTTAAGGAGGGGGATTGGAGGAATTATTCCAATTACAGGGGAATCACACTCCTCAACCTCCATTTTAAGGTCTATGCAGGTGCTGGAGAAGAGAGCCTGGTGAATCTCAGATCCAGGAGGAGCAATGCAGGTTCCATTCTGGCCGTGGAACACTGGACCAGCTCTGTACCCTTGCTAGAGTACTAGATGGAGCAGGGGAATCTGCCCAAGCTTCATCCTTGCTACTTTTGAATTTTATAGTATTCATTGCATGCCTTGTTGCCTTATATGTGTGGATACAACTGGAGTTTGTGAATTTCCTATTGGGATGAAAAAAAATATCTGGTGAAGGGAGCTTCACCACAACAAACTGGCACAGGGTCCAAAAGAGCTAAACCAAAAGGCAAGACTCTGTTTAGTGGTTCGATCTTTGTTCCTACCCTCACCTGTGGAAGTATGGAAGTGTGTAGGAAAAGTGGCAGTTGAGTTTTTGACTTGGACATTGAACAAGAGAGAGTAAGAGAATCCCTGCAGAATGGAGGAGGAGTGGTGTCAATGTGACAGAGAAGTTCAAGATGGAGGTGGGACTGCATCAAGGGTCAGCTCTGAGCCCCTTCTTGTTTGCTTTGGTTATGTAATGGTGTAATCGCTGTTAGATGAGATCAGACACGCTGCCATTCCAACATATCACCATTTAGACATATCACCATCCCTAAAAACCACTATTCCGACACACAAACGTCCCACCATTCCGACCCAGCTGATCCGCCCGGGAGAGTTGGCTGCCACGATGTTGCGCGCGTTGTCGTGGACACATGCGGAACACTTTCCCACCAAGTCCCCACGTCTCCACTGCATCAACCAGTTTAGCTGTGAGGTTATCAGCTGTGCGTCTACCCTGCATGCTCTGCGTTAACAGGACGGCAGAATTAGCTTTCCAGTTCTCATTGATATAGTGACATGTAATTGTCACGTAGCTCTCTGTTGTGAGCGCGGTCCAGCAGTCCGTTGTAATAGTACTTGCAAGTCACGTTTTCACTTCCTTTTTTTCCTCTCCTGAAAACCGAGCCTCTAATCGTCGGGTAATGATCGGTCTTGATGGAATTTGGTAATTAGGCTCGATATAGCCCATTAGCTCCTGGAACCCTTCACCTCTGACCACACTGATGAGCAAAATGTCTTTTTCCACCATTGAACAGATTTTTTTCCATTATCTTCTCAGACCGCCACGCGTCACACTTTCTCCCGCCATCATGGAGGACAAAGTTCGCTGCGATGGTCCTCCATCGTCTGATGCTGGATGCTTGTTTATTCAGTGGTACTGCATTGTACTGGTACTGCTGGAGTATTTCAGTACTGCATTGTACTCGTACTGCTGGAGTATTTCAGTGCTGTACCGCATAATTTGCAAATGACCTACTCCCCTTTCCGGTCGAAGTTGTCCCACACTGAACTCCTTTTTGCTCTCTTCATCTTCTCTGTAAAGTGGGCTGTGATGGGACGCACGTGATGGCATGTGTTGCACCTGTGGACACGCCCCCATGAGTTGATTGAATTACGCAGCTTAAAAACAAAATTGACCGTTAGTATTAATGGGTTAGATTTACTGTTATCGGTTAACGGTTAAACGGTTAACCATGCGCATCCCTAATAAGAATGAACAAGGCAGTGGCGAGACCCGTGATGTGAGTTGTTGGTATCAGAGTTAAAAAGTTGAGGTTTTCTTTGGGAGTGACGAGGATGGATTGGATCAGGAATAAGAAAATCAGAGGCACAGCACATGTTAGGTGTTTTGGAGAGAAAGTCAGAGAAGCCAGACTGAGATGGTTTGGACATGTCCAGAGGAGGAATATATATATATATCTGTAAACGGATGACGAGGTTGGAACTGCCAGTCCATGTGTATGTTTGGTCCTTTACAATGGCTTCTAATTGTAGTTACAAATCCAGATTTTCCTCACTGCAGTTAGGAAAATCCAAATTTTTACAGATGCCAGGGTGGCTTTTTTTTAAACCTTCCTTAAAATGGCTCTTTAGAAAAAAAACAAAAGGGATGCTCAAACACTTTGGAGCGTCCCTTTTGGTAATAAATAACTCCAAAATGTTCTCATTTACATGTTGTGACTTGTATATTTATCTTGTGTGGAAATTACTGCTGGGCAATATGACGATACATATTGTGGGGACGATAGAAAAGTGTGTATCGTGCCATTTCTCTTCTATCGTTTCTAATCTAATTTTATCAATTATTACAGCAAATATGTAATTAAATAACCTGCAACGACAAATTTGATAGAATCATATCTACTTCTACAAAGTAGCCTTTTATGTTTGCACTTTTATTCATGGTTAATGCCTTAAACAGAGTTCTCTTCAACCCTGATGTTTACTTAAGACACTTTATATTGGTTTGCAAACTTTGCACTACAAGGTTACAGATTTCAGAAAGTTGAAAAATAATTTGTGTTTATTTTTTATAGCTGAACTTCAGTGCAAAAATGTGTTCTTCCTCTCAGAAACTGTTGTGCACTTTAAAAAAAATGTGAAAGCTACTGTACCTCTGTACCTACCTGTTTTTGCTGCACTAAAATGTATGTTTGTGACAGTTCAGCTAAATGTCCTTTCAAAATAAAGTTGAAAAGTAAGCAATGAAATTTTTGTCAAACTTTTCAGAGAATAACTGAAAACATACTTTATTATGGTATATCGTGATATATATCGTTATCGTGATATAAAATAGTCCATATCGTGATATATGATTTTTTCCATATCGCCCAGCACTAGTGGAAATATCTGTGTAAAATTAGATGCAAGCAAATACATACAAGGAACTATATTCTCATTTTTGCACATTGCTCACTAACTGTAGTGATGATAACATTGACCCTGTCAACCTAATTGTTCCTGCTAACCAGGTTGTCCTCAACATGGTGACGCTGCAGTCTTCCAGCTAAGCAACCATGTGTTAAAGTAGGCTCGCTATATTATGTAGCATCATTCACGCATCCACATTAAACATAACCAAACACCAAAACCACCAGCATTCCCAGATCCCTGAAAAACCCTGTCATCTTCTGCAGAGCAAACACAGGACCTCTTGATTACTTTGACCGCTGTGTTGACACCTGTATCTGGAGAAGTTAACTGATCAATTATTCCATCCCCGATATTTGGTGGGAATTCTGTGAAACATCTAGATTAGTCTTTGCAAAACCTTCTTTCAAATCCATGATTAGTAATTTACTGTTACGTTTGAAACAATACACGTAATCTGTTTGCAGACTATATATACTGACTTTTAAAACTGTGATAGTGTGTGTACCTGATCAGAGTACTGATGCACACAATCACTGTGCCAAAATGAGAATATAGTTCCTTGTATGTATTTGTTTCATCTTAAATATTCATTTCTGCACATGCTAATGTACTAATCACAAGATGCACAGGAAAACATTTTGGATTCATTTGTCAGGCCAGGTGGAGCAATCCACTTCCAGTGACGATGCTAAACTCAGCTGGTGAGGGATTTGTCAGACTGGGTTACTGGATACACAGAGAAGAGAAAGGATTTAGGCCGTTACCTCAATAGGGGGTTGATTGCAAAATAAGCCATTTCCCAAAATTTTTCTGTATCCCTTTAAGAAAAATAACCACAACTAACAGTGTCACATGTAACTTTAAGTTACCTTAAGCTTTCTTTACCCCTCTAAGAGCAAGACACTTTACTTAAAAAAAAAAAAAAAAAAAAAAAAGCTGTAGGCTACTTCTTTTGGGACATTTTCACTCTCAGTTCTGCCACAAGTCATCTGATGTTAATGCATCGGTTGCACTGTTTCTGAAACCAAATCCTGAAATCAGTCATCAGGTATCCAGACATGTCAGGCCTTTAGACTGCAGATACAAGAACCAGTGTAACTTTAAAAATGTCAGGTGACAAAGGCTGGCTTCATTTGTTCTGATTAAAAGTAGATTTTTCAGATGCAATATCAAGCCACAAAATATCATTCTGACATTATGACAAGATAGATAAAAATATAAAAACCCATATTTTTTATATGCATAACTTGAACTAGATGGGTAATTACAAGACCTCTTTTCCATATTCTTTCTGCATAGAGAAATGCGCTAATAATAATAATAATAATTACTATTTTAAAGCAGATTTGAGAAATAAATGTTACTGAAATAACTTCACATGATCAATGTAGGTACACACCAACTGTAGATAATCCTGAGCACAGACACGCAACAAGAATAAGTAAAGATTTTATCGTTAAGTTTCCGAAGGTGGGAAAAAAAAGAGTGAAAAGTAGGGATTAAACTTTAAAAGTGGAGGTATAATTAACAGCGAGACTGCGTGCGCAAAGCACACATGCAGTTCTTCCACCATTTTCCAGTACAGTGGCTGCTGCCCCGCTGTACTGGAAATGTGCATTAACCTGGAAAAACTTACCCGCGGATATTTGTTGAGTCGTCTCACTCTCCACTCCGGGATTTAACGTTTAAAAGTAGCAAAGAAAGTCCGTGTTGAGTTTCATCTGCAGGCGGATAGCTTCCTCGTTGAGCGCTGGTCTTATAGCAACCTCTGGTTTACTTTTAGCTACGCCGTCTTGCTCTCTCACTCATTTCCCGTTCATAATTCCCGACTCCAACACTCAGCCATTTTCCAGCTCAGCACGGCGCAGGGAAGGAGAGCGCGTGGGAACTCATGTGAAGAGCGCGGAAAAGAACGAGAGCGAACGGAAAGACACGAAGCGATGAAGAGGGTTGACCTCTGACCCCGGCCGACAGACACCAGCTGAGTCTGTAACCGTCTATGCTAGCTCTTCACTGCTAGCTGTAATTAGTTGGAAATAGTCTTCATTTCCCGAAAAAGGCGATGGAATAACATGTTAATAATAATATTTTTTTTTTTTTAATCCCTAAGTGACATCACCTCTCGCATAAAAAAAAAAGAAAAAGAAAAAAAGAAAATTCCCTCTAATGCGTTTCTCATTTCCCCCAAAGCTTCAGTTCCTTCTCAACTCTTGTATTTGCTTGTTCACTCATTTATCTTTGCAACAAGTTGGTATTCACTGTAGAAAACAACAATATGGTGGACAAAACCTGCAATTGATCTATTCTAGTTTACTTAATGAATTTATCTGGTTAAGGAGCATTACTGTAGTGCAGGCATATACTGTATGGAGCCCCGTTTGGGTCATAATTCAATGAATAAATGAGTCTATTATTATGAAATACATGCATTTATTATTATGAAATATGTATCCATTATTATGAAATGTTTGCCATCCAATCATTATGAAATACATGTTTATTATTATTAAATACTTCCCATTATTAATAATAAATATATGTGTATTATTATGAAATTTTCCCATTATTATTAAAAAATGTAATTATTATGAAATATATTTTTATTATTTAATCTTAGTTTAATGCATAATTGTTTATTTCAGAATGGCTTTTTTATCTACGAATAAGTTTTTACATAATTGCTTCCTTTTTCATAAGAATTAGCTTTTACATAATGGCATTTTGCCAGTGGGCGGGACCAGTGGTTGACCTGCACGCTCATTGGCCGATCCTTCTCCATTCTACGCTCTGACATCGACTAGTTT
Organism: Hirundichthys speculiger; assembly: GCA_018398805.1. Classification (NCBI taxonomy): domain Eukaryota; kingdom Metazoa; phylum Chordata; class Actinopteri; order Beloniformes; family Exocoetidae; genus Hirundichthys; species Hirundichthys speculiger. The sequence goes on along the minus strand of JAGFBZ010000844.1, from coordinate 854,233 downwards.
TGACCGTGGCGTCATCAAGGTGCGCTCCTAGTCCGATTGTAGCTATGGCAGCTTGGACTGAGCTACGGGAAACCTTGACGTTTCTTAGTCCATGTCAACTTTTAACCGTAAACTGAGGTGCATTCTGCCACCTACTGGCCTGGAGTATATACGTTGCACCTCTCACCCACTATCAATATTCACTGTTCTGTTGCTTATTCCTGAATGAAAGAGCAGCCAATCACATAAATGGCTCCGCCCTCTCTGCTGTGATGAAAAACAAAGTCATCATTATGTAAAAGCTCATTCTTATGAAAAACGAAACCATTATCATAATAATGGGAAATATTTCATAATAATAAACACCTGCATTTCATAATAATAGACTCATTTATTCATTGAATTATGACCCAAACGGGGCTCCATAGTACTGTTTGAGTGCACTTTGTCAAAGGCCTCTTCACCAGCTTCACAACTAAGATAGTCAACAATTATATATATATATATATATAATATATTTTAAAAAAAGACTCCAGTCATGCACTAAAGTCCTTTGCAATTCCTTTATTTCACGCAAGGCAGACAAGGGAAAACTGGCATGTCAAACCAGTCTGCAGCACACACCCATGTGGCAGACTTCTCTCAGTCATCTGACAATCAGGGAGTGATGAGCAACGCATTTAAATCACAAACACACTGATGAAAATATGGAGTGACACTGAATCATCTGTGTAAACACGCAAAGATGAGTTCCTTGCTTAATTCGTCACAAGACAAATCAAGCATCAAACTTGTTACATTTTAAAATGTGTAATAACATATAGTAAGATACAATACAAATTTGCTTGAGGGGTCAAATTAAAAACATCAAATCCTGTTCTGAACATATCAAAATGTATGATTTAGAAGTTCAATATTAATTCCCAAACACATTTTCTCCTTAGCATACAGCGAAAATATGAAAACTCAATCTGCATAATCTGCAGGGTTTATTAAGATTCAGCAATACATGAACCTTCCTTTATAAATCCCAGTTTTATCTCCCTCAACTCTGAAAAATACAAACATTACATTTCATAAAACTATGAAATCTGGACAAATTATCCTACTGAGTGACCACCTGATTGGCAATTAGGATGGTAACTTTTCTTTTCTTGTTATAAAAAAAAAAAAGTCATAATCTGTAATGGAACTGATAAAATATTATACTTAAATGTGACACAAGCAACACTCTGAAGTTTAATTCAATGGGAGAATAAGACACCTAAGTAACATTTCATCTAACCCCACAAGGCCTACAAGTCACCACTGGAATGAGCTGCTGTGAGCTCTGGTGAGTTACTGGTACTGGAGTTACTGGTACTGCAACAGGTCAGCTTTCACATGGAAATACACAATAACTAACTCCTTCATCAACTCCAGGTTTCTGGTTCAACTCAAAAGACTTCTTGTCACTTATTTTTCTTTAATAATTTAACAAAAACCGGGACAGAAATCACAGACATGTCTCCACAAAAAGGTAAACATTCATTCATAATATGCACACACAAAAAAAAAAAAAAAAACAAAAAAAAAAAACAACAGCCAAGTTTGTTGCATCTTTTACCTGCTTTACAATACAAGTTGTTTACATTTTGTCTTTACAAGACAATTTGAAAGGAGCTCAATGGAGGCTTGATTCAACAAGTTATCAGAGGACAGACGGCGGCCTGGTTTCCAGAAGCAGGTTATGACTTCAGCGACTGCTAGCATGTTTTAGTATAAACCTGTTCACGGACAGATGGGCGTGGTGGAAGGTCCCATGCATGACACTTATTCTGTACAAGTACTCATTTTTAATGGGTGCTATATACGTACCATGCTTTGGAAAAAACAGCCAGGCTTCCAAATGCTGTGACTATGATATTTCTGTGATATTGTAGATATTCACGCATAATGTTAACTACCAATCTCTCTATGCCAAACATAACTGAAGAGGCAGCAAAGTGGGCATGATGCAAGAATGAGAACTAGATGATTTTTTACAGACCCAAAGTGAATAACAAAATCCTAGACACACTGCAATAGTAGAGATATATATATATATATATATATCTCATTTTCTTCAACTACAATGGGGAGAACACTGAGAAGACGTCACCTGGTTTTTCTATTATCTGCAGCAACTGAATCGTTTGTTTTTTTTTTTTTCAGAAAAAATGAGCCTAAAAAGCTGCACATAAGACTCTTCATTTAAAATAAAAAAATATTTACAAAAAAGCATCAGTTACAGGTGCCACAGTGATTTGAGAACAAAAATAGAAAACAACATCAGGAGTAAACAGTTTGCCGTGTTTTTTTCCGTTAGCAGTGCTGCAGGGTGCGTGTATTACTGAGTACCGTCTCGTTTATGTGATGATTTTCGGTTCGGGTCAGATTTCTGGACTCTTGCAGGTTCTTCTGGAGGGAGAACGGCTGCAGGTCAGAAACCTCAGTTTAATAGCATGCTATCCTTGGCAAAAAAAAAAAAAAAAAAAGAAAAACTAAAACCCTTCCTTGTCTTTTGACTTTGCTTTCTGCGGTGTTTTACTCTGAGATCCTTTCCCGACCCGAGCCCCGCCGGACTCGGGCTGCGATGAGGTAATCCAGCTCGCCTGAAATGTCTTCGGCTGGGCGACAGGAACGTTTGGGCTCAGCGTCGCCTCTTTCTCCTCCAAGTCATCAAAGTTTACTTCTTGCACAGCCTCCTGCTTCTTGAACGAGTCCCTGCGCTCTGACAGAGCCAGCTTCCTCATGACCACCACTTCCTTCGAGTCCCTCGACAGGTGATTCCCTCCGCGGTGTTGTGGCGAGACGGAGGGGCAGTGGTGCTCGCCGCCTCTGCCGGCTGGATCCTGCTGGTCTCTCTGTCCTCCGATGTACAGCCCCTGTCGACCGTGCTCACCAACACAAACGAACCCTGTGGCGGTGGCCCCGTCGTCGTCCTCCAGCCCCTCCCCTTCAGACAGGGGCATCTCCATGGTGTGGCGACGGGTGCTGTAAGCCTTCCTGTCGCCATGGTAACTCCCCGTCTTGTCTCCCGTCAGCTTCTCCGCCGACTGGACTCTCTTGAGCAGCGGCGAGCGTGGCGGCTCCACGCTGCGGGGACGCACGGAATGGCGGGCAATAGTGGGAGGAGATAAGGTCTTGCCGTGGAAGCCTTGCAGGGATTTGGGGTGATTCTGGAGGCAGGATGGGGAGCACTGAGGGGAGAGGGGCTGAGGTGGGGGGATACACGCCAGAGGAGAAGGAGGAATACTGCTGGTCGACTTGCAACGACCAGCTTTTGTGTAGCGGCCGAGGACATGGAGGGAACTGGGACGAGCCTGCGGTACAGGTGAGTTGGGGGAACTGGAGCAAGGAGAAGAGCTGGAATCTGACAGAAAAGGAGAAAAAATTAGGGCTGGGAAAATTATCGCGTTAACGATCTGCGTTATTTTTTTCATTTTAACGCATTAAAAATATTTGACGCATTGATTAATTACATTTGACCACATCCAAACAACAAGTGGGCGACAGCGCGCCATAAATGTAACAGTGCGCGGTTAGTACAGACGAAGAAGAGTCACTTCCGCTATGAGGCTAACATGAAAACAAACTTGGGCTAGCGATGGAAAAGAACAAATGAACACTTTTAAATGGACAATTTTGGTTCAAAATATTGCCGGATGGAGCTTTGGACAAGACAAAGGTTATCTGTATTCATTGCAAAGGGGAATTACAATACCACCGCAGTAATTCCTCGTTGCTTTATCACCTAAAAGCAAAACATCCTGGTGCGGTGATGTCAGACAGTGGATCACGGCAAACAACTTTTCAGCAGTACAGTGCGAGACGTGGGGTGAACTCTAAACAGACAAATGATAGGATTACTAATGCAATTGCCTGTTGGATAGCGACAAACTGCCGACCTGTCAACATAGTTGAAGACGCCGGATTATGTGAAGTTATTAAAGCTGCTTCGGGAGACACGACATACAAGTTACTATAATGTCCCGGATCGAGGAGTTGTATGACAACAAACGAACAGAATTATAATCAATTATAGCACTTTTTCACATCAAGCACACACATAAATGCTCGAATAAGCTATTTGTCGCAGCTTTACAGCTAAAGTTAGTCTCCATTGTTTACATTAAGGAATTCTTCAATGTTTTGAAATATAAGTGCACTTTTAAAAGCTCTTTTAAAAGCTTTTTTTTTTGAAGACTTTCTTAAATATGTTACAAATGCACTTTCAATGCAACATTTTGTGAAAAATAAACGCTATTATTCCAATTTTTTGTCTGTTCATTATACTTTATAATCACATAATTTTTAATCGCGATTAAAAGAATTAACTGCAATTAATCGCGATTAATTTTTAAAAAGAATGCAGTTAATTAGTTAATTTTTTTTAATCGATTCCCAGCCCTAGAAAAAATACATTCCTGATTAAGTAGAAATGTTTACTTTTCAACCCCAGTCCTTCAGTGACTCTACAAACTGGGCCAGGCATTTCCCCTCACCTCCAGACTGGTCCGGGGCCGGGGAGCAACACGGCGTCGACGGCCCAGGAGACAGACTCTGTGTGGGAGACCCAGAGAGGCTGTCGCTGGACGACTGGTGGAAGCCTGAAGAGAAGCTGCGACTGCTCTGCATGGGCGGTGTATGCTTGGACAACTTCTTTAAGATGCTACGTCTCCTGCTGCAAAATAAAAAAAAAATAAATAAATAAAATGAAGGGACTTGCATTTCCTTTAAACTTTGCTAATAAAGTCCATTCTCCTGTCACGTACCTGTCTTGTCCATCCTTCCTCTTAATCTTTTTGCTCCGCCGAGCCATCTTAGCCTTATAACTGGCTTTTCTGGCCGGGCCCACCTTAATGGAGGTGTCCTCTAGAGCTGTTGTTTGGAGAGTAACCTTGTTCCCGCTCTGTTGGAAACAGACCATTAATACAAATGTAAACCCAGGAGGAGGGCATGAATGAAATCTTTTGTGTTGTTTTTTTCAACCTGGCCTTTTTTTTTTCATGCACTTACAACTTTAAGATACAGTACTTGAATTAGTGATGCACGATAACTGTTTTTTAATACCGATAACTGATAACTTTCAGCTCCTAAAGGCTGATACCGATAACTGATAACACACACATATACCAAAGATCATTACATCAATACTATGAACAAAATCAAAAATAGTTTTGACTTTTTAAATAAACAGATATTTATTTTTTCCAATGAAAAACTATTGTCAAGCCTCTCAAACATTTTCATAAAGCTATCAAACAAACCTATTTGATATCTCACATTAACTTAAATAAGGTTCATTACTGACTGATATAAAAAAAATTAAGGCTCCTTGTAGGGCTGGGACGACGCGTCGACGTCATCGATTACGTCGACGCAAAAAATACTTCGACGCAAAAACTGCACGTCGATGCGTCGTCACTCAGAATCAAAAAATGGCGGCGGCCGCGGTATCGAGTAGCAGCGAGTCGTCGGGGGAGAAGAAGCTATCTCGTAACAGGATGTCAAAAGTATGGGAGTACTTTACAACCTAAAGGTAACGATTCGGTGGTCTGTGACCTGTGCAAAAATAGAGACGGCATATCATAAAAGCACCACCGCGATGCACCAGCACCTTGAATAGAGGCACTCGGGAGCTGCTTGTGTGGAGGAGAAGACGCCGTAAGTTTTCAACTTTTTTTTCTTTCCTTGTTTGCGGTGATAACCCCGTCATTCATCCAAACCGCACTACGTAACTTGTGCTCCAGCCTCGCACACACAGAACATGTGCCCACTTAAACACACACACACGCCCCTCACACACTAGAGATGCGCGGATGACGTATATTTTAACCCGCAAACCGCTTCTTAAAATCTCTATCCGCCCGCTATCCATTTGCAGGAACGTTTTTTCACCAATTTTCAAAACCGAACCGACCCGCCATCCTTTTTAATAATATGTAAAATATTTTTTCTTATTATTATTATTATTTGAGTGCTTCGCGGTGTGCACGGTTCATCCGCGCATCTCTATCACACACTCGCCTCTTGCTGACACACTTTTTTTTTAACTGACACAGACACACACTTCTCAAATACACTCTAAAGTTACTACTTTAACTTCAACAACTTTTAGGTTAATGTATTATTATTATTATTATTATTATTATTATTATTATTATTATTATTATTATTATTATTATTATTATACTTTATTGGTATGGGCAGATCATTTAGAAGTATATATTTTTATTAACCTGTGCACTGTGTTTGTGATTTATGTTTTCAGGGACAGGGATAAGCAGAAAAGTTTGTACTATCAGATGAAAAAAAACACCCCCCCTGCCCCCCCCCCCCCCCCCCCCCCCCCCCCCCCCCCCCCCCCCCCCCCCCAGGAGGCTGCTGCAGTTACTGAGAGCATCCTAACTACTAAAAGTTAAACTATCTGTTCACTTAACTGTAATAGGCCTAATACTTGAATTTATTTGTTATTTATTTCACAGATTTAAATGATTAGACTAAGTTGCTGCTGTCACACATTGTGTGTTGTTTTGTAAATTGCAGCTGTCACCGCTGCTGTTATTTTTTATTTATTTTATGTTGATAAGATTTTTGGTTCAGAGTGTGTTTTTGCAGTTTTATTTATTAAAGGAAAGTTTTATTTTATTATTTTTTATTATAGGATTCCATTGCACTATAACTGTGTGCACTTTATTGTTATATTGTTCAATATAATTCATTTTTGAACTTGAAAGAAGAAATTTGTGTTTTATTCATGGAGATAAATTTGCATTAATTGCTATATAGGTCAAATTATGGGGAGATAATCGATAATCGAATCGAAATCGAATCGAATCGGATTTAAAAATGAATCGTTAGATTAATCGATGCATCGAAAAACTATTTTCTAGATTAATCGATTACAAAAATAATCGTTTAACCCAGCCCTAGCTCCTTGAACTGATGGAAATACATGCATCAGAATTACTAACTGAAAAAGATTATCATTTAAAGGATTTTGGCTTGTGGTTCCATTTAAATTAATACCTTTAATTAAAGTAAATGAGGTTCAGTAGTTTTTATTTTTATTTTTTTATCTCATGGAAGCTTTAGATGAGAGGAATGAGGGAGAGGGGAGACTGCTGCTGGCTTGCACACGTTAGCATTAGCTTCTGTTAGCTCACGTTAGTGTGATTTCAAAACTCCATGGAAGCGATTGTTATGTTGTAGGTGGCTGATCAGGTTTTACGTATTAAAGCTTGTGCTTCCCTCCTCGTAGAATTCACTCGGAGGATTCGTCACAAATAACCACCAAACTATCTTCTTCTGAAACTTTAACGAAGTTCCACGCCGCCATGTTTGTTGTGATCAGCGCTGTGCTGCATGCTTTCAAGGTGTAACGTAAATTCCGACGTTCCCTCATTTGCTAGTCGTTCTTTCAGCCTTGTCTATATTTTTCTTTTTTTATGTGTAACATGTGGGAAAATACTGCGAATATCAATTCAAGTTAGCAACTACTAAAATTATGACCGAGTTAACGAGTTGTTTTCTGGCATGAGGGGGTATTCTTGATTTTCCTGATTGAGTAATCGTTTTTCTGATTATGCTGACGTTACTTGAACATAACATTCACTGCCGGTCATTCAAGGCTCAGAGGGAGCGAGGCACTGCTGTGTTGACAGAAATATATCTATATATATATATATATATATATATATATATATATATATATATATATATATATATATATATATATATATATTATATATATATATATGTTATCGGGCTATTGTTCGTCATGATATCGGACTTATCGGGATGACGTCATAATTTCCTGTTATCGGCCCGATAGTTATCGTGCACCCCTAACTTGAATCACAATTTCATCATATATATATATCATATATATATATACTGTATATAAAAAATAACAAATCTTCCATTTACCACATACCTTGAGGAGAAGTTCCACCACCTCAGTATGTACGAGTCCCTGAACTGATTCTCCGTTGACGTGAGTGATGAGGTCACCTGCTCTCAGTCCGGCCTCGTGCGCTGGACTGCCGTCCTCAACACACTGAACACACAAGTTGAAATAATTAGTCCGTCAAGCATCTAATAAAGCTTTATTCCATTAACACTGTGGAAATGAGCTGCTTATGTTGTCTTTACTCTGCTAACCTGCTGCTAACATGCTAACACTCTGCTAACATGGTGCCATGCTTCACTATATTCAACTTTTTAGGTTCTTAGTCAAAGAGAAGGATAAAGGACCATAAGGGCTTTAATTTATAATTTTAAAGAAAAAAACCTTATGTATCAGGACATGACGTGTCCACAGCTGATCTTAAAATGCAGTAAATACGTTGAACCCATAACATATAACACAGTGTAAATTTTTTAACAAAAAATAAGACCTGATTCAGAAATTGTTTATGAAAAAACTCAGAACCCTCTTCATGTTTATATAAGAATTAAGACAGTAAAATAACTGACGTGCTACGACTTGAATCCATTTGATTAAGTGACTGTCTGAGCACCTTTAGCAGAAATGTTGAGGGTTTTGGTTAAAGTCTTCAGGTCTGTTTTAACGATGACCTTAGAGAAGTAAATCCATCAGTCTGGGAAGACTAATGAACCCATTTCCAAAGATTTAATTTATTACTTTTTTTTTTTTTTTTTTTAATTATGGCTTGATAAACAACACTTTGGAACTGAAAGAGGGAATACATTCTTATGAATTCAATTCAGTTCATTGTAAAGTCATTTAAAAAATGATCTCAGGGCAAACAAGTTCAAGACGAGTCCATCTTAGTTCCGACTGTAATACAATTATATTCCAATTAACTATCCTATCACACTTTTCAGTTCATTATTCATTATAACAGTATCCATACACTGCCAACCGCATGACTACCACATGACTAACCAACATGAGCAAACCTACCCAGACCATGTGATGAACAGTGTAGACGTCGCTGTCACCCATGTAAACTCTGATTGCTCGCAGCGCGAAACCAAACCTCCTCCCAGAGCTGTGGATGACCACCGGAGGCCGGAGGCAGCTGATGTTGACGGACAGATCCCTGCTGGGGGACGAGTCTCTGGACGAGGGGTTGGACGACAGGGACAAGGAGGATTTGGGACTTGAAGGAGGAACACTTGTGTCATCTGAAAAAAAACAATGAAAAACGAAATAAATAAAAGAATCATCAGACGGAAGATGAGCTCATGTACTCTACTACTCATTAAATGCTACGTCAATTAAATGTCATTTTAATTAATACCTGAGAGGAAATTCATCAAGTATTTGAGGGTGGGTGGGATCAGTGCATTGCTCATTATTATTTGCACTCAGACTCAAAACTGTGGACTATTTGGAGCTGCAGGGGCAGATGATCAAATCCTTGACTTCAAAACACCATGTTACTATGACAGTAGAAAAAATATCTTTCTACTGCTTTTTAAATAAATAAAAGCTGCTGGAGATTTGTTTTCACAACAAAGCTTTCCTATTTATGTCACATCCTATTTATTCAACTTATATTGTCCAGCTCTGGAAAGTGGGTCATCACCAAATCCAGTTGTCCCTTCACCGTCTTTGTGATCTATCAGATTATAGTTAATTGGAGATTTCGTGCTGCACCCAAAGTGAATAGTTTATTTTTATTTTACTAGGGCACACAGGCGGCATCGGTGGTGTCGTGGTGCTCTGAGATCACTGCAGCGTCAAGCCGTTCTTCAGCCGCACAAAAAGTCCAGTGTTCCGAAATTTGGTGAAATAAACAGGAGTATTTAACAAACAAGCAGACTGATGTTAAAAAAAAAAAAATCAAAATTCACCACAATTTTTCTCTTTTTTGGTTCTGAAACAGAAAAACCGAACGATGAATGATACACGAACTGCAAAAACACTGTCACAATTGCTATTGTTCTAATTTTCAAAGGAGTGCATTTATGGTTTGCTGCTTCAATTACACAATATCAGGCTGTAGAGGGCGCTAGAAACACATAAACAAAGTGTAGTCATACCTGCAAGGAAGTGATTAAAGATTATGATTAAATTATGAGGAGGCAGCTAAACTATGGAGCCCTGTTTGGGTCATTATTCAATGAATAAATGAGTGTAATATTATGAAATACAGGCATTTATTATTATGAAATACGTATCCATTATTATGAAATGTTTCCCATTATTATGAAAAAAAAATGTAATTATTATGAAATATGTATTTCATGCATTTCATAATAATGGTAAATATTTCATAATAATAGACTCATTTATTCATTGAATTATGACCCAAACGAGGCTCCATACTAAACCAGACATGCTTCAGTGGAAATCACTGTGAAGAGCAGAGATATTAGCGTCTTCATCTATTTTCTTTAATGGTAAATAAGATGGATAAATTTTCGAAAATGCAAAAAAAAACATTAAAACGAATCACACTGCACTCAGGATGAAAAGGTTCAAAACAAAACCAAAAGACTGTCGAAGCAAGAAAAAATGTCTGCACACTTAGATCCTGTTGTTCATTTAATTGCCAAGTATTGCCAAATGAATAAAAGGATCTAAGTGTGCAGACATTTTTTCTTGCTTCGACAATGCAAAAAGAATAAATGACAACTATATATATATATATATATATATACATACATATACACACACACACACACACACACACATAAAACCTTTATTTAACACAAACAAATACAAATGAAGTTATTTTCAACTCATTGAACTTTAGTGTATTTAGAAACTATAATAAACTATGAAACTAGAAAATAAAATAGAAAAAATTATTACTATGAAACTAGAAAATCACTGACTCAGCACAATCTGCAGCTGCATCCAGAAATATATCCTCAAACAAAAGGATATATTTCTGGAGATGTACATCAATTCCACACAGAAATCCCATAAAAGTGTTTGGACATAAGCTCATCTTTGATGGACAGAAAGGCGGTGAACAGATGAGTCCATGATTGTCTCTCCACGTCATCTAGTCTAGTCAGTTAAAGGTTCAAAAGCTGAAATCTGGGATTGTCTGGGAGCATAACTGTGCAAAGCGTGGATGAATTAGCAGTACACTGACACGTACCGGCCTGCCTGCAGTCCAAATCTGTCTCCTATTGAACATGTGCGGCCCACCATGAGGAGCAGGAATCAGATCGAGACCAACGACTGCTGAACAGTTGAAACATTTTTTTCCCAGTAAACATGGACTCAACTAATATATCCAGTTCTCAAATAATTTAGAAAGTGGTAAAAATGTTTCTCGCTACTTTTAGTGGCATTAAATTCCTTTTATTTGATTTTATTTTCTAAATTTCTGTACTCACGTCAAGAAACTAAAGATGTTTTTTCTTTTTTTTCCCCTTTCAAAGTTGCCTTTTTTTTTTTCCATGCCATAGTTCTGTTTGAGTTCAGTAAAGATTATCATCATTTTTTTTTTTTTACCTGGGGTAATGATGAGCGACAGACCAGAAACTGAAGCAGACTTGGGAACTTTCCCAGCGGGGGATCTGGGCTTTTCTGGGGTATCCAGCTGGTGGGCGATCCGCCGGGACACCCCTCGGCGAAAAGATGGCCTGGTGCCGGTGCTGTTGCTCCTGAGACGGATGCGCCGCAGGTTGGAAACCATACTGTCTATGATTGGGGGGGGGGTGAGGACCAACATGTCACGATTTAAAAATAAGTATTAAAAAAAGAAAAAAAAAAAAGGTTTCTGCATATGCGAGCCGCACCTTCCTCCTCAGCAGAGATGGCTAACCGAGGCATGACGTCCAGGCTCTGGGTGCTGTTCATCACCAGTGGGCTGGCACTGCGGTCGGACTGGGAGGAACTGGAGGCACGAGGCCTGCATAGACTGCATAGAAATAAAAATGATCAGACAACAGAATTTCAAATTAAATATTCATTATTAGACATTTTATTAAGTTTTTTAAGAGTGCTAACATGTGGGAGGACAACTGGACCAGTAAATTCACTGGTTCTGAAGCATTGAAGCAACCAAGTGTGTGCTGATAAACAGCTGCTACATTCTTCTGTTTCATTTTTTTAAACTGATATCTCCTCAGGTTAACTATTCCACTCCCATCAGAGACGTTGGTTCTCGTTGTATGGACCCATCTGGACCCAGCTCTCACCTCCCTGCATGTCCATCCTCCCTCTTGTTTCCAGCAGCCAGGTGTTTGTGGCCATCGGGGGAGGGGGCTCCCCTGCCCTCCCACCGCTCCTCCTTCTCCTCGCTGTAGCTCCGTTCTGATGACGACAGGCTGTGGTTGGAGGGGGTGGAGGTGGACAGGTGCTCTGTGCTGCTGTACACCTGGAAATTAAGAGGAAAAAAAAGGTGACGTGAATTTACACACCACCACATGGGATGTGAAGTGAAACAATCAAAATGTAGACTTCATTTAGAAATTATCGCCATGTTAAGAAATATATCTGCATTTTCAGGGGCTCAAAAGTACGCGGACAATACTAGGTTGAAAACTCTTTGCAGTCAATTTCTGCTTGAAGTCAGGATCCTCTAGATCAGTGGTTCTCAACTGGTCTGGGATCAGGACCCACCATCACCCTTAATGACAAGCCACGACCCAAATCAAGGAAAATTTCCAACTTCTCAAATTTATTGAATGAAAAGATCGTGCAGTTTAAATCAGAGATAGTAGAATAGAATATCACAGAATGCCATAAAAAAAAAATAAGTTTATTGGTGAACCAAAATGGCTTCAAGTGGGAAATATTCCCTTTGATGCTCAATTAGCTGCATTTAAATCCAAAACACTTCAGTAACTTCAGCCTTTTTTAACAGACTCAACATGCACAAACATGAAATAAAACAGTGCAACCACTGAGCAGTAGTTTCAAAAGGAACTCAAATATGTAGCATTTGCTGAGTACCCACTTCCTGAATATATAACAATTTCCTATTAAAACTATCTAGTCACTTATTTAAGCATTAATCATAAAGCTGACATAACAATCACAACATTTCAGTAACGGCAATTTTTAAGACTCAACAGTGCTTTTATGCACAAACATGAAATAAAACAGTGCAACCACTGAGCAGTAGTTTCAAAAAGAACTCAAAATATATAGTTTTATCTGAATAACCATCACTGATCTTTGTCTTCAAGATAAGAAAATCCATATCTCATATATTCTTTGTTGTATCTGTGTTTCACCTGCTCAACATATGGAAACAAACTCTGCAGGTCTTCTTCTATGGTGTGAACTGGCGGGTGTCAACTCGCATTACAGGGCATTAATGCCATCTACTGTTAAGGAGTATGAATGGCATTTTTTTTTTTTTTTTTTTTTTGCATTTCCTTCCCCAGGCAAAGGCCCACGACCCACTGAAAACGGGTCTGTGACCCACTTTTGGGTCGCGACACACCACTTGATAACCCCTGCTCTAGGCTACAACAAGTTCTGAGCTTCTTTCATGCAGCCTCTAGGGGTGCAAATGCAACCTCAAGGCGGGTAAAAGCCAGTGTCTTCTTTGAGTTGGTCCCAGGTAAATGCAGAGGGTCGTGGAACGAAGGGCATCCGATGTAAGTGATGCTTGAGAGATGGTTACCAAGGCAACCAATAGGATGTTCAGACAGTCCAACCATCATGTTGTTGTTTCAGTCTGGTACGATCAACAGTGTCAGATGCTTTAAATAAGTCTTTTCACAGACAGACAGCTCAGAGATGGGCTGATAGTTAGTCAGTTGAGTGGGATCACCACCCTTAACTAGTTGGAGAATGAGGGCTGGTTTCCAAATTGATGGATATTGGTAGTACTAATCAATTAGCTGCCTGATATCAGCTCCAGAGCTTTTATCTGCTTCTTTTGTCCTAATTATTTCGAGTTCTTGAAAATGGAGGTATTTTGCTTAAAGGGGCTGGAATTCCTAATCCTGTATTTTCTAATTACAGATGAAAGTCTACTGTTTGATCACCTCTTCAGAGTTAGCAACATTAAATACATCTCATGTAATGGAGCGGTAGTTACCTTGCTGAAGCGGTGGGCCACAGAGGAGAACTGTCGCAGCTCCAGCGATGACTCATCATCGTTAGTTTCATCATCCTCATCTGAGCCTAGATGACAGTAGCGCTCTGATCGAGCTGCACACAAAAAAAGAAAACAGCAACAGAGAACTGAATAATGAAAAACTGGTGAAGTTTTTATTCAAACTAAAGCTGACAACTTATATGACCATAAAATTAGGCAGCTTAGTCAAGAAAAACAGCATAATTCCTGTCCCACTGTGATTCTGGAGTCAGTGTATTGAGGTGGTGAATGTTTACATCATATTACGTCATAAAAACCCGTGTGTCTATCTGTCAAAATATCACATACTGTCAAAGTAGCTCGTGTCCTCTTCAGATTCAAGTTGAGGGTATGAACTCAGCTTTCTGCCTCAGGAGGCCGTTCCAATCAAGACCCAGAAAAAACATATGAACCTTCACCTCCGTAGCTCCACCTGGAGAAGAAATGAGTTACATTAAGCTCGGTTCGTACATCTGTTCACCGCAGAACTGCGTGTATTTATTCCTTGTTTGTCGAGGAAAACACCTTCAGCAGATCTGGTGATCAGTGGCTTTGTTTCAATCATAAAGTTGTGATAATAATGTTCCAGCTTTGATGCTAATATACAGTATTTATTAGGGGTGCAAGATAACTATCGGGCCGATAACAGGAAATTATGACATCATCCCGATAAGTCCGATATCACGACAAATAGCCCGATAACATATATATTATTGTCAACACAGCAGTGCCTCGCTCCCTCTGAGCCTTGAATGACCAGCAGTGAATGTTATGTTCAAGTAACGTCGGCATAATCAGAAAAATGATTTCTCAATAAGGAAAATCAAGAATACCCCCTCATGCCAGAAAACAACTCGTTAACTTGGTCATAATTTTAGTTGTTGCTAACTTGAATTGATATTTGCAGTATTTTCCCACATGTTACACATAAAAAAAGAAAAAAAAATAGAAAAGGCTGAAAGAACGACTAGCAAACGAGGGAACGTCGGAATTTACGTTACACCTTGAATGCAGCCTGCAGCACAGCGCTGATCACAACAAACATGGCGGCGTGGAACTTCGTTAAAGTTTCAGAAGAAGATAGTTTGGTGGTTATTTGTGACGAATCCTCCGAGTGAATTCTACGAGGAGGGAAGCACAAGCTTTAATACGTAAAACCTGATCAGCCACCTACAACATAACAATCACTTCCATGGAGTTTTGAAATCGCACTAACGTGAGCTAACGGAAGCTAATGCTAACGTGCGCAAGCCAGCAGGAGTCTCCCCTCTCCTTCCATGCTTCCATGAGATTAAAAAATAAAAAAAAAAAAATCACTGAACCTCAATTACTTTAATTAAAGGTATTAATTTAAATGGAAGCCACAAGCCAAAATCCTTTAAATGTTAATCTTTTTCAGTTAGTAATTCTGATGCATGTATTTCCATCAGTTCAAGGAGCCTTTATTTTTTTTATATCAGTCAGTAATGAACCTTATTTAAGTTAATGTGAGATATCAAATAGGTTTGTTTGATAGCTTTAAGAAAATGTTTGAGAGGCTTGCTTATAGTTTTTCATTGGAAAAAATAAATATCTGTTCATTTAAAAAGTCAAAACTATTTTTGATTTTGTTCATAGTATTGATGTAATGATCTTAGGTATATGTGTGTGTTATCAGTATCGGCCTTTAGGAGCTGAAAGTTATCGGTTATCGGTATCGGTTTTAAAAAACAGTTATCGTGCATCCCTAGTATTTATCAAGTAAATCCCCCCAAAAAGGCCTGAATTTTTACGTAACTGAGCAGCATTGTAGTTATTATTACTGTAACTGAAAAAGCAACTTTAGATTTTCCCACATCTGATTTGGCCTGGCTCCTGACACCACACCACGAAAATCCCTGAGCATCAGAAGTACACAACACTGAGCGAGCTATCGTACACCAAACTTTGATCCCGAGAGCTTTGTCCACCTATTTAGCATCAATCACACCAACCAGTTCCTAGACGCTCCAGAGGGTTCTGCCTCAGCAGTCTGGTGATAAGATCCTGAGCATCAGGCGGCAAAGCATCCTCCCCGTTGGGCCAGATAATGTCGTCTGAAAACAGAAGCACACACCAATACATTAAATTAAATTAAATACATTCATAAAGCCCCAATTTTATTGGTCAAATTTACACAATATATTTATATACAGTCATGAAAAAAATTATTAGACCACCATTTTTTCTTCACTTTCTTGTTCATTTTAATACCTGGTACCACTAAACGTCATCATGTGACTAAAACAGACAGAAAAGAAAACACTGAATGCATAAAAGCAGTGTTTTTGGCAGTACAACGCCATAGCTATTGATGTAAAAACTTAAGTGATTTAGGTTATAATCAAGAAAACCATGGAAAATGGTAAGATATCAGCTCTTAAATAAAACTCTTATGAGCAATCTTTGTGGTTATCGTTATGTTTGTCCAAACAAATGTACCTTTAGTTGTACCAGGCATTAAAATGAACAAGAAACTGAAAACAAGGGGTGGTCTAATAATTTTTTCCATGACTGTATATAAAATAAAGTGATGACACATATACCAAGAAAAAAAATACCTGATGTGGAGAAAAGTAAATTAAAATGTATGTAATATATTGAATAGTGAATGACTTATTACCGTTAACAACTTGACCAAAGAGCTGCTCTGGTGTGTCTCCAAAGAAAGGAACACAGCCCACCAGGAACTCATAGAGGATGATACCCATGGCCCACCAGTCCACTGGTTTCCCATAACCCTGCCTCAAGATCACCTCAGGAGCAATATACTCTGGGGTACCGCACACCTGGACACGACAGCAGACGACGGGAGGGAAACATTTTTAAGGTTGTAAACCCAAGATGAAGGAAATCAACAAGAGAAGGGACAAACCTGTTTGTCGATGAATTCTCTGGTATCTTTTTCAATGTGTCCTTCATACAAGTTGGTCGTCATGTTCATTAGACCGATTTTTGACAGTCCAAAATCTGTCAGCTTAATGTGTCCCATGGAGGTGATCAACAAACTGTGGAGGAATGAAACATGGACGTTAGACTGAACGCTAACATCAAGGCGTTTCAATTTTGGATTCAGAAAACAAAACAAGCAAAAAATGGTCAAGTCTGGAAATATTCCTATGAACCAACTGAATGAGAACTGACTTGTCAGGTTTGAGGTCTCTGTGCACGATGCCGTAGTTATGGAGATACTCTAAAGCCAGGACAGTTTCTGCAAAATACATCCTGGCCATGTCCACCGGCAGAGGACCGATGTTCTTCAGGAGGTTGGCACAGTCCCCACCTTATAACACAAACGAGGCCATGAAAATGACTACTTTTTTTAAATTACACATTTAATGTTTTATTTAACACATGTTTATGTATGAAAGTTTGAGTCCATCACGAGAAACAAAACTCAATTGTGTCTGTTTATCAATAATCCAAATCAAATTTACCTTCCACATACTCCATCACCATGCAGAGGTGCCGCCGAGTCTCAAAAGAACAGAACATAGAAACCACAAATGGGTTTTCAGCGAAAGTGAGAATGTCTCGCTCTACAAACACCTGCTGGATTTGGTTTCGAAGAATCAGGTTTTGCCGGTTGATCTTCTTCATGGCAAAACGTTGATGAGTTTCCTTGTGGCGCACCAGATACACAGCGCTGCACGGCAGGAAAGGAGACGTGGAGAAAACCATTAGGAAGGTTACAGGATAAATATGAATAAGAGAAATTGGAAGAGAAGTAACAGAGGAAGCAGCACCGATAAGAAATTTTACAAGAAGGCAGGAAAAACAATGAGAGAACAGGAGCATCACTTACTAATGAACTCCAGTTCAGACTTATGTAAACACAAAAATACAGTAACATCCCCATTTTAGTTTATTTGTGCGTCAGTGGCACCCGCTGTGTAACAACTAAAGTGTCTCACTTACCCATAGGCCCCGTTGCTAATAAGCTTTATAGTCTCAAAATCACTTTCCAGCGGTTTCCTGCGAGGGGGGGTGCAGGCGGCTCGGCTCTGAATAACACACAGCCAAAAAGAAATGCAGACTCTTGATCACTGTTGTATTACCCAAGTTCACTGCAATCATGTGAAGGACTTTTATTTCCGTCTTTAAACAAGCGGTTTATTTGTATTCACCACCAAAACTAAATTTAGAACCAAGAAACCCTTATTTTTCTTAGGTTTTGTCCCATGACATTTAATACTAGGCACGCCACGATTCACTCAACTCAAACCACAATTTGAATCATGTACAAAATTAAATTACAGGCAAATGACAGTTTTTTTAATTTTATTTTTATTATTATTTCTTACACAAATCCAACCTTTTCATTTGAACAATATTGTAGTGTTTTGTCTTACGCTCCTTTCAATACAGTACATTAAAACTAGCAGCAAATGACAAAAAAATTGTCAGTTCTCTTCTTTTTTTTTTTTTTTTTTTTACAATGCTCTTTTTTTCTTATCTTCTTTAAACATGCATAACAAATGACTGGAAAGTAGGGCTGTAGCAATACACTAATATCGCGATACGATACGATACACGATACTCAGCTCACGATACGATATATATCGATATTCATCTTACAATACATTTAAATCTTTTTTCGAAAGATTTTAAAGAGACAAAGTGATTTTGGTGACATCTTGTGAGTGTTCCAATGACTTTGTTTGAATTAATTGAACTGAAAGCATCAATTACACATTATATGGCTGACAGGCAGCTTGCAAATGCTGGACAAAATGAATAAAAGAAGTGTTTAGAAAAATTGTTTCATTTATTTAAACAGTGCAAATTGTTGCTTGGGATATTCTAAGAAGCTTAAAATATCGATACCCATGGCTGAAAAATCGATACGCGATACTCGATAAAATATCAATATATATCGCAGAATCGATAAAATCGCTCAGCTCTACTGGAAAGTGGAAACTGTTTTATCAACTCTCAAATCTGTCAAATCCTATTTTTGTTTTTCCTTTTTTTTCTTACAATAGGCCTACCTCTTTTCAATAAATCAGTACAGATTTTTTTTCCTTTAGCACTCTATTTGTCAACTCTACCTTTAAGCTAGTCATAAACTAAGGCTAATTATACAAACATAAAACTGGTCTTTTCTTACACTCTTTCCAAATCAATACTGCATCACAGAACGTAGCATGTCACTCATAGCGCCACATACAGTGGTGATGTTGAACAAGAACATAGTTTAACTTGAGTGCGCCCTCTGCTGGCCTGGAGGCCACATCGCGATTCATGGCTCAATTAAATCGATTCGAAATATATTGAAAAAAATTTATTTAAATAAATTTTTTTAAAAATCACGACATGCCTATTACTTACTGCTAATTTCAAGCATATACCTGTACAGGTGTTACCTCTCCAGAGTCATCAGACTCCCTACTGGCTGCTCTCTGACTTGGACTTGTTTGCTCCAGATGGACCATCTCTGTAAGAGCAGAGAAGACAATAAATTAAGCTCCATTCATTTTAAATGAACAAAAAAACAAAAAAAAAAAACAATGACATATTCACCTGCAATGATACTATGTGCTCAATAAAATACAATCAGACATCTCTCAATATTTCTTTTGCTCATTTGTAGACAAATCTTGTGCCTTTCATCTAATTAGCTCCATATAACTTCTCCAGTTCAACTGAATTTAGATAGAACCAGCATCGTTCTTGTTCTTGCCACCTCAAGAAACCGAACCAATTTCTCTGTTCTTGTATTCACCTCAACATGCAAGAAACTTATTGTGAAGAAAAATTATTTTAATTTTGCACCTTCCAGTGGATCTTTGGTGAGGCCAAGCTGACTGATTATATATCTGGGAATATCAGACTTAATTCCCTGGCCCACCTTGGCTTGACCCTCTGCAGCCTCCAAACGCTGGTAAAACTCCTCTGGATTAAATTCCTGGATAAAAGACAGAACAGACTCATTGTTTTTTGGGGAAAAGGTTTGAATGAACCAAAGTCTTCACACAATATAGTTCTACCTAGGGATGCACGATAACTGTTTTTTAAAACTGATACCGATAACACACACATATACCTAAGATCATTACATCAATACTATGAACAAAATCAAAAGTAGTTTGGACTCTTTAAATGAACAGATATTTATTTTTTCCAATGAAAAACTATTGTAAAGCCTCTCCAACATTTTCTTAAAGCTATCAAACAAACCTATTTGATATCTCACATCAACTTAAATAAGGTTCATTACTGACTGATATAAAAAAATAAAGGCTCCTTGATCTGATGGAAATACATGCATCAGAATTACTAACTGAAAAAGATTAACATTTAAAAGGATTTTGACTTGTGGTTCCATTTAAATTAATGCCTTTAATTAAAGTAAATGAGGTTCAGTGATTTTTTGTTTTTTATCTCATGGTAGCTTTAAATGAGAGAGATGAGGTAGAGCAGAGGGGAAACTGCTGCTGGCTTGCGCACGTTAGCATTAGCTCGCATTAGCGCGATTTCAAAACTCCATGGAAGCGATTGTTATGTTGTAGGTGTCCGATCAGGTTTTACGTATTAAAGCTTGTGCTTCCCTCCTCGTAGAATTCGTTTGGAGGATTCGTCACAAATAACCACCAAAATATCTTCCTCTGAAACTTTAACGAAGCTCCATCCCATCACCGCCATGTTTGTTGTGATCAGCGCTGTGCTGCAGGCTGCTTTCAAGGTGTAACGTAAATTCCCACGTTCCCTCGTTTGCTAGTCGTTCTTTCAGCCTTTTCTATTTTTTCTTTTTTTATGTGTAACAGGAGGGGAAATACCATCAATTAAAGTCAGCAACTACTAAAATTATGACCGAGTTAACGAGTTGTTTTCTGGCATGAGGGGGTATTCTTGATTTTCCTTATTGAGTAATCGTTTTTCTGATTATGCCGACGTCACTTGAACATAACATTCACTGCCGGTCATTCAAGGCTCAGAGGGAGCTAGGCACTGCTGTGTTGACAGAAATATGTATGTTATCGGGGATATTCGTCGTGATATCGGAGTTATCGGAATGATGTCATAATTTCCTGTTATCGTGCACCCCTAGTTCTACCACATAATTAAACAAACCTAAAAAAGTGACATGCAGTATCAATGTCAACACACATATTGAAATGTCCAAAGAATATTATCCTGATGGTGCCTTTATTCACATGTTTGTGCTTTCTGCTAGATGTGTAACTTGTGTATTAGCCCTTACAACGTAAACACTTGTGGTCATCATCAACTCTATGAGCAAAAATTAAACGTATTCTTTAGCCGCCGTGTTGCAGGATGCAGCAGCATGTGAGAGCAGAGAGGTTTGTGTTTGTGTTTGAGTTGTTCTTTGCCTGACTGATATGAGATTATCAAAGGGAACTGGATCATCAGTTACACGTTAACTACCAACAACAGAAGGCCACAAATGATTGCATCACCCCTGTGGTGTGAATAAGACTTGCTGTTTGCTTCTTTCAACAGGCAACCGGATTGTTATTATTATAGAAGTTTATCATTATGAAAGAATATCCTGTGTATGCGGAGTGTATGAGTCACATGAGTCACAGATGCACATGATGCCAGAGGTATTTGCTCAAGGCTCAAGGATTATAACGCAGCGTAACAAACATTTCGGTTTGCTGTGTAACTGTGATCATGACCCGATGATGGCGGCGCATCTTACCAGACACTCCAGCAGCCTGGCGGGCCTGGAGATGATGATGAGGATCTTCTTGACCAGTTTGGTGATGATGGTAACCTCCTCGCTCTCTGAACGCTCATAAGCCTGATCAGTACAGGACAAACGGACAATGGATTATTATTTAGACTTAATTCAACTTTTTTTTTATAAGAAAAAGAAATAAACATGAACCACATTGACTTCTATTACCCCTCCCCTTCACATTTTAGTCCAACAGTATCTTGTCTGGGTTAATCAGCAGCTTCAGAGATTGTAATACAGAGGCACTGAAAGACTTATCAGTTAATAGTTCAGCTTAGTTGTGACCATAAATCAATCACACCACAAAAAAAAAGAATATATTACTGGTGAGTGATTAAAACATACAGCATTGTGCAAGTGTCCCCCAGTCTTAATAAATGTTTTAATAAATGTATTTTTCAGTCTCACTGAGATACAGACAGATATACATCGATCCTTTGCCAATTCACGTTTTAAGTTCCGCGGTTTTAGTTATTCGCGGATTTTTCAGAAATATATAATATAATAAAATATCAAGAAAAAACTGCGGAAATTCTGTGAAAATTGTGCGTGTTCTCTCACAGTGAAGAAATGTGGTAACAGAAAGACCACAGTTGAGTCTTTGTCTTGTTTCGCTGCAGTGCCTCGCTACTTTTTCGCAGTTTTTAAACATATCTTAAACACATTATGTAGGCTTGGGGGAGCTCCGGCTCCCGTTCGCAGATTTTGATTTTCGCAGGGGCACGCCGGTCCCCATTAACCAGAATTTTTTTTTTTCAGACAGAATTGTTAATATTGCTACCTGAGTTCCTACCCGAAGTGTAAAGTACACAGATTTTTTAACGTTCTCCGTGTCTGTTTTAGCTTTTCTGCATGTTTTAGCTGCTTGACCTGCCAATAATCTTCCGGTTTCACAGCAGCCACTAACAGACTTTTCAAAACAAAAGTATGCGAGCAACATGCGTTAACGTGCGATAAAATAAATGTCGACGATTATAAATTAATGCGTTAATGCGATAACGCATCAGAATCAGAATTAGAATCAGAATAGACTTTATTGCCAGGTACGATTTTACACATATGAGGAATTTGTTATGACGATGAAGGTGCATGCGATAAAAAAACAAAAAATACAAACAATGTAACTTAAAAATTGCGATATAAATATATATACACAGAAGATATATATATATATATATATATATATATTTTTTTTTTTTTTTTTTTAAGCATTGAGGACCACAGCGACCGAGAGTGATGTGCCATGAAATGTGCAAATGAACAGGTAGTGCAGTCTGAACGTTAATTAACTTGCCCAGCCCTAAAGTATAATATATATATATATATATATATATACATACTACATACATACATACATACACATATAGATACATATATCCACATACATACAATACATACATACATATATTATATATATATATATATATATATAAATATATATATATATATATATATATAATATATATAAATAAATAAGAGGCCGTAATAAAGGGTTCAATGCTTAGCACTGGATGCTTCACAATGGATGATTGGCTCAATAATCAATCAAATACAAACAATATTGTATGTGTACTTTCTATACGATAGGAAATGTTATTTCTGGAGGGTAAGAAAGTCTCACCTCATGCAGCAGCTTCTCCAGTTTTTCCTGCAGCTCCATAAAGTATCTGGAGGTCACCAGGCCGTTCTGAGACTTGTCCAGACAGTCTCTGGCGAGCTCCATCAGCTGATGTTGAATAAACCCAAGAACGCCATCAGCCAAGGGCAGAGCAGTGTCTGGAGAACACTCTGAAATGATGTCAATCAGCCGGCACTCCATTTGGGCTGTGGCCTAGGGAAGCAAAAATTCATTAACAGCAAGCAATACTGCGTAAATAATTTTGATCAACACCATCAGTAACCAACTCAAAATTGTGACTCTCTGCTGTTTTGCAAAACACACTTTGACATGTCTTGAGCTTGTTTCTACAAAACTGATCTATTAAATCTATAGGAAATCCAACAGAAAATTTGATTTTGATATCCGGCATGAAGCAGTGACTGTACCTTGGGAAAACGTTCTCTGTAGACATGATTCATCATGACAATCTCATTGTCGAATGTTCCACAGGTGCGTCCAGGGCTACATGTGGAGAAATGGACAAACATTATAAATACATCCAGTATTTTTTCACAAATGTTCATCAATCATGGATTTTAAATCTGAAATCTGAACTACCTAAAAATCTTTGAACATATATATAAGCTGGTGGTGGGGATTGCGGACTGATATTAGTAACCGTGCACAATATAAGTCGATAGTGGATGAATAAGTGTTAAATATAGTGATCCTGGGTTCGCTGTAAGACTTCAGTGCATACTCCAAATGACAATATCAATACATGACATGACTTTACAACTGCTGGATAACTGCAACAACTGCACATGCAGCCCAACTGTTATTCTTTTTGGTGCAGTTTTGGAGAAGAAATTGTCTACAAACCCTTAAGGATAGTTTTTCAGCACTTGCCAATCCTTTGTGGATGTGGGCGAAAAAGAAAAGAAAAAGAAAAAGGGGAAATGAAAGGAGTGACCAGCATGGCCCCACAGCTTCATCATGAAGGTCTTCCCGCCAAAAAAAAAAATCCCAGCAAGTAGCTCTATTTAGGGATTTTCTCAGAAATCTCAATGATACAGTAATGTTTTATCTTTTATCATCCACAAATAGAAATCTTTTCAGAGACAGACAATATTAATTCCATCATATTAAAAACTTCAAGACAGGGTTTCACTTTAACTGATCCTTTGTAAAAGTGTAGTCGGTGTGAAGGTGAGTCACATCTTGATTTGAATATTTATGTTTGCAGCTCTTCCTCTAAAAACTACACTGATGTGCAACAGCAGCTTTCCATTTCATTTCTAAAAACAGTTCTGCACATATGTTTGCCTCATGTGCTTGAATTGGTGATTATAATGATACAAACATATAGGAGGAAGAATGTGCCACTAATGAACAGTGTATACCTAATTTATCATGAAAAGCACGCACTTTCCAAATATATTTGCATCTGAAACGGGCCTTGCTGAACCCTCTTGCTCGTAGTTAAGTTACCTCGCTTTGTGAAACAGAAAACCCAATTTCTATGGAGCAACTGGCACATCGCAGCTGAAAGGCATATATAACCACAACAAAGCTAGCTTTATTGTAAAGCTAGCTTTATTGTAAAGCTAGCTTTCACAGCTGCATCATTTTTAACTTTTATGAACACGTTCTGCTCCAACTGCAGTCTGCCTTTTAATTCTGCTGCTATTGTTTGTTTTCCTTGTAGGATAAATTTAGCATACCAAGTTCCATGTTTGCTGTCAAAATGCCAACGTAGATTAAACTCTTTCACGACTGACGCCGCCTCATAACACAAAAGACATTGTTTTTTCACATTGAGGTACAAACTTGTATTTGTTTTCCCGTCGTTCATGATACTATCCTCCTTGTGCATCAAATTTTTTTCTTTCATTGGACATTAGAGGTTTTTCTTATGTCCAACAGTTCTGAAAATCATCTTGATGTCTTGTTCATGTTGAGATACCATTATCACTGTGGGTGACTACGAAATGCATTGTGGGAGATGCAGTTTATTGTCAATATATGCTTTAAAGCGGTATAAGCTTATTTTAAGTCTTAAAATATTGGTTTAAAAGTTAAGACAATAATGCACAAGCTCTCGAGGGCCACATAAAACGGCGTGGCGGGCCACATTTGGGCCGCGGGCCTTGTATTTGACACACGTGCACTACAGACTATCATTTCAGTTTGTAAATGAAACTCGTCTACTGTGGATGGACAAAAAAGTTACTGTTTGGAAACGATGTAAATGCGCCAGTTTGTTTTATCATTTGCTGTTCTGGGTCACAGGCGCCCGTCTGTCAAGCCCGTTTATCATGGAACAGAACACACAGATGCCTTTTGACAACGATGCAAAGCACAACACAGAGCTGGATCAGCAAGCACTGCTGACTTTGTTTTTACTCGTGTGCACACGCTCAGTGAGCACGGATGGCTGGCTGATGTGTGTTTATCATGGAAGGTGAATGAATATATATATATATATATATTTTTTTTTTTTTGCCTGACAGAGTTGAAATGTAAGTGTGGATGCAATTCAGTCTTGTTTTGAAATGGTGTTTTGGAACAAATTCAAGTTCTATTCTCTCTCATTATCACTAAATTTTAGCATTGTTTATTTTTTTATTTTTTTTAGCCAAGCCAAGTTAGCAAAGTTAATTTGCAGTAACGGTGGCAGGTGCCAATTTCAGGAAAACATTCCTCATCAGAAGGCTGTCCTGTCCAAACCTGCAATCCTGTGAGGTGTACTTCCACATTATCCATCTAGGTTTGCCCTTTCTGACCAAACTGATAACACTTTCTGTTTTATCAGTGAAATACAACATTACATTAATGTTTCTTAGGGATGCACGATAATTGATTTTTAAAACCGATACCGATAACCGATAACTTGCAGCTCCTAAAGGCCGATACCGATAACACACACATATACCTAAGATCATTACATCAATACTATGAACAAAATCAAAATAATTTTGACTTTTTAAATTAACAGATATTTATTTTTTCCAATGAAAAACTATTGACAAGCCTCTCAAACATTTTCATAAAGCTATCAAACAAACCTATTTGATATCTCACATTAACTTAAATAAGTTACATTACTGACTGAACTGATGGCTCCTTGAACTGATGGCAATACATGCATCAGAATTACTAACTGAAAAAGATTAACATTTAAAGGATTTTGGCTTGTGGTTCCATTTAAAATTAATACATTTAATTAAAGTAAATGAGGTTCAGTAGTTTGTTTTTTTTTTTATTTTTTAATCTCATGGAAGCATGGAAGGAGGGAAGAGACTCCTGCTGGCTTGCGCACGTTAGCATTAGCTTCCGTTAGCTCACGTTAGCGCGATTTCAAAACTCCATGGAAGCGATTGTTATATTATATGTGGCTGATCAGGTTTTACGTATTAAAGCTTGTGCTTCCCTCCTCGTAGAATTCACTCGGAGGATTCGTCACAAATAACCACCAAACTATCTTCTTCTGAAACTTTAACGAAGTTCCACGCCGCCATGTTTGTTGTGATCAGTGCTGTGCTGCAGGCTGCATTTAAGGTGTAATGTAAATTCCTCCGTTCCCTCGTTTGCTAGTCGTTCTTTCAGCCTTTTCTATTTTTTTCTTTTTTTATGTGTAACATGAGGGAAAATACTGCGAATATCAATTCAAGTCAGCAACTACTAAAATTATGACCGAGTTAACGAGTTGTTTTCTGGCATGAGGGGGTATTCTTGATTTTTTACTATTGAGTAATCGTTTTTCTGATTATGCTGACGTCACTTGAACATAACATTCACTGCCAGGTGTTGTGAATGTCATCAAGACTCAGGGGAGCGAGCACTGCTGTGTTGACAGAAATATATATGTTATCGGGGCTATTCGTCGTGATATCGGAGTTATCGGAATGACGTCATAATTTCTTGTTTTCTTGTTGGCCCGATAGTTATCATGCACTTCTAATGTTTCTGTAACAAATGAATAAATCTGCACATGAACTGTACCTGAGACTGCGTGAACGGTGCCTGAATGGAGGCGCGTGGTGGGCTCCTTCATCATCCACCACACATTCAGAGCTCCGGAAATGTTTGAAGAGGAAGTGAAGATCATCTTGAGTGGGCTGGAATGGCAACTGGTGCAACAACTCCTGGGAAGATGATGTCTGAGAAAGAGAGAAAAAAAAAAGAATGATGGAAAAGAAAACAAGAAAAAAACAAAAAAAACTAAAATGTAATGAGCTTCCGCAACTTTAATGCTATAAAAAACCCTTCTTCCTTTAATCCTAACACCTCTCTTTAAGATTTATTGTTTTAATAGTTACAATGGTTTTCATGATCCACAATCGATCTAAATCAGAAATAACACCTTTCAACAAGGAAATCTTCAGAACAACTGTAGGAAAGTAAAATCTTATAAATCCATTGCACTTTTTCCAACGAGCTCAGCAAATTTGAGCGCTCATCCCAAAGCAGTTCAGCAGGACCCTTTTTTTTTTTTCCTGCTGCAGTATCAACTGTCATAATGGCAAGGAAAAAAAAAAAAATCACATGGTTTGGAATTTATGAGAACTCCCGTTGGTGGGGATCACATCTTTTAAAGCAAACCGATACAGTGAAGGAGGAGACAAGGAAGAAGGAGCAAGAAGAGAGAGGAAGGATAACCCCGCCCAGGAAGAAACTAGAAAAGTGTGTCAAAACCAAGCAAGGCTGCATAAAGACGTCTCTGACAATGAGTGTGAAAGAGGCATTGTGGGAAAAACTGACCTCACCATCTCTGAGCCATGTGGTTCCCCATGCACAGTTAAAACCATGACGATAGTCATATCTCAAGAAAATCGTCCTAGAAATGACCAACAAACAGCTCGGGGGCATATCTGGGGTTGGACATTTGACTTCTTCCAAAAGGAAAAGATGAATGGGGAAATGTGAAATGTTGTAAGCCCCAAATTATTTGTGATGTCACACAGAAAACGAAAAAGACTATTTCAAAGTGCTCTTTTAGTGAATAAACCCTGTATTTTTGTGGTCAGAAGGGGATTCAGTTTAAATTTTGGTATTAACTGTTGGCATTATAGACTTTATTAGTTGAATTAAAAAAAATAAAATTACACCAGACTTAGAATCATTTCATATATTTGAGTTTTCTTGAAGATATATAATTGCCTCTTTCTTGTCATATTGATTGAAGGTAAAAACATTAATAGTAAAACTCAGATCAAAGACATGTGAGATTCATTCCCATTTCCTCCCAGAGACTTGAACATGTGGCACGCATGATAGTCGACTGCATCATTTGTGAATGTGTCACATCCCGTTATGGCTTTCTGAGTCATTAAAGTAAACCGACATTAATCTCCAGTCAACTCCGGACCTCCATGCAGCCATGTGAAGATCTAAAGTCTTTTCTGTACCATCAAAACCAATTGCTTTGACAGAACAACATAAAGTCAAAGAAATAATTTGGAATGATGTACAGATATCACAAAGCAGACTGTGAAATGATACTCAACCCAAGATCAAACAGAAAACTAACACACGTTTCAAACTTGAAGCAGCTAGGAGGGTTAGGAGTTTGTTTCTTCGCCAGGTTGAATTGTCCATCTTTGATATGTTCATGTCAGCAGTAGTGACAACCAGTTACTGTTATAGCCCTCTGTGCTACACAGATAACTGGAAAACTTTAACGGCTTAACAAGGATGGCACCCATCCCCCCTTTGGAAGGACTAGCTCTCATTTCTCGACGAAGGTTGATTTTATTAGCCTCCTCAAAAACACGACAATGAAAGGATTGAGACCAGGATGTAGGGTCGCAGTCTTACACTCTTCCTTGCAGCTAGCTTCCTGCTGCCATCCCATAGTTATTGGGTCATGACAAGATAAGCAATTCATAAAAACCTTAAAATTGTCTGTGCTCAAGGGACAAGGCCAAAGGTCAAAACTGGGTGCACATGATCTCCCCATCCAGACAAGGTTTCTTTTAGGGAAGGCCTTGTGTATTTCAGCAACGCAGTGCTGAATCACACACTGCATCCATCACCATCACCGCTCCAGACCTTTCATTAATAGAAAACATTTGGCGCATCATGCAATAAAAAATCCAGCAGCGAAGGCCCAGCACTGTTGTTAGAAGAAAATGGGATTCTCCACAATGGTAAACATCGCCCTGTTTCAAGCCTTTTGAGATGTATTGCTGCCATCGAAGTCAAAATGAGCTCATATTTTCCATGAACTGGTAAAATATCTCAGTTTCAACATCCTCAAGAAACACCAGTGGGTCGTCACACCTCCCACGATCAGAATAGAGTTCCCTTTCACAATCTAAAAGATTATTATTGCTGCATCCGGGGATTTTTCCAGTCATGTAAACTTACAGTTTTGAAGCGACTATGCGAAATCCCCCCCGACTCTGAAGGTGCCAATGTAGCGCAAAGGAAATTTCAGGCTATGTTTCCGTCATTTCGACAAAACACCGACTTCTACTGTAATAACTGGAGAGTTCTGCCCCTTACATGTGATCATCTGCTGGTAGTCGGGTTGCTCCTATTAGTACCAAACAATCACAATATACTGTAATCAGTCCGGCTGACAGCCAACAGTGAATGTAAACCAACATTACTATAAAGGAAAGTAAAACTCACCTGACTTAACCAAAGAACCTGTCCTACAAACCACCTTTGAAAAGTAGCTTACTGGTCTTGAAACTGGACAAGAGTACTGGATTCCCACTCTCCAATGGTTCACCATCATTAGACGCTTCAGTAGAAGTGCAATGAGCATAATATGGTTTGAGTAAGTTCACGTGGTATTTCTGTTTTAGTAGCTTTTCCTTTTATTTGTCACTTCAATAGTAGTTCCATTCAGATACATGTTGTATCTGAATATATTTCACCTAAAACTGGGGTTTCCAGGTGAAACAGGTAATAATATTATAACCTGATCTCCTGGACTATACTCCCTTCCCTCAGCCTGCTGATCATACAATCTCTTCAGCTTTTTCTGAGAGACTTCCAACTTCTCCGTAGACAATTCACCATTCTTGAGCTCAGTGCAAAAAGTATGTAGTAAAGATTTTAAATGCCGATTAAATCTCTCCAATACACCTTTCTTTTGAGTGATACACCAAGGATTTATTGTTTTTCACCTGCAGTTTGTAGAACTTGCTCAAACAGATGAGATGTAAAAATAGAGCCCCGATCACTCTGAATTACTTTGAGAATCTCAAAACACAGAAATGAAGTGGCTTAGAGCTTTAACCACAGAGTTAACCGATGTAGAGCTCAGTGGAAAAGAGCTGGACGCCTGGTGGTTGGACACATAACTATCAATAAATACTGAAAAAAATGGCAATATTTGGAAGATGCCAACACAATCAATGATCAAAAGTTTGAATGGCTGAGATGTACAGCAGCAGATCCTTTAAGGTGTAAAAAGGCGCACATTGTTTGGAGCGAAGTCAAAAATGTCTGCCAGTGGTTCGTGGGCTGGGCAGGTTTTCTCATCAACACCCACTGCCTGGAGATCACATGGCCTTTTAAGGAAATCCTGCTCTATCTTCGATAAGACAGAGACAGCCATCTCACAAACGTCTCACAACCTGGAGTCTGCAAGATTTTACAAACCCCATTTTTTGTCTATTGAACAACAACATATGGCATCGTTACTTAATGGACAAGAAATGGGAAATTAAATTGAATGGACACATAAACCTGATTTTGTACGCATCCAATTACATGTAATGATTTATTGTTATCACATTGTAGATAAGAAGAGGCTTAATACGGCCCTTTGAGGTCAGTTAGGATTATAATGCCACCAATTCCAACAGGAAAGGGTTTTTTATTTAAAGAACTTGAAAAAAAAAAAAAAAACTACTGAAAAATGCTCCTTCTCAATGTTCATTAGTCATAGTTGTAGTCAGATATAACTAGTACAAAGTTAAATAAATTAATTGACTGTTGAATGTCATTCATATTTGCCCATGATGTACAACCTGAATTCTGAAAAAAGTTAGAGTAAATGTCTTGGGTCTTGTCCCTGACACACAGAGATGTTTCCAGTTTCTCTGAACCTTTAGATGATGTTCTGCACTGTAGATGATAAGATCAGCAAAGCCTTTGTAATTTGATGTTGAGCAACACTGTTTTTAAAGTATTTCACAATCTTTTTACGCACTCTTTCACAGATTGGAGAACCTCTGCCTCTCTAAAACATCCCTTTATGGATGATCATGTTACACACCTCATATCAATTAACTTCATTAGTTCTTCCAGCTGAATCCTCTTAACAATTCTTGCTTTTTCAGCTATTTGTTGCCCCCGTGCCAACTACTGGAGCAGGAATCAAATTTAAAATTAGCTCATTTTGTGCATAAAATTGTGAGATTTCTCAATTTAAACATTAATGTTCTGGTGTGAATAAAATATTGGCTCATGTAATTTGAAAGTCTTTTAGTTATTGCTTTATTAAAATATTTAAAAAAAAAAATAAAAAAGTCCTAACTTTTTCCAGAATTCAGGTTGCACATCATGAATGTCATTTGATAATCAATTTATTCATTTAACTTTCTACTAGTTAAGAACAAAACCTTTCACAGCCGCTTTCAAAGTTAACACAGCTGAGGGTTCAGAAAAAATTACAGATCTTTGTTTCTATATAGTTTAACATTTTATTTAATTTCATGTTTCTTGTCATTACTCACATTTTAAATGCACTTACAGTCTTTCCCTGGGAGCCATCACTCAAAAAGTAAAAAAAAAAAAAAAAAAAAATCACACTGTAAAATACATGGGCCAGGTGCTGAGCTTTCTCTTTAAAGAAAGAACTTGATCTATATTTGTCATCTACTGTAAATCAATAACCACTTATCAGCAGATTTATTTTCTACATCGTGTAATGAGAGAAGATTTGCAGAACAACACAGCCCTTTAAATTGATACAAGCGCAACAAACAGCAGAACTAAATGTCCCCACGGCAGCGATCTGGCACCGGCTGAATATCTCATTAAGAGAGAGAAAGAACTCAGCTTACTGATACTGATGAACTGGGTGCACTGGTGCAGTATCCAGATGAGGGAACCGATGCCACAGACCACCGTCGTTCATCACCTCGACTGAAACACAACAGATATAAGATGCTTAATAGCAATTCATATGAAACGTGTGCATCCAGTTGACACATTCAAAACGTGAAAGCTTCTCACTTTTATGTGTTAGAATATTCTTGGTCATTACTCACTGCTGCCTTAAAATCTATAACCATCAGATGGATGAAACCAGAAGCTCCCTCATACAATACATGGATTCAAAAAGTCTGGGATATTTACCAAATGGAGCAGATTACATTCTCATTAAGACTTCAGAAAGCTACCTTTACTAAAAGATGGGAACCGATGCTACCTTTATTGCTACAATAACACTATCTAATGATGCAACATCGCCTTGTTCTATATCAAAATGTTGCCATCCTGTTTTTGTTTGGGATTTGTACCTGTAACCTTACACTCCGGAGTGGAAACTATCTATCTCTATGATAACAATTATTATTATTATTATTTTTATTTTTATTTTTTTTATTCATCCATTTTATATTGCCTAAGGAGGTTTGCAAAAACTCATATACAGCTGAGATAAGGCTAAAGGAACTCGTTAATTGTGTTGAAATGTTGAAATATATAAATTGTACTGTGTTGATTAAAAAACAAATAAAAACTAAGTTCAAAAAAAAAAAAAAAAAAAAAAGAATATTCTTGGTCAGATTACTTATTGTGTTTTTATTAAGACGCACCGTTTACACACATTGTTTTCTACTTGCAAATAACAGTTGGTGCTTGAGTCTGTGTTGTCATTTGTCTTACCTTTCAGTGCGAGCCAGTTGGCTGCGCAGGTGTAAAAAAGAGGAAGATGCAATCAATTTCAGAGTTAAGGACAGGAGGAAGGGTAAGTAGAGACACAAAATGAGTAGGAATTAAATAATGTTTAATGTCAGTAACAGACTGGCTGTCAGGCTCAGAGCCGTTGGGGGCATTTCGCACCGAAATGTGACCAAACGGCACCAAATTAGGCCATTTTCAAAACCTGAACCCTGCCAAGCCGCTATCAAACTGCAGCTAATGAGCTCATGTCTTAACTCGCATGCACATCAGCACACGCCCAAATCACTACAACAAACATACTCACGTCTGTAAGTAAAAAAAAAAATAAAATAAAAATCCCCACCTCACCTGCTTTTTTTCCCCCACTCTTGCTTCTTTGTTTTATCGGTTTTGGCACTTTCGTGTTTGTGATAAAAGTTAATGGCCACTCGGCCCCTTCCTTCCCCAATCTCACTTTCAACCAATCAGCATTCAGCTTATTAAAGCATCGACTTCAAAGAGCTATGTTGTGTTGGCTTTTTTGAAGGACTATAAACAAGCCTGCGCAGGTTAAAGAGCAAAAATCTTTCACTCTTCATGGAGCATTCAGATATCTACACACTGCAATGAACGAGCCCTGAAGTTACTCAACAAATGCCAAAACCCACGTCAGGAAAACATCCCTCTGGCCAGTTCAGTTCAGGACAGGAGGCTGAGCACGCTCAACATTCATGCACAGTTTCCACCAAAACCAAATAGACTATCGTTGTGATTTTAAAATAGAAGGCTATCGCTTTAAGTTAGTGAACACAAATGATGTGTTAAAGCTGATGTGAGCTGTTCAAGTATTAAAGTCACCACTGAAAACCCCCCAGTTATGTCTGTAGACTGTTAATGTAACAGACAATGAAACAAAATATATTTCCACTTAGTGCTGGGCAATATGACGATACAAATCATGGGGACGATATAAAAGTGTGTATTGTGCCATTTTTCTTCTATCGTTTCTATCGTTTCTAACCTAATTTTATCAATTATTACAGCAAATATGTAATTAAATAACCTGCAACGATAAATTTGATAGAATCATATCTACTTCTACAAAGTAGCCTTTTATGTTTGCACTTTTATTCATGGTTAATGCCTTAAACAGAGTTCTCTTCAACCCTGATGTTTACTTTAGACACTTTATATTGGTTTGCAAACTTTGCACTACAAGGTTACAGATTTCAGAAAGTTGAAAAATAATTTGTGTTTATTTTTTTATAGCTGAACTTCAGTGCAAAAATGTGTTTATCCTCTCAGAAACTGTTGTGCACTTTAAAAAAAATGTGAAAGCTACTGTACCTCTGTACCTACCTGTTTTTGCTGCACTAAAATGTATGTTTGTGACAGTTCAGCTAAATGTCCTTTCAAAATAAAGTTGAAAAGTAAGCAATGAAATTTTTGTCAAACTTTTCAGAGAATAACTGAAAACAAACTTTATTATGGTATATCGTGATATATATAGTTATCGTGATATAAAATAGTCCATATCATGATATATGATTTTTTCCATATCGCCCAGCACTATTTCCACTATGCATCTTGTACGTTTGGGGCTTATTTTATCAGTTCACATATTTGTATGAATAAAAATGAAACAACTCTAATTTTTAACATTTTTATGCAGTGCATTGTTTTAATATTGTCGCTGCATTATCTGCGCTATTAACAAGAGGAAGATTTTAAAATTACAAAATAATAATGTGGCGAGGGTTCAGCTTCAAAACAATAAAGCAGAAGCAAAAGTGTCTGGTTTACCTGCGAGCAAACTGGAAGTTGGCAGAAGCGCTGGCAGAGACGTTTCTAGGGCTTTCTGAAGGACTGCTGCCGGCTGAAAGAGGAAAAAAAAACAAACAAATAAATAAACAAATATGCTTCTAACTTAGAAAATGACTGTCAGTTGAGTTGCACAATATATCAAAAATTCAGGGTTACAGCAATATCAACCTACACAATCTCAAAAAAAAAAAAGAAAAAGGAAAAAATGCAATAATTGGTAGTCTGTAATGTTCCAAGATTCACAGAATAGGTTGTTACGCTAGATGTTCTTTCCGGGCCCTAGACCCATAGCAGGTTTTAGACGTTTTACTGCTCAAACACATCTGGCGCTGATTAGTGGGTCATTGACAGACTTGTGTAGATGTGAAGACAAGCTGATGGCCGTCCAATCAGGATCAGAGAAACATCTAAAACATGCATGGGGGGGGCTGAGAACCTGGATTAAAGACCACTGCACTAACCTATTGATATACTTAAAGCAGCACAGCTTAACTTTTTTTTTTTTCATTTTTAGCATTCTGGGTTCCTTGTAGGAAGCGGACGTTACATCACTGGCAACACTAAGATTTTCTTTAGGGATGCACAATAACTGTTTTTTAAAACCGATACCGATAACCGATAACACACACATATACCTAAGATCATTACATCAATACTATGAACGAAATAAAAAACAGTTTTGACTCTTTAAATGAACAGATATTTATTTTTTTTCCAATGAAAAACTATTGGCAAGCCTCTTAAACATTTTCTTAAAGCTATCAAACAAACCTATTTGATATCTCACATCAACTTAAATAAGGTTCATTACTGACTGATATAAAAAATAAAGGAAATACAAGCATCAGAATTACAAACTAGGGTTGTCCCGATCCAATCTCGTGATCAGAAATCGAGCCGATCACGTGGTTTCAGAGTTGATTAAAATCGGATGTTGCATCCCGATCTCGGATCAGATATATATTTCATTCTCACTATTTTGATCACCGCTATTTATTTTAAGCTTATTATAACAGATAACACCCTAGTAGAAATCTCTCACCTGCATATAATGCCTGAACAGATCACGACATTTTATTGTGATATCTTTCTCTGTAACAACTGAGGTATCAACAAGCAACGGGTCCACGTAATTTTGCGCGACAACGCTGCTAATATGAATAAAGCTATGAGTAAGCTGGGGGTGCGGTGTGTGGGCTGTGTTGCGCATTCTTGCTAACTTTGCGTGCATGACGGCTAGCTTTCTCAACACAGCGTGATAGACACCCTGGCTACCGCGAGGAAAATCTAGTAACATTTTTTATATGTGTGGTATACTTGATCGTTCAAGCTACTTCACAGAAGTTCTGTTATACTGGTGCAGTATTTGTTATTACTTAATTCTTGAAGCGACATCAAAGAGAAGTGCACTGTTTAAGTGTTAAAATATAAAATAAAAATGGGAGACAACATGGATCTGTTTATTCATGCATTTGCTGCATTTGTTAATTTTTTTAATGTGTTATGAAAGTATCGGATCGGAACTCAGTATCGGCAGACACTCAAAATCAAATGACTCAGAATTGGACATCCCTGGTTTTCATTGCCTTAAACTGCTAGCCAAGTTCACCTGCTGCTATTTAAATGGAAGTGCTTTGTTCTTTAGTACTGAGACTGTTGAATAGTCACTGTTCTGTAACTAAATGTGTTTTATAATAATTCTCCCAAAGAAAAAAGAAAGAAAGAAGAGTGTTTAAATAAGTTATTGTTTTATGAGATAATAAAAGCTATTAATCTCAGCTTGGATGCAGGCCTATTTATTAATGTACACAGGAAATAAAATGCATGGGAAATTAAACTCTGTTTGCCCACTCAAAAAAAGTGAAATCGGATCGGGAAAAATCGGGAATCGGCCGATTAACAAAATTAAATGTTCGGAATCGGATCGGGACCCAAAAAATGTGATCGGGACATCCCTATTACAAACTGAAAAAGATTAACATTTAAAGGATTTTGGCTTG
Organism: Hirundichthys speculiger; assembly: GCA_018398805.1. Lineage (NCBI taxonomy): Eukaryota > Metazoa > Chordata > Actinopteri > Beloniformes > Exocoetidae > Hirundichthys > Hirundichthys speculiger. The sequence goes on along the minus strand of JAGFBZ010000844.1, from coordinate 817,204 downwards.
TGGTTCCATTTAAATTAATACCTTTAATTAAAGTAAATGAGGTTCAGTAGTTTTTGTTTTTATTTTTTAATCTCATGGAAGCTTTAGATGAGAGGAATGAGGGAGAGGAGAGACTGCTGCTGGCTTGCACACGTTAGCATTAGCTTCTGTTAGCTAACATTAGCACGATTTCAAAACTCCATGGTAGTGATTGTTATGTTGTAGGTGGCTGATCAGGTTTTACGTATTAAAGCTTGTGCTTCCCTCCTCGTAGAATTCACTCAGAGGATTCGTCACAAATAACCACCAAACTATCTTCTTCTGAAACTTTAACGAAGTTCCACGCCGCCATGTTTGTTGTGATCAGCGCTGTGCTGCAGGCTGCATTCAAGGTGTAACGTAAATTCCCACGTTCCCTCGTTTGCTAGTCGTTCTTTCAGCCTTTTCTATTTTTTTCTTTTTTTATGTGTAACATGTGGGGGAATACTGCGGATATCAATCCAAGTCAGCAACTACTAAAATTATGACCGAGTTAACGAGTTGTTTTCTGGCATGAGGGGGTATTCTTGATTTTCCTGATTGAGTATTCGTTTTTCTGATTATGCCAACGTTACTTGAACATAACATTTACTGCCGGTCATTCAAGGCTCAGAGGGAGCGAGGCACTGCTGTGTTGACAAAAATATATATATATGTTATCGGGGCTATTCGTCGTGATATCGGAGTTATCGGGATGAAGGGATGAAATTAAAACTAATATTTTAATATGAACAGGTTTTAAAGTGGAAATCATACCGTCCTTGAAATATCTAATTCTGTTATTACATATCTCATGTTTTTTAACATCATGCAGTCCTAGTAGCCAGTGTTCATGTGGACAGAAATGCTCTTTTTACGAACCCAATTTAGACAGTACTCTTAAAAGTTTACAGCAGCCTTATTCTGAATAAAGTCATATTTGAAATAAACAATCACATTTAAATTTTTTTAGTAACATTCACATTACTGAGACAAACTCTACCTCGTAATATGACATCTTGGTGGAGTTTTCTTGGCATTTTGTGACACAAAATGGCCTACAAATATGACAGTTGGTATGCCAATGATTTGACCCTTCTTAAACAGACTAACATCTTTTCCACGACCACAGATGTGTCTTTGACATGGTTGTTTAGGAAATGAGAAGCAACTCATTCCACCAGTTGGGGTTAAATAACTTGTAGCCAGTTGAAAGATAATCTCTCATGCAGTAATTATCCAACAGGAGGCTCATAATCTATTTGCTTAGTTAAATCCAGGTGGCGACTTTTTTTCTGGTCAGGCAGTGAATGTCGTCAATTATGCTAGAAATGCCACCAATGCCATTTATTTTTATAAAAAAAAAAAAAGATGGCTCTCATGAATTGCTTGGATGCCTGTAAGCAAGAATAATGACATATCTATAGTGACATAAAGTACAAGGACACACTATAAACTCCAAACATGCTGTTAATAAGCAAAAAGGGAATTTGAAAAGGATATTCTAAAAGCAGCTGATAGTCAATGTTTTGAGGACAATTATACTATCAGAGAGTTTTTGCACCATCTGTAAGCTTACTGGATTCCTGTGCACATCTGCTATAAAGCCACATCACCGTTGCTTACTGTTGAAAGCAGCAAGTTGGGAAATATTGTCTGGATGAAAGAAAAAAAAATTAAAATAAGAGTAACAACAATAGCGACAACACTTTGGGAACTGTAAATAAATGTACCTGAGAATTCAAATAAATTTAGGGCAACGCAAAAAAAACCCTTTTTCTAGGTCAAACAGAGCTGAATGCCTGGTCTGCAGGCCGATGAAAACACAGCAGTTATTTTCTTGATGACCAACTACTAATCACTTAACTGCACCTCAACCTAAAGAACAACAAGAATATGTTATTCAAGGCAGCAAAATTAAAAGAATTTAAAAGAAAAAAGAATCATTGGCTTTTAGCATCAGCCACAATGTTACTTAACAATTATCAGCTCCAGCTCGCATAAGATTTACTATATTCATTTCATTTCTATGCCTGAGCTACATATTGGAATAAAATACAAGGAAGCAGCAGAGCAAACTACAGCATCACTAGCTAGCATCTGGCACAAGAAGAAATGGCAACAAGGACAAAGGTTTGACATCTAGGTGCGTAGTTTCCACATAGAAGCATAAGCTAATGTTATTAATTTTAGATCTATTACCCCTCCCTCTCTCCTTTGTCCTCTGAGTGGGACACCTGTCTGACATCCAGCCTGGGAGTTAAAAACCTAACTCGGAGTCGACAAACCCTGACTTAAGAAACTTTTTGGTTTAGAACTGGTCTCGTCAACTCTGAGTATGCAGACAAAACCGTCACGATGGAGCAAAACCATCACTGTGATTTACCATGGCAACGCATAGGATAATGCGTATTGTACATAGAAGAGCTTTAGTTTCAATCACATTTCTGCAGACATGTAAGACGGCTGCAGCGGTTAAGGAAAGGCAGCTGATGTGGCAGAAGTTGCAGAGCGAGTTAATGCACAACTTAATCACTTAATCCCAGGTGAAATCCTGCTTGCAAAAAAAAAAAATAAAGGCTCAGTTGCACCCACTTTATGAACATTTCACCCTAGCAAAAAAAAAAAAAAAAAAAAACATTCAAGGAGCTTCAACGTGAACATGAGGGGAGTCAATACATTGGACAAACTGATCAATCCAGGTGTGTGTGAACATTGCTGTGAGGTCAGACACACCTGGATTAATCAGTTTGTCAATTAATGGCACACAGGAAACAAAGCAGCTGGCTGAACTTCAGGAAGTAGTGCCTCCAGGACTTGTCTACAGTAGACTTTATAATAATAATAATAATAATAAGCAGCTGAGGAAAATGGTTGAGGTGACACCTGCACATTTATTCTTTTTTTTTTTTTTTTGGTGACACTAGTGGCCTTTATTCCGCAGCGAGAGAGAGAGAGAGAGAGAGAGATCAGGGCAGAGAGAGAACGGGAAAGACGAGCAAATGGTCACAGGCTGGGAGTTGAACCTGCGACCGCTGCAGGAGGACTGCAGCCTCTGAACATGAGCTACCTGTCCTAGCCACTGAGCTACCGGGGCAACCCCCAGGTCTAATTTTTTTAACAGCTAAAGTTTTACAAGGAAACAGTGTATTTTTTTTTCATGATTTATAATGTTACTATTGTCATTATTAGAAGTTAACTAGGCCTCCACCTTCCTGAATCAAACATGGACCGTGTGGACAGACAGCAGGGAGCTGATCAGACTCTGGAGAAGGTCACTGAGGTCCCTCAGGGGTAAATCACCGCTACACTGTGTGTCTCCTGCAGGGTTGTGTGCATTCATGTCTCTTCTCTCGTCATACGAAAACTAGTGCTCATCCTGTGACACACATTAACGCAAACAAAACTGAGAGGACAAATACATGTACATATACTAGGGATGCACGATAAACTGTTTTTTTTTTTTTTAACCGAAACCGATAACTTTCAGCTCCTAAAGGCCGATACCGATAACCGATAACACACACATATACCTAAGATCATTACATCAATACTATGAACAAAATAAAAAACAGTGTTGACTCTTTAAATGAACAGATATTTATTTTTTCCAATGAAAAACTACTGGCAAGCCTCTCAAACATTTTCATGAAGCTATCAAACAAACCTATTTGATATCTCAGATCAACTTAAATAAGATTCATTACTGACTGATATAAAAAAATAAAGGCTCCTTGAACTGATGGAAATACATGCATCAGAATTACTAACTGAAAAAATGCATTCCTCAATGACAATAAAAAATAATGCACAGGTCATAATGTACTGACACAAGTTAGACTTGTCTGTGTAAATAAACTGAAAAAGTGCACTCCATAGTAACAAAGAAATTATGTTTAAAAGGATTTTGGCTTGTGGTTCCGTTCAAATAAATGCCTTTAATTAAAGTAAATGAGGTTTAGTAGTTTTTTTTTAATCTCATGGAAGCTTTAGATGAGAGAGGAGAGGAGAGGAGAGGTTGGCTTGCTGCTGTCTTGCTAACGATAGCTCATGTTAGCGCGATTTCAAAACTCCATGGAAGCGATGGTTATGTTTCAGGTGGCTGATCAGGTTTGACGTATTAAAGCTTGTGCTATTTTTTCCTCCTTCGCTTGGAGCATTTGTCACAAATAACCAACGAACTATCTTCCTCTGAAACTTTAACGAAGTTCTACACCATCGCCGCCATGTTTGTTTGTTTTTATCAGTGCACTGAATGCTGCATTCAAGGTGTAACGTAAATTTCTCCGTTCCCTCGTTTCCAAGTCGTTCTTTCGGCCTTTTCTATTTTTTCTATTTTTTATGTGTAACATGTGAGAAAATACTACGAATAATAATTAAAGTCAGCAACTACCAAAATGATGACAGAGTTAACAAGTTGGTTAACTTGATTTTTCCTTACTGAAAAATCGTTTTTCTGATTATGCCGACGTCACTTAAACATAACATTCACTGCTGGTCATTCAAGGCTCAGAGGGAGCGAGGTACTGCCTTGTTGACAGAAATATATATGTTATCGGAGCTGTTCGTCATGATATCAGACTTATCGGGATGATGTCATAATTTCCTGTTATCGGCCCGATAGTTATCGTGCACCCCACAACATATACATGACAAAATGCTAAAATGAGCCCTTCATGTTTCACTGCTTCCATCAAGTTCTCTGCAATCATTGTTTTTCTGAGCTACTACCATCAGAGCCAAGTAGACACACCTCTCAAAACAACACATAAGTACCTGTAGCAAGTGGGAGAGGTGAAAGTGGACGTGACAACGTGGGCGATGGGGTCCCGACCGCCAAACTCCTTTTTTTGTTGTTACGGGAGCTGTGAAAGAGGACAAAAAAAACAGAGAAGAAAAGCATTTGTTTATGCAAAGACGATCACAAGAAACACATGTTTATCAGTCTTATCAGAACAATGAACAGCTACATAGAATAAAACAGTCAACCTATGAACTTAAATCACTGTTGTGAAATGGAAAACAATGATCACTTTGATGATGGAAAGAATATTTATGCATACTCATCCCCTCCAAAACAAACATGTTCATCACAGCCATGTATTACTTTTTCCTGATGTGTAAAAACTGATTGAATTCAAGAAGATACACATTTTTTGACAAGGTGAGTTAGTGATAGATATATCTGAAATTTATATCCAGAAAATGAAGATGTAGAATGGAATATGCAATACAGTATTAAGCAATAGCTTTAAAGCATTTGCGTGTGTTACACACAAGCTACCTTAAGGTCAACTGTTATTTTATTTGATTCATTTGTGTAACTGTGTGGAGATTTAAACGTGCTTTTGGAAATATTGAATAAGCACTAAATTTTTCCAGAAGTCAGATTACAATTTTGGCTCAATTTCAACTTGTTTCCGTGATCTGGAAAAAAGATGGATGTAATCCCATCATTTTTCTGTTTTCATGCTGACACTGGTGAGGCCATCTTTCTCTCTCTCTCATCTCTGACCTAAAAATAATTTAAGGGAAGAGACAACAACAAAGACTGACATTTCTGGGACAGCTCTCAGACTATAATCTGAGATGTTCAAACAAGCAAAGATGCACAGCAACAGTCCCTGATTTTGACTTTAAAAAATGTTTACAACACAGATCCAACCACAGAACTGCTAGAACAGGAAATAGTTTAGTTCAGGCTCTGACAAATAAACAAACACACTTTCGTAACCATGAAGGCTGGAAAATAATTTACATGAAAGTAACATTATATCACACAAGAAACCCATGAGTTCTCTGTCAGTGGTTAATGGTAATAATAATAATAAGAGGTAATATTCTGGTTTCATCTTTAATAACAGTCACTGATATAATATATACAATTGAGATGCAGGCAAGCATGAGTTGAGTAGATGATAGTGAAGGGCTGCAGCTATTACTGTATCGGCCCGAATATAGGACGATATTTTATTCTTAGAAATCATATTCTCAAAAATGGGGTTCGTCTTATAATCGAGGTCTTGACTTTTCTGTTGTCGTTACACATCTCCGCCACTAGATGGAGCCGCACCAAAGTAACCAGTAAGAATGGAGCATCACATGGAGCAGATCTGATGTTTATTAACGTAATAAACAGCAGTTTATCATATAGTACTATTCCTTGATCATCAATAACATGCAAATCTGACACGTTCCTTACCTTAAATATGGTACCATACTTCCTAAAAAAGATGAAATCATTAAAATGTTTAATAATACAGCAAAAATGTTATCTCTGTGTGAGTTTTTCTACAATGATTGTACAACAAGAAGTTGTTTGATGAATAACCATTCTGTCTTTAACATATTTTTATTTTCTCAAAATGATTTTGAAAAATAGGGGTCCGTCTTATAATCAGAGTCGTCCTATATTCGGGCCAATACGGTACTATAGTCTGTTCCTTGACTTATAACCACAACACAACCACAAGTTGAATCCATTATTTTTCATCCAGAACTTCACCTACTAGAACTGGGTCTTGCAGTTATTTGTTATTTTGGGGCAATTATAACATATTTACAGTGAAAAGAGCCCCTCAAACAAGCTGTTGTATTTCTGTTAGGGTTGGGACAAGGAAAAGTAAGACCACAATCAACTCACAAAGTGACAAATCCCTTTAGGCATTAAAGGCTACAATCATTACAGGAGATGATTAAATTTATCTCCCAGTTAAAAGCACGTGCACAGCAGCTGCACGCTCCTGCAAACCGGATCGGTATATCGACCAGCGCATCGGTATATCGAGCAGCCCTGCTTCTTCTTGGGGTCGCTTTAATGCGACAGCCCGGAGCAGACAATGCAGCCCGTCCGAGCACACACACACACACGCACGCCTGCAGAGGCCACGTTTCTCCGCCGAAAGCAAAAACTAGGGCGGATGTGACCGTCTCATACTGTAAAGGTCCGGAGCCCTAAGAACAGCACCATATAGGCTAGTAAAGGACAAACGTCCCACAGCGATGAGAAAAACAACAGACGATCAACAAATCGCTTCTGGATGAACATGAATGGTGCAACTAATGACATTAGAAGCGGGACAGACGCCCAACAGCAGCTGGGTTTAGCCTGGATCGCATCTTTTTTTTTTGCTGTAAAATGGGGCCTTAGTTCGCTACCTTTTCGACCTTTTCATCATGGCCCCGGTCACGAAACTCGTCTTGTAGCTCGGCAGCACGGTCCAATAATAGTTCTGGTCAGACATGTTGGCGTTAACCGACAAAAGCCGATGGAAATATGAGAAGCCGCGTCCTCTCAGTGAAGCGGGAGCATCTCCCCAGCGGATCCGTCCTCGCTGATGGTGGCTAGGCCAGTACACCGAACCCAGCGGCGGAAACTCCGTTTAGACTCGGTACAGACTGACCCCAGACCCTGGCCAGGGCCCCTCCGCGGTACCGAGCGACTGTAACGTCCATGTCCGCTCAGAGGCTTTTTCCTGTCTTCAGCCAAATGTCTTAAACATGACGCCTTTAACCAAACACACCACAGCTGAGAAGTACCTCCGTCCGACTGGAGTGATACAAACTTTCCAGCTACATTGTCATTCACTGTACCGCGCAGGCGCGTACGAAGCATGCGCCATAGGGAGGAGGGGCTAATGGTGCTTTCAAGCACTATCGGAATTACTGGCATTAAACGACTAAATCAGCAAACCATCCAGCGAAACGACGTTGTTTTGATTTTATATCTAAACAGATAACAGCTGTTACACGCGTACATATCAGGATAGCTAAATATTTAATTTACATCAACAAGTCTATCGAGGTTAAATAATGTTTTATTGGGAAGACACATATTCTTGAAATAGGCATTTTCAATCCATGCCTAATTGAGATCCTCGTGATTTTTTAAGACAGGGACAACTGAACGGATAATGGACCCAAGAGATCAAACTGTATCATTTTAAATTATTAAAACTGAAGCTACTAGCCTCAGAAACCTGGCTATCCTTAATAAAATCAAATTATGTGTACATAACATGTTCCATTGCCCACGTTTCTTAGTTTCTTCTCAAAAAGTCAAACATTACTAATAGATTTGTGGTAATTAGCATATCTAATCAAAATTAGTTTGAGATCTGAATGTTTGCAGACACCTCTACAGTCCCTGCACAAGCAGCAGTGTTTTTTTAGTTCAAAAGTCCTGACCAAACATTAAGAATAAATGTCTCATGAACTGATAATATCTTCAGTGATTCTATAAACTCCATCAATAGAAAAAATTAGGAGGAACACAAACTTATATTTGCATTTTTTTATTATTATTTTTTATTACTTTGGTCCTTTTTTTTAACAGACACAAGAACAAATTAATTGATTACCGATAAGATAAGAAAGGACAAGATAACAAAGTATACTTTAACAACATAGAATTATTATAGAATAAGAATAATTAAAAAACAACACTCTTCTTTTAAAAAAAAAGAATCTTAATAGCACCCACAAGTATTCACATTCATTGGTAAATATATTTCATATGTCAGATATTGCAATCTAAAGATTGTTTGATGTTTATATCTCTTCAGCCTGCACCAGCTGAAAGTCACAGTGCAGAATGTGACTGCATTTAGATACTTTGCATTTAGAAATTCCAGCCCCAAAAGGTTATTGGAGAGAATTAAAAGACCTTTTCAGGCCTGCAACTCTTTGAGCCTTTTTCATTATGTCTACTGAAGTTAACAAGTATTGCAATTTGTACAGTAAAGGGTTAATTACAATCTAGTTGGCCAGTGGAGATCAGCTGAAAGTGATAATCCTTTCCTCTCTAATTGTGTATGTTAAATTAAGGTTCAAACAAATTTATGAATTACAGATTAAAGGTACAATTGGATTTCAGAAAACTCCCCAATTTTTTCTGACCGATGTGTTTGTAAAATGTACTCTCACTAACAAATACTGTGTGACAGTCTCTCCCCTTAAAAAACAGGAAAGAGTCTCTGACCCGGTTACAGTCTGTCCAAGCACTGATGTTATTCTGGTTTGGGTTTTTGACTGGGCGGTAAATTCACAAACAACTTCCTTCATACCATTCACTTGTATCACTGGTCTATTAATAAAGCTTGGCATGAGCTGGAAATGCTACGTTAGTTATCTCTGAATCCTGAACGCATACACACACACACACACACACACACACACACACACCCAGCTGTGTATTTACCTGAAGGAGAAGGCTCACCTTTCTTGCTCAGTACAAACAGGAAAACACATTCATTTTCATACACAATACAAACATTCACAGTGACTGTGAATCTTTATCATCAGCTAGGAGCTTACAGTTAAATCAGATAACGTTCATGGAATTTATTCTCACATTCTGAATCTACTAGATGCTTTGCTCTATATTATCTCCTTTTTTGAGGCCGCTCTGTGTCACAGATTCAGATGTCTCTGCTTCTCCAGAGGGGATGAAGGACATGAATGCTGGTGTGAGCATGCTCAGTAAAGCAGGAGGTGGTTTGAAGGGGACAAAAGGGGGCAAAAGGGGGGCAGGGGCTGACTGGCTGTGGACAGAATAAATAATAATACTTACATATTTCCCCTGCGAGGAAGACTCAGTTCTTTCTACAATAAAGGAGATGAGAAAGGTTGAATAAAGTATATTAACTGTTAAAAACAAACAACAACTCAATTTTCGATTTTATACTACAGCTTTGAAATCCAGATGGATGTTGAATATAAGAAACATAAGCCCGGACACGTACAAGAAAGTGTGTGGAAATTGATAATGGCCTTTTCTCATCAGAGCCACTCCTCCTTTTCTGACTATTTTTGTTTTTCTAGCCGTGAAAAAGAAGCCTTAAATTAGGAACACGAGTATTTACAAAGCAAATAAATGCATTCTGTAATTCCTATGCTTGTTTTCTTTTCAGTGCAATGTAAACATTATTTGCTCCAGCATGACCTAGTTTCCTCCAGAACAAGTGGGCCTTGTAACCGTGTAACAGCAAGATTCTTAACACACCATGAATACCGCATTCCAGAAAACTGTAAATGTGGCCTTTCCTGTCAGGTTTTAAATGGGGGCATTTCATAAGACTGAAAAACCTTGTGCACAAAATTACTAGCAAACTTTTAATTGCACAATAGAAGGGGTGATTTTAAATGTAAGACAGAAAAAAAAAACAGCAACTGGAAAAGCAAAGAGAACAAAAACAGTGTGGACATGCGAGCATTTCATCACAACAGACTTCTGTTAGATGCAGCTTTCACTGCTTTAAGTATTTAAGTATTACGTGAAAATTAATTTCATTTTTAAATTTGGACTAATAAATAAGTACACACAGAAAAAAGATTCAGAGGATTTTCTGCCAATCTTGCTGGACCATTTGGCTTTTGCCTCTATCACCGTGGCAACCAGATCTCCCAAAGCCTCAAGGAAGTGATGTAAAATAAATAAGATGCCCGGCGGCTGAATCAGACCTTCTTTACAGATCTTATACTCATTAATTTCATTGTTTGCTCTAAGCATTCATGATGCGATGAAGCAGCCACGACGAAGATGATCAATCTAGACCTGGCAAATATTTCTAAACGTTTGTCACAAAAGTCCAATCATCGAGATAAGCAGATTAATTCATAGTCAGTAAAAGAGCTATAATTATCAAAAGCAGATCATTTGGGAGACACAGAGCAAATATCGGTTAAAATGCCTCGCATCACGGCCACTGTGTCATCATCAATATCATGATCGATCACGTCATGGCGTCTGCCTGGAAACAGCAGCGTTTACCTGGAGACCGCGGCGTCTCAGGATGTTGGGCTCATCCATCTCCTGGAGACGATAAAAAGCTCCTCGGTGTCGGTCCGGTCAGCCCATACTGGTCCTCCCTCTCTCTCTCTCTCTCTCTCTCTCTCCGAGCCTGGTGGAGTCTGTGGGACTGGTTGCCCCTGGCAACAGCCGCCACATCCTCTGCCTCTGCTGCACAGAAACAGAAAAACAAGCGACCGCTTCACTGAACCACCTAACCAGGGCTGAATAATGAATGGAGGGAGAGGATATCACATTAGCTTTCTTTGATTTGTTGCCACATGCACACTCATATACTTACTTTTTATGTATTTTTTTCTTACTATTTGTACAATCAATTAGAAACAGAAATACTGTAATGCCTAATATTTTGCTATTTTTGACTCTACTTTGGCTTCTCTTATTTCCTCGTGCTCTGATACACTCAAGCAGCTGAGTCTGCTCAAATCTGCTCGTCATATCAAATAACGTTGTTTGTCTGCTGGAATATTTGAGACAGGAAGTAGAACAACTGTGCTTTGAAGTCATTCTGCCACCAGCCGTACCATGATGTGTTTTTCTATATAAAACAATGGCCGGTCTCTTGTCCTGTGATGTCACATGTCAGTGTGTATAAACCAGAGGAATGTGAGCCCTTCCTTGTTCTCTTCTGAAGTTCTTTTTGCCTGTTTTTTTTTCCTCTTTAAACAACTAAAAGTGAAAATTCTGACCCCCTCGAATAAACGTCTTATGTAGCTGATTAATGCATTGATGTATGTACCTTTTTTTTTTTTATTTACAGTCTTACAATTTGGTGTCTGATCTAGTGTTTTTTTTTTTTTTTGAGGGGTGTTAATAAAATAAGTGCATCTGAATTTATAGTTTCTTGTTGGGATTTAAAGCCAGCTGATCAGGTAGCTGATCACAGGTGAATTCCACTGTAGACCTACCTGAACTGCCTCTGTACTCGTGTGACTTATTATCATAAATAATAAGTAAAAAATGTCCATAAAATCAGACCATGTTGTCCACAGAAGAAATATTTTGGAGCTAAAGTACACATATAAAGTTTACACGTGTCCTTTTTTATGGTCTTAACCCTTTAGGCGCCGGATTTTTTTCAAGAAAATATTCAATTTTGATATCAAGATTTCAAAAGGCTATAACTTGAAAGCAGTTTGAGATAGAGGTATACTGTCAATGAGAAAATTGTTCAGTATGACTGAACAGTATGAGTGAAATTATTCAAATAATTTGCATATCATGACGTCACAAGGTGGCGGCCATATTGGGAAATGTTCAATTTTGATATCAAGATTTCAAAAGGCTCTAACTTGAAAGCAGTTTGAGATAGAGGCAGGGTTCGAATTACACAGTGACCCTTGGGGGAGCCCTACTTTTACAGTGTGCACCATGACTTTCCCATGTGCACATGCGCATATCACTATCAGAGTGCTGCCAATAACACATTCAGACTGTCTGTCAGCTCAGGAAAGGAGATGCTGTCTTTCCTGCTGCATAGACTTAATTTACTTTTATAACAAGAAAATAAAAACACCCCAAATTTTTGATTTCTTATTCTGCAACAAATGCATTTTATTTAATAATTGAAAAAGTAAACTATTGCCCGAATACAAGACCGCATATTGATATCAAAAATTATTAAATTAAAAAAGAAGAATGTCGTAACATTTTCTTCTGATTTTCATTGATTTCTTCATCTTGGCACAAGACTTTAGGCTATTTAGACCTTTCTGAATATTTCATCCACTTCTACCCTCTCAAATATCCCAAATAAGTAACTACATTTTAAATGTTACTGTCTAATATGAATTTATTACACGGATATACATATATTAAACACAATGACCAGTTCGAGATCAAATCTTATTCAAAATCGAAATGTAGTTTATTTAACAGGAAAACAAGTGCGTCCGTCAAACATATTAGGGCTGCAGCCATCATAAGATAACCTGAAACAGATACATCTGGACATCTGGACATCTCTCCATGTCTTTGGTTATCATCACCTTTATATCAGACTTTATTCTCGACATTTCAACTTTGTTCTGGAAACTGCATTTTGACTTTATTCTCGACAATTCGACTTTATTCTCATAAGTGAGGAATGAAAAAAAAATCATTGCCCAATTTTTTTTCTCAGTGTGGCCCTAATACTCCATCATAACTGGCAAAACAGTTCCTACAAGAATCATTTTTAAAAAGCACATTTTTAAATAGCACTCAGACTATTGTTTTTTTTTTTTCTAACCTCATGTAAACCCCCCAATTAGTGAAAGGTGAGGTACCAACATGCATATTTCTTAATGGTAACCGGAGCACCCGGAGAAGACCTGTCTGAGTCAAACTGGGAGCCTTCAATTCATTTGTATTGTGCCAATTCACTACATGGTGGAAAGTTCTCCATGGATTCTTAAAGCGTAAATGCAGGTGTAGTCAGTGTTTCCCCAGTTGTTTTCAATCTGGATCTTTACGTAAGGAAAAACACTGTTATCTGCATTATGTAACTTTAAGGTCTGAAAACTGCCAGCATCTGGATCATATTCTGCCGTTCCTAAGAAGGTGCCTTCTTCATTTGTTGCCTTCATTCCATAGATGGAGAACTTCCTCGGCGCGCTTGTTATCAACCCGTATGGCGACTGGCTTTTCTTTATGTGGCCGAGCGTCACGTCAGTGATGGAGATGGGCTTCGGCAGAGAGATGATCAAATGCCCACGGTCCCCTGGGAAACACCAGCATTCACCTGCATGTAATGCTGAACGTTCCTGAATAACTTGTTGCAGTCCATCACGTAAACCACACCAGTTAAATAATCTGCACCATGTCCACTCTTTGTGTTCAGGGGATCGATACGTGTCTGACGACAAATATTCGACAACTCTTGCTCCGAGAAATCTGGAAGCAAAGTTTGGTTTCGTATCAGCCCGAGGTAAAAACATGTCCCACTGCTTCTGTAGAGATTCCAGTTCCCCCTTCACTTCTCTTAACTCAGAATACATATTTACAAAAAGTAAAATGAATAATGAGAGAATCCACATAATGGTCGGGGGTCTTGGGATCTTTTTTCTTTGGGCCTTTACAGTTTCTCTCTCATTTGCTTGAGGGCTCCTTGTATCAAACACGCTTGACTGAGTGGCCTGATCGTTCACAATCTGCTCATCACCTGTGAACCCGTTAATGTATATGTCATCTTCCATGTTTGCTACATTGATAGGATTTTGGTTACCTCTGGGATATTTCCTTATCCTTCGAAAGACCCTATATAATCGCTCTTTGTAGGAGATAACTGGCCTTCCTTCATCTGTATAATATTCAGCTTCTTGCAGGCGTAAACTTCTTCGCAGCCCTACTCTGTTTGATTCTGCTGACATTTTTATTCTCTGTTGTGAAGAACTAGATGTCCAAGTATTGCGTGAAATTATGAAGGTAGATAGTTTTGTACTGCTATTTGTACGTAATTTCTGGATTTATCTGTAAATACTGGCTTTGTTCGCAGATACTGGCTTGTGTGCCTTGTATGACGTCACAGGTAACTGTGACGTCATACAAGACGGAATGTTTGCTCACGGAATGTTCAAACACTTCGAACTATAAGCCGCTACTTTTGTCCCACGCTTTAAACCATGAGGTTTATACAGAGATGCAGCTTTTCTATGAATTTTTCTTCAGCCCCCAGGGGGCGCTCTAGCAGGAAGCGGAAAAACCAAAAACAACCCAAGTAGTTAAAGGCTATTCTGTTTTTGTTTAGTAGCCTATGTTGGCTATGCTACTCTACATTCCTTTTGTGAGCATCAATACCAATTATTATTGGACAAACTGATTAATCCAGGTGTGTCTGACTGTTGTGGATACTCAGACACACCTGGATTTATCAGTTTGTCCAGTCAGTTTGTTGGTTCCTCAGTGGATTTCAGGGTTCTGAGCGGATTCGCCGCAGAGGTAAGGTTTTAATCACAGATGCGGACTGGAGCCAGCAGGTCCGCGATCCGGCTCCAAAGCGGATCCGGCACTAAGTGCAACTGGACCCCGATACGGGTCCGTTTCGGATGTCTTTGTTGTGTGCCGTGGTTTCAGTACACAGAAGGAGGAAAAATAAAGCAACTTGGTTTTAGTTTACAGGAGGAAAATGAATAAAACCATCAATGACTTTTCTGTTTTGTTTGATCAGCACTTTTACTGCCGTGTTACAGGTTCTGTTCAGAAACAATCAGTTCAGGTATGTCAGCGGTTTTTCAACCTTTCTTGAACAAACTCCCCAGTGGGCCACCATGATAAAATAAATAAATGAACCACACTACAACATGAGGAGGACATTTTTCACACAACATGATAAACCCTCCAGTGGTGAATGGACAGCTCTTCGCTCATACGCCCCAACACGCAACAGCACAACATTACGGAGGTACACGTTTACACTTTGGACTATTTCCGCAAACAACGCACACACATCCAGCAGCGCTATGCACGGTGCTGAAACCATAGACATATATAGAGATAGACGCCGCATTTGGCTGTTTGGAACGAGAAATGCGGCCGCCATCTTGGACCGGTCATTCTCTGGGTTTATAACCATAGACAGAACATGCCTGAACATTGTGTGGGATATTCCTGCTCCAATCGGCGGACCATCAGAAGCAGGGCTCAGGGGATTACTTTTCACAAGTAAGATGTAACATATTTTTCTGTCTAAAAGATGTCTAATAAATGTCTAATAAACGTCTAACGGTCCCTAGACGTCTGGGCTAAAATCGGTCTACCACTGGTCTAAATGAAAGTTTTAGACTAGCCGTTTCTAAATCTAAACTACATTGTACATTGATCAATGACTGTTAAAAATGTTTTAATCCAGCATTTGGCCACCATTTATACAATTTACTATTGTTTTATTTTGTATTTAATTATTAATGGATTAAATTGTACCGTATAGATTTGCGTTAATATAGACCGATTATAGACGGGCGAATTTCGTGTGTGAACTTAAACGAGACGTCTATTGCTCAGTGGGTTACTATAATATTGGTTGTATTTTGTTCATTGAATATTACCAGAGTTGAGAAGGAGCAAAGATCCTTTGTTACCGTAACGTTAATGAAACGACGCTAATGTAACAGTTACTACAGGTAAGTATATGGATATGGTAATATTGAACCAGTGTCAGTAAGGCCTAGGAACGACTGTGGAGCCCGAAAACCTGTGTCAGCAGAAATCCCACACACACACAATACAGGATGGTTTGAATTTAAATGTATTGTTCACAAAATAATAAACATGAATTTACAGACCCTGCCTACCTAAGCCGGCTTCCTAAAGTGCACAAATGCACAATAAATGGGCCCAAAAAATAAATAAAATAAAATGGTCCTCTTTGGAGGTTTCTTAAACAAATAAAATAAAGAATTCAATGTCCAATGGGTAATGCTCCTTTATGGAAAGAAACAAAGGTCTTCTTGTGTATGAGTGTGTGTTCTTTAATGTCTGTGTTCGAACTACCCGGGTAGATTTTGAGTGTCAATCTTATCTGTCTGTTAATGAGAAGGGAATCGATGGTACTGTGCTCTGCAGATGGATCCCGCGGCTGGCCACACCGCGTTTGGCTGGTTCCTCCACAGTCAATCCTCAAATCAAACTGGCTCGCCACTGAACCTCAAGTTCAGATCCCGATCACTTGGTCCGGGGAAAAAACCAATCAGAGCTAAAGCTCGCTAACAGAGGCTCTCCATTCCAGTGTAACACCCGGGAGTTCTCAATTGGTGAGCTGTGTGCTCCCAAGCAATGACGTCTGCCGAAAGAGAGTGAACGCAGGCTGACTGTCCACTCATAGCGGACGCGCCACCCTCTGGTCGGCCAGGGAACTGCACCGTTCCACAACAATAAATTCAGAAACCCAGGTGGGTTACACTCTCCCCTCCAAACTCATGCACGTCCCTGTGCATGGTAAGGTTCAGATGGTTATCGCTTGAGGGGACAGGACGGGGGGACGAGCCGGTGCTTCACTCTCACTTATGATGTCGTTCCAGACAGTAGTCAACCCTTGGAAGAATGACTTAACCACGGTGACTAAAGGGTTTCCCAGCTCGACATAGTCCAGCCGCCTGGGTGGCTGACGATTCCTCTCCGGTCTCCTCATCATGTTGTCAGTGTCTGCTTGTTCCTCCGTCTCCTTAATCTCCTCTTCTCTTTCATTTTCAAGAATGTGTGTCTCATCACATTCTGGCATGTCGGGGAGGACTGGAAGTTTTTCAGGGTAGTCCTCATCCGGCAAGTCTTTTACAGAGTCGTCATTATCAGGTAGGTTTGTCTCTCTTTCCACAGGTTCGGTTCCAGGTAAGTTTGTTTTTTCCACAGGTTTGTTCTCAGGTAGGTCTTTTCCTCCCACGGGTTCATTCTCAGGTAGGTCTTTTTCTCCCACAGGTTCACTCTCAGGTAGGTCTTTTTCTCCCACAGGTTCATTCTCAGGTAGGTTCAGGCTCAGTGTCTCTTGGTTGACTGGAGTAACATCAGGTAGGTTACTTGCGCTAGCTGGAACATCATCAGTCGCCTTGTTGAGGTCTGTGGACAGATTCTCTTTAGAATAGCCTGGACCATGGTGTTTTGGAACATCTCGTGAGATATATCTGGTTACTTCTGGAACTGATTCTTTTCGGGACCAGACAACAGGAAAGGTATCGTCTTCATCTGAGGACTGGTCAACTTCTCTTGTGTCATTGCGAGTGTTCTGGCGTGTCTGGCGGCGCTCAAGTGGTTTGGGTTGTGCACACTCTTCTGTTGTTACAGGGAGGAACCCACAGGGGAGCAAGAGGTCTCGATGCAGTGTGCGCCAGGGGCCCTCTCCGGTCTCTGGTTTGACTGTATAGACGGGGAGGTCTCCAGCTTTCCTCACTACCACATGAACAGTGGACTCCCATTTATCAGCCAGCTTGTGCTTTCCCCGAATACGTACGTTTCTGACAAGTACTCTGTCGCCAATGTCCAGAGCAGAAGGCGTCACACGCTTGTCAAACCTTGTCTTATTCTTCTCAGCTACCTTAGCAGCACTCCTTGTAGCGATTTTGTAGCTCTCCTCCAGGTGGGATTTGAGGTGCTTTACGTACTGAGAGTGTGACCTCTGTTGCTCTTCCTTGACAGGTAAGCCGAATGCAAGGTCGACTGGGAGACGTGGCTGGCGTCCGAACATTAGCTCATATGGTGTGAATCCAGTCACTTCACTTCTGGTACAATTGTACGCGTGGACCAAAGGCTTCACGAAGTCCTTCCAGTGTGACTTATCCTGGTTTTCCAGAGTGCCAAGCATATCTAACAGAGTGCGATTAAAGCGTTCTACCGGGTTGCCCCTTGGGTGGTACGGGGTTGTTCGAATTTTCTGTATGCCTGCAACTTCACACAGATCTTTGATTAACCGGGACTCAAAATCAGGACCTTGGTCGCTATGCAATTTCTCTGGAATACCATAGTGGATGATGAAATTGTCCCATAAGCACTTTGCAACCGTTCGAGCCTTTTGGTTTGGTGTTGGGATGGCCACTGCGTATTTTGTGAAGTGGTCTGTGATCACAAGAATGTCCTTTGTGTTACTTCTGTCCGGTTCAATGGACAAGAAGTCCATACAGACCAGTTCAAGCGGTCTTGTTGTCATGATGTTTACCAAAGGTGCGGCCCTTTCAGGTAAGCTTTTCCGGCGCACACACCTGTGACATGTCTTGACTTTCTTCTCAATGTCAGAGGCCATCCTCGGCCAGTAGAATCTGGCTCTGACCAAGTCCAATGTGCGGTCTCTTCCCATATGACCCATGTTGTCATGCAGGCTTGTTAAGACTGTCTCACGGAGTTCTTCAGGTAAGACTAGCTGGTACTGTGTGTTGCCTTCTTCTTGACGTGTCCTGTAGAGAACGCCGTTCCGCAGTTCAAGCCTGTTTAATTCTCTCAGGAGCAGAGGTAGGTCTGGGAGCTCAGTCCTCACAGTGGGCGGTGGTTTCTCACCACGCTCGATCTGGGAGATGACATGTTTGATGCACTGGTCAGCTCGCTGTTTGTCTTTGAGATCCGACTCTGATAGGTGTGGGACGATGGGGAGCCCTCCAAACTCCTCTTCCTGCTCAAAGCTGTCAGGTACAGCGTCTCCAGAGATGGCAAGGCTTTCGACGAGGGAGATACTTCCATCACTGCCCACTCCATCATTGGCGCAATAGACAAGTTGTCTCTCACAGATGGCGCTAACGACCCCCTGGTCCACAGCCTCAAGTTTATCTGGATCTGATAAATGGTGTTGTGTGAACTGGCGGATCCTATCCCACTCTTTCTGGGATGCGGGGTCGTCACGCAGGTTGCCGTGGGGACGTCGCGATAGTGCGTCAGCGTCTCCATTTTGCTTCCCAGGGCGGTACTGGAGCTTAAAGGAGAAGGTAGAGAGGGCCGCTAACCACCTGTAGCTGGTTGCGTCGAGTTTGGCTGAGGTAAGTATGTAGGTTAGAGGATTGCTGTCGGTGACTACTGTGAACTGGTTGCCATAAAGGTAATCACTGAACTTCTCTGTTACAGACCATTTCAGTGCTAAAAACTCGAGCTTGTGAGCTGGATAGCGGGACTCACTATGGGATAATCCTCTGCTTGCGTAGGCGATGACACGCAGCTGGCCCTCCTGCTCCTGATATAAGGCCGCTCCGAGGCCGGTGGAACTTGCATCCGTGTGAAGGATGTAAGGCAATGCAGGATTTGCGAAGGCCAGAACTGGAGACGTCGTCAACTTGTCTATTATCACCTCAAATGCCTGTTGGCAGGCGGGGGTCCAACGGCTCAGAAAAGGTTCTTTGGGGTGGTAGTACTGGCCACTCTTCTCCTTCGACTTGGAGTGCTTCCCAGGAGGTGGGTAGCCCGATGTTAAGTCGTTCAGGGGCTTCATTATGCTTGAATAGCCTTTAATGAACTTCCTGTAATATCCACAGAATCCAAGGAAGGCTTTCAACTCCCTTAAATGCTGAGGAACTGGCCAGGTCTTCAGCGCTGCGACCTTTTCCGGATCGGTCTCCACTCCCTGTTCTGAGACCACATGCCCCAAGTACCGGACTGAAGACTGAAAGAATTTGCATTTTTCCGGAGACAGCTTGAGCCCATACTCCTTCAGGCGGTTGAGGACCTTGGTGAGTCTGGTTTCATGATCTTCCAGTGTCTTCGAGAAGACTATCAAGTCGTCCAAGAAAACAACAACCTCCTTCAAGTTCATGTCTCCCATGCACTTTTCCATCAATCTCTGAAAGGTACTGGGGGCGTTCGTCACTCCCTGAGGCATGCGATTAAACTCCCAGAAACCAAGTGGGCATACGAAGGCGGTCTTGGGCTTATCAACCTCGTCAACCTCGATCTGATAGTAGCCAGACTTCAGATCGAGGACGCTGAACCACTTGGAACCGGAGAGTGCTGTGAAGGTGTCGTCCATCCTTGGGAGGGCATAAGCGTCTTTCACCGTCTGCAGGTTTAATTTCCTGTAGTCAATACAGAGGCGCACCTGGCCATTCTTCTTCCTAACTACAACTATTGGGGAGGAGAACGGGGACTCACTTTCACGGATCACACCAGCGTTGAGAAGCTCTTCAAGATGTCGACGAACCGCTTCTACGTCGTGTGGGTGTATCGGTCGAGCTCTGAGTTTGAACGGTGTTTCATCGGACAGTTTGATGTTATGCTTGACTTTGTCCGTTCTTCCAAAGTCAGTGTTGTTCTGGGCGAAGACCTCAGGCATGCTGTTTAGCTTGTGAGTGATCCTGTTCTTCCATTCTGGAGGGACTGGGGATTCCCCAAAGTCAAAGGCTAGATCAGCTGTCTTGGAGCGTTCTGACTCAGATGGCCTGATCACGCTCTGTTTGTGTGACAGAATGGCCTGGATTGCACTGAGCTCTGCGATCACAGTTTTGGCTGGGATGGTAATGTCATGTTCTGACTCGTTGGAGACCACGACTGGCAGTTTGCCAAGCTGTCTGCCTGGTAAGTCAATGAGACAGGGCTTCACTAGCAGTCCTCCTGGGAGAGAAGACGATGAAGGGTACTCCACGATGACAGACCTCTCAGTGTGGAACTCTTTGACTGCCACCATTCCTTCCAGGACAACTGTTCCTCCAGCTGGAATGACTTTCCTGTCTCTGCCTTGCATCCTCACCAGTCCGACGTTACTGTCATGACTGTGTTCCTGTCGCAGTTGAAGTACCTTCAGCACCGTCTTGTAGCCGTTCAGGACAGGATGGCAGCTTGCTGGGCTTATCTCTCTGCACATACCATACACTACATCTAGTGTGTTTGTACCAATTAGTATCTGGTACCCTGAGGTGCCACTATCTGGAACTACCAGAGCCAATGTTGGGACTTCATATTCAGCTCCGAGGAACTGCTTCGGGAAGGTGATGGCGACTTCAACATAACCGATGTAGGGCACAGGTTGACCATTGGCCCCTTCAACTTCCAGGAGGTTGTACAGTGATTCGATTTGTTGGTCAGGTAAGTATTCATCGTAAAAGGACTTGGTGATTGTGGTTACTTGCGAACCGGTGTCAAGGAGACAGCTAAACTGCTTGCCATGAACTGTGACTTGACCTGTGCTCTTCATACCTATCAGCTTTTGTGGGATTCTGAGGGGTTGTTTTCTGATGTTGAATTGGTTCAAGGCAGCACTGAACCTGGGCCTCACATCACTTTCATTTTTAGCAGGGCGTTGGTGAACTGCTCCAGCCTCAGTTTGCCCTGCAACTGAGACTCCATCTAAAAATCCTTATGTTCAGTTGAGTGTTCCCTAGCCTCCCAGAGGCGCTGCTTTTCCCTCAGCTGATCCCTCTTTTCATTGACGCGAGTGGGGTTGGGGCTGTTACTGCAGGCTGAGGAGATGTGACCGTCCTCGCCGCATTTGAAACAATACCAAGGTCTCGGATGGGTGCTGGTCTTTGAGTTGGTGGGTTTCCAGCTTGGTGCTCTAGGGTCAAGTTTAGATGCAGCTGGTCCGCTTGGCTGATGCTCAGAACTCACCTTGGGTTTTGGGGACTTTTTGGCCTTTTTGGACATCAGTGTGGTGAGTTGACTCTGCAGTGACGCCACCTGCTGTTTAAGCTCTGTCAATGGGTCGGACTCAGGCTGGAACACTGCATGTTGACTGCAGGCGCAGGCACTTTGAGAACTCACCACAGCCCGCTGCCGGTGTGAGCCAAGGTGCTTCTTCATACGTGTGGCTTTAGCTGCTTGTCTATCCTCTTCAGTGCGGATTAACAACAGGAGCTCTGAGAATGCTGGGGGGCGGCTTTTCTTTTCCTCCAGGTTGAGATCAGAGAGCAAAGTGTTGTCCCAACACCCGCGGCAAAACTGCTTGAGAATGTGCCTGTCCGCTTCTCCAGAAGCAGCTCCTCCTCTCCTAACAGCAAGGTTCAGGGCAGCTTGAAGACGACAGAGGTAAGTAGAGGCCTTTTCACCAGGATCCTGAAGGGTATTCATGAACTGGGCGAAAAGCTCTTCTCCGTCCTCCACGGTTCCAAAGGCTGCATCCAGCAGTTGAAGGTAGGTTTCAGGAGTAGCTTCAGGGCTCAGTCTCTTGACAATATCTGCTGCAGGAGAGAGCAAACTTTCAAAGATTTTCCGTGACTTCTGAAGATTAGACATAGTGGGGTCTTTCCTGAGAAGTTCAACATGTGAACGCCATGTGTCGTAATCTGCCTCACTGTTGGGTCTGGGGATCTTACCCGAGAATGACCGGAGCTTGATAGGAAAGTGCGAATGTGTGTTTAATTCATCTCTCCTTACAATGTGCTCAACAATGACCTTTTGAATTTCAGGTGGGTTCAGGTCGCTATCTACACGGAGCAGACTTCTCTTCACATCGGCTGGTGGACATGGCTCAGCACCACTCTGAATGAACTTTACCTGAGGAGAACCTGGGAGCAGCTGGGGGTGTGGGGGTTCAGATGTGTCCGGGGATGCGTCGAGCTGTTTGTCTCCAGACTCATTATCACCACTGCCATCAGTCTCTATTGCCTCACTGATCTCTGACATCATGTCTTTCAGAACTTCTTCGAAGTCTCTTCCACTTAGTTTGGCTAACTTCTTTACTTCATCAAGGTAAGTTTTGGTAACACTACAGCCAACTTTGTGTGTGTACACACTTGCCAGAGCTTGAACATAGTATTTTACATCTGGATTGTCTTTTAGTTCATGTGTGTAAGGAAGAAGAGGGGACAAGGCTTCAATAGCAGCACCATCTTGATACTCAATAATCAGGTCTCTGTAAAACTCTGACTTAACGTCAACGACTGGGACAAGTCTCATGGAGCCATACTTCTTAAGGAAGTCTACGATCTCCTCATCTTCTGGTGACTCATGTAAACCACTGATAATTACTGCATTGGGGACTTTGATACCTGAGCTCATAACGAACTCCATTTTTAGCAATCAGAAATGTATACACAGACAAAGAACTTACACACTTGAAATTTTTTTTGACACTCGGAATTGTTTCACACACTTGTACGTAATGTGGTTCACTGCTAACACATAACCAGGCTCCTGGCTGGCTCGCCAGCTGTAACAGTTACTACAGGTAAGTATATGGATATGGTAATATTGAACCAGTGTCAGTAAGGCCTAGGAACGACTGTGGAGCCCGAAAACCTGTGTCAGCAGAAATCCCACACACACACAATACAGGATGGTTTGAATTTAAATGTATTGTTCACAAAATAATAAACATGAATTTACAGACCCTGCCTACCTAAGCCGGCTTCCTAAAGTGCACAAATGCACAATAAATGGGCCCAAAAAATAAATAAAATAAAATGGTCCTCTTTGGAGGTTTCTTAAACAAATAAAATAAAGAATTCAATGTCCAATGGGTAATGCTCCTTTATGGAAAGAAACAAAGGTCTTCTTGTGTATGAGTGTGTGTTCTTTAATGTCTGTGTTCGAACTACCCGGGTAGATTTTGAGTGTCAATCTTATCTGTCTGTTAATGAGAAGGGAATCGATGGTACTGTGCTCTGCAGATGGATCCCGCGGCTGGCCACACCGCGTTTGGCTGGTTCCTCCACAGTCAATCCTCAAATCAAACTGGCTCGCCACTGAACCTCAAGTTCAGATCCCGATCACTTGGTCCGGGGAAAAAACCAATCAGAGCTAAAGCTCGCTAACAGAGGCTCTCCATTCCAGTGTAACACCCGGGAGTTCTCAATTGGTGAGCTGTGTGCTCCCAAGCAATGACGTCTGCCGAAAGAGAGTGAACGCAGGCTGACTGTCCACTCATAGCGGACGCGCCACCCTCTGGTCGGCCAGGGAACTGCACCGTTCCACAACAATAAATTCAGAAACCCAGGTGGGTTACACTAAGCTAATGGCAGTTAACAATGCTACAGTATGTTTATTGTTCACCCGGCTATGAACTGAGACTTGATAAGTCATATTCCATAACACTGACTTAGATTACAACTGACACAAGAATTGCTATTGAAGAAAATTATATTGCTATATGCTATTGCTATGTTTTTCAATGTCACTCTGTAGCCTATAGTGCATTATATTGTCTGATTAATCTTAATATTGTCATGATCTGAGGGGTTTTGTGTCCTTGGTTTTTGGTTTTGTAGTCTTCCTTCGTTCAGTTTTTAAAAAATCTTTAAAAACCTTTAAAAAATCGATAAAAAAAATCTTAAACAAGGTGTACCATGTCTCCACAAAACAGATTATTGAAATTTATGAGTGTGTTCATCTGGCCAATTAGGCTATCTCCTCTCATAAACCTATGAGATAAATAACACTGAGCGGAGCGGGTGACCGGTCTAAGATGGCGGCCCCAAATCTCGTCAGCGCCAGTAGGGAGTAGCGTTCGATGTGGCGTCTATCTATATATGTCTATGGCTGAAACAAGCTCCGATATTCAATTCAACTTTATTTGTATAGCGTCTGTTACAATGTCAGTTGTCTCTAGGTGCTTTACAGAGACCCAGTGATTTCAAGTGATTTTCAATAAAACAATACCAGCGTCTTAGTTTGGGAACATAAATCATAAAAATACAGTCTGATAAATCGGACCAAAGCCAGACCGACCACTAGCTGAAGTAGTCGGTCCACTTGCACTGTTGTCAGTACCAACCATGGCTGTTGTTTTCGCTTACTTCAAAAATCCAAACTGTCCGAGACTTGGCTGTTTCCGTTTGGACATTTTCAATATAATTTGAGGATAAGCCAAATATCATTTACGTTCATTCCTTCAATTTCAAATACAGTATACCACCAAAAATCCTCCCAGTCCACCCATTCACTAATGAGGAGTTCATGTGCGGCTAAGTAAATCTAGCAATTCTCCTCCAGCGTCGCCACAGCCATAACAGGAATATATGGAATTATGTTAACTAGTTGAGGCAAATGTTTAGAAATATTGAACATTAAATAGCACATAAACACACACAGCCATGACATGTTTATTTATTTTTATTTCAGGAACCTCAATGTAGTGAAAATAAAATATATCAAAGTGGACAATTCTTTAGAGCTCCCCCTAAATGTCTCAGGGCAGGCTCTCAGGGGAGCTCATGTCCCTCTCGGGGGAGCCGAGCTCCCCTTAGCTCCCCCGTAATTCGAACCATGGATAGAGGTATACTGTCAATGAGAAAATTGTCAGTATGACTCAAAGTGTGTGATAGGAGTGAAATTATTCAAATAATTTACATCTTATGACGTCACAAGGTGGCGGTCATATTGGGAAATGTTCAATTTTGATATCAAGGTTTCAAAAGGCTATAACTTGAAAGTGGTTTGAGATACAGGCATACTGTAAATGAGAAATATCTTCAGTATGAACCAAAATTTGGGAGGGAAGTAGATTTGTCATCTAATTTGATTATTGTGACATCACTAGGTGGCAGGCATAGAAAACATCCATTTTTGTTTTCAAGATTTCAAAAGGCTGCAATTTGAAAGTGGTTTGAGATAAGGGCATACTATAATTGAGGAATATTGTTGAAGCAAAATTTGGGCTTTAAGTAAATTGTCAACTAATTTGCATATTGTGACATCAACAGGTGGCGGCCATATTGGAAAATGTCAATTTTCTTATAAAGATTTCAAAAGGCTATAATTTGAGCGGTTTGAGATAAGAGGAATACTTTCAACAGTCAATGTGAAATATATTCAGTATGAAACAACATTTTTGATAGAAATAAATTCACTGATCCAATTTGTATAATCTTTAATACAGAACACTTTCAAATAGTCTACAGTATGTTCATTAGTGAAACCAGTCAAGGATGAAAGCCAGTTCTTCCTCGGTCCTCTGTGCCCTTCTTATTCCCATTTCTGCTTCCTTTCACTCCTTCTAGAGCCCAACCTTTATTACTTATTTTTAATTATGAAGAAATGGTTAAAAAAAAGTCAACTTCTAATACAGCCACCTTACATTAGAAGTTCTACTGATAGTTAATCTTAAACACAAAACTAAAATATGAAAACTGGAAGCTGGAGCCCATTTTAGTTCACACTAAGGTGAGATGTAGGATGCCAGTCGAAGGGACGACAGCCCTAACAATATGAGGTTGATGGTTATATGTTTGCGTCTGCTTCCCCAGACTAAATACATTTACGCTTACCTGATCAAATTCTGTACCATGGCATTAAGATCACAAGGGGGTGCCAGATAACCAGCTGCCAAACTAAACTGCCAAAAGGCAACATATCAGCTTACTTGACTTCCTTTTTCTCAAGACTGCTGATTTCACACTGTCTCACCATAAACTTCCTTTCGGGTCGTTTGAGACACTGAGTGAGACTGTCTGTAAAATCTGAAAAAGCCATTCACCGTACCTTAGGCTGCTATTCTCAACTGGGAGCAGTTCACAAAATATTTACAGTCATTACATTGTTCATTTGAATTCAATTTCACATGTATGGAAGAAAAGAAAAATAGAGGTAAGACAGCATTTATTTAATTATATATTTATTAGGAGCCAGGAGCCTTTCTGTGTGGAGTTGGCATGTTCTCCCCGTGCCTGCGCGGGTTTCCTCCGGGTACTCCGGGTACTCCGGCTTCCTCCCACAGTCCAAAGTAACTGGTGGTTCTAAACTGCCTGTAGGAGTGATTGTGAGTGTGCATGGCTGTTTTCTCTACATGTGGCCCTGCGATGGACTGGTGACCTGTCCAGGGTGGACCCCTGCCTTTCGCCCGAAGAGAGCTGGGATAGACTCCAGTAGATCTCCATGACCCTGCAGAGGATTAAGCAGGCATAGATGATGGATGGATATATTTATTAATCTTACTTGGGTGCTCTACCAGATGTCTGTAAGTCTGATGGTTCTGTGCAGGATCTTAGCTTTTCTCAGTCTTCTGGACAGAGATCTCAGATGTTCCTGGTATCTGCTGGAGCCACCAATCCAGCTCCCAGTACCCCTATCTGTTAGGGTTCAGTATTTCTTTTTTTTTCCTCTTGTGTCTTGTCATTGTCTGTGGTTGCCGGTCTCCCTGGATGGAGGGTGTATCCTCTGGGTGTGGCAGCTCTCACGCTTGTTACTGTAGTGGAATCAAGTACCTGGTCCTCTCAGCCTTTTGTTGCCAGATTGTTCCGTTGCCTGAGGGGGGTCAGAACCCTTGGCCAGGTTTTTTAGGTCATCTTGAATGGTTCTTTGTGCTCATTGTGTTTTACCTCCCAGTCATATTTAAAGATCCTGAGTTCACTTACCTGCCTGCCGGCCTTGATCTGTGTGCTCTTCAGCTCCACCTGGATTTACTCTTTTGTCTGCCCGTACCTATTGGTCCTGCCACTTGCCTGCCCGCTGTCCTTGTGGTTCGAGGAACCTTGGTCTGTGCATCACCCTAACAGGAGTCCTATTGTGGATCACTATTGCTCTTTCTTCAGCTTTTGGGATTTTTAAAGCTTTTCATATTCCTTCTTTCTGATGTTGCCATAAATTGGGATGGCCACATCCACCACCGCTGCTGTCCTCTGATGTTTATCCCCCACCACTATGTCAGGCTGATAAGCCGTCACCAGTTTATCAGTTTGGATCTGGAAGTCTCACAGGATCTTGACCCGCTTGTTCTCAACCACCTTTGAAGGTGTCTCCCATCTTGACCCTGGGACCTCCAGTCCAGATGTTCCTGTGTTTTATGATTCTACCTGGCTGTGGTGTTCCATGTATGCTTTGCCTGCGGGTGTGTGTGTGTGCAGGTGTGTGTGTTGAAATCTACAACTTTTACCCAGAAATGTCTCTCTTGCAGTGACCAAACAAGTCTTGTCTGCAGGTTTTTCCTCTCCACATCTCTCACGCAACAACAGATGAATGGAAAAAAAGGGACTGACAAGAAAGCAAGAATCTTACATGACACATCAAACAACGGTGTCCAGATTGCATGAGTCATGTTACACCTTTCACACACTGCAAACGTACGAGATAGGCTCACCTGATAAAGCACATGATCACTTCACCTCAGTGACTCATTGCTTAGATATGCACACTTCTCAAAAGTAGTTTGAAGAAGCTTCAGCTATGTCATGGTGATACTTTAAGAAGTATCACCATGACAGATCTCTAAAATCAGGACATGTACCACAGGTTTTTAAAGTTCCAGTTATAAAACCTTTGTTTAAGAAACCATCTCTTGATCCAGACATTTTGGCAAACTATAGACCAATATCCAACCTTCCATTTATCTCTAAATTTCTGCAAAAAATAGTTGCTAGCCAGTTAGGAGAACACCTGCATAGAAATGATCTATTCGAAGTTTTTCAGTCAGGGTTTAGAACACATCATAGCACAGAAAAGGCGCTGATTAGAGTCTCCAACGACCTCCTCATGGCCTCAGACAATGGATTAGTATCTTTAATTTGTTCTGCTGGATCTCAGTGCTGCTTTTGATCACGGCCTTTTGCTGCATAGATTAAAGCACACTGTTGAAATTAAAGGGACAGGCTGGTTTAAGTCATACCTATCTGACAGGTTCCAGTTCGTCCATGTTAATGATGTTTCTTCTGCACGGACTAGGGTCTGCTATGGCGTCCCACAGGGTTCAGTGCTGGGACCAATCCTTTTCACTTTATACATGCTGCCCTTGGGAAAAATTACTTACATAAACTTTCATTGCTACGCTGATGATACCCAGTTGTAATTATCTGTGAAACCAGAGGAAGCAAAACCATTGGCCAAACTTCAAGGGTGTCTTAATGACAATAAGTCCTGGATGTCATCTAACTTTTTGCTTCTAAATTCGGATAAAACAGAGGTTATTGTCTTTGGTCCCCAACACCTGAGGAATGGATTAGATTTGGAGGATGGGCCTTCTGCTACCAGGCACCTTTATTATGGAACCACCTACCAATTTGGGTTAAGGAGGCTGACACCACCTCCATCTTTAAAACTAAATTGAAAACATTTCTGTTCAGTAAAGCCTACAGTTAGTCTAAACTATAGTGTGTAGGGGCTAATAGTTGTAGCCATAGTTGTAGTAGCTCAGACTTGAGTAGCTCATCTTAATCACAGCTTCGTCATAGCTATGCTGCTATAGGCCTACGCTGCAGGGGGACGCCAACATGATCTGCTGAGTGGTGTCTCCACTGCTCTTCTCTCATTTCCTTCCCTTTCCTCCTCCCTTCTTCCTCTCTCTGTCCTGTCTCTCCTCTCTTTTTCTTTCTTTACCCGGCTGGCCTTCGGCAAGAGGGTCCCCCCATATGAGTACCACAGTACAAAGGCCATCATTCATCTCTCTGATTTCATTTTTTTAAATAATGATTTTCCTTCCTAATCTGTCTAGGGTGTGTTTGCTACTCGTGCTAACAGCTGGGGTGGTCTCCAGCACCGTCAAGCTCAAAAAGGATGATAGTATAGAAAAATAGAGGGATTTTAAATAATCAAGGAGAGGTCTCCACTATATGTAAAGAGAAAAGATGTGAGAAAAGTTTTCAGAAATTTAAAACAGATTTATGTAGCAGAGACATTTTTTTCCCTTTTTCATCAGGCATTTTACAAGCCATAACATTTATCTAAAGACACTCTTGCACACTTTTGTACAACGCATTTGTGTGCTATTCTAAATATTTATTATATTCCAATTAAATCTCATTCTCCCAGTACAGTAATTGTTATGGTAATGCAGTATACATTACCATCGTTTTTTTTAACTGTAATTTTAACCTCCTTTTGTGGCAAGTTAAAAAAAACTTGAATCTGTAAATTGTTAATTCATTTGCATACAACTGCAAAGAAAATCATTTTAAATGTGGTCACCCACCAATTTCATTATATGTTTAACTTTTAAACAGATTTCAAATTTGATGCAAGTCAAAATACACTCAAAGAGTGAGAGAGGAAAATTAACTCAGTTTACAAGTACAGTGATCCCTCGCCAATTCGCGGTTTAATTTCTGCGGTTTTAGTTATTCGCAGATTTTTCAGAAATATAAAATATAATTAAAAAAAATTTTTTTTTAAAAATTGCAGAAACATCACAGGATGTTGTGCACGTTCTCTCACAGTGAAGAAATGCTGTGAGCCAGCCAGCCCTTATGGGTAATGATGTGGCCTTATGGGTAATGTAGTGCGTGTGTCATGGGACGGCAGAATGAAAACGGGGTTAGATTAAAAGTGTAGTCAGCATCAACAGCAGCCCAGCGTGTATAGATTTACATTCTCTGTTAACCGACAGGAGCCCAACAATACAACCTGTGTGATGTTACAAGTTCCTGCAGTGCCAGAATAAAGTTCCCGTTCCATGCAGAGAAAACCAGACTTTTTTCTTTTGTTTTTGTTAGCGTGTTAGCCGCTAATTACAAGCCAAAAATAGCACAATACCAGCGGTTTGTTTACTACGGTTCAGAGACCAGAGGCTGTGAAGGAAACAGAAAGACCACAGTTGAGCCTTTGTCTTGTTTCACTGCAGTGCCTCGATACTGTTTTGGGGTTTTTAAACATATTTTAAACACATTATTGAGGCTCAGGGGGTTTCGGCTCCAGTTTGCAGATTTTGATTTACGCGTTGGGGGCGCCGGTTCCCATTAACCGCGAAAAATAAAGGATCTCTGTAACACATTAAGGAAAATGTTACTCCTAGCAGATTATCTGGTGACAGGTGAGGGCATCATAAAACCTATCTTTATTTTGTGCCAAACTCCATCAGATAATCATAGTCTTAAAAAAAGCTGCAGAAGCCAGCATTTCTGATGGAATGAAGGTGCATCAGAGCCCATGAAATGTATAACGTGTATGTTATTGAAGGTACCATTGATGTGGAGGTTTTTGTTGGAATATTAAAAAGACATATGTTACCATCAAAGCAACAACTTTTCCTTGGGGTGTCTATGATTATTTCATCATGAAAACACAAGAAGTCATTCTGCACAAAAAATGTATGATATGGCATGAAGATGCCATTCAGAGGACAACATCCATCCATCCATCATCTATGCCTCCTTAATCCTATCTGCTGGAGTCTATCCCAGTTCTCTTCGGGCGAAAGGCAGAGGTCCACCCTGGACAGGTCACCAGTCCATCGCAGGGACACGACGTCCACTATAACCCTAAAACAGTTTGAAATGTGGACTCGTCAGACCACAGAACACTTTTCCACTTTGCATCAGTCCATCGTAGAAGATTTCGGACCCAGAGAAGCCAGCGTGTTTCTGGATGTTGTTAATAAATGGCTTTTGCTTTGCATTAGTAGAGTTTTAACTTGCACTTCCAGATGTAGCAACAAACCCATGTGGTGATATCTTTTACACACCAATGTCGGTTTTTTGATGCAGTGCCGTCTGAGGGGTCGAAGGTCATTCAATGTTGGCAAATTCCTCTGAACCTTTTGATGATATTATGGGCTGTAGATGATGAAATCCCAAAATTCTTTGCCGCTGCACTTTGAGAGACATTGTTCTTAAACTGTTTGACTATTTGCTCATCCAGTTTTTGGGGAAGCTGCTTTTAAACCCAATCATGGCGCCCACCTGTTCTCAATTAGCCTGATCACCTTTGGGACGATACAAATAGGTGTTTGATGAGCACACTTCAAATTTCTCAGTATTTCCTACCACTTCTCTCAATTTATTTGTCACGTGTTGCTGGCAATCAAATTTTTAAAGTGAATGATTATTTGCAAAAAGCAGTAAGGTTTATCAGTTTGAACATTAAATATGTTTTCTTAGTAGTGTATTCAATTGGATATGGGTTGAAAAGGATTTGCAAATCATTGTATTCCATTTTTATTTACGTTTAACACAATTTCCTAACTTCAATTACTTCGGGTTTTGTAGAAAGGCCCCTGCTGAGGTTTGAACCACCAAGGCACCATGCTAACCCAAAGAATTCAAAATTAAAGGAAGGGTGACGCAACACAGCTTTCCCTAAAGTTTTTTAATATCTTTTTTTTGGAATCAGTCTCTGTTTCTACACTGAAATTGACTGACAAATATGCACCACATTCAGTTTATCAGCCTGTCTATAATAAATCTATGTAATTCAAATGGATGGAAATTTTTATATGCAACTGAAAAACTCTCCAGTGGTATAAATCTTTAAAAGTTAGGCCTAAATATTTTTGTGAGTGTCTGATGGAGTGTGCTGCAATTTGTGAGCTATGACTCATCCTTCCTTCGAAAATCTAAACCTTTGCTGGATAGTCTTTTTTATATGGACCCCTGACAGTCAATCTGCTGACTGTAAAATATACTTAATTAGTTTTACTTAGACATTATATCAACTTTTCTGGAGGAACTCTAAAACTTCCATGGTACTTGTGTTTGCAAAATGGCCTGATGTGAAGTGATCATAACATTTTATAGAGATCTATATCACTTTCAGAGTTTTACAGTCTTTCAAAAAGGCAAAAAGGCAAAATTAATCTAATTTGGACTTTTCCAAAACATTAATGATAGGAATTTCTTTATCGTCAGCAGTTGCTAGGGATTCCCTGAGGTGGAAGAACCTGGATCAATGACGGAGACAGACAGGACCTGTGAGGAGTTTCATGTTATATATTGATAGCTTCTTGGCTGTGCTCCACTGTTGAGTCGAAGCATATATTTGGCTCTAAGTATGTCCTATCTATAACCGCTGTTGCAAGAATCTGGTTCTTTTGGGCAACACAAAGGACGAGGCTGAAATCAGATATGCTTTAGTACTTTTTTTTATCTTCACAAAACAATGTTTAATTTTATCTGAGGAAAAAACACTATGAAACAGTTGTACAGTGATTTTATAACCGCGCTAAAATGTTGAGACAGTTGTGACAAACTTATTTTTTCATCTACCTAATAACCTTGATGCATTTCTTCTACAAATTCGCTTCACCATCCTCCTGTTGTTTTGAATGTAGTCAAATTAAAATGTACTCACAACACAACGCTTTGAAAAAAAAGTTGGCTTTTAGATTTGAGAACTGCGCCTGTCAGTCTCTGATGCATCATTGAATTTGTACTTTGACCAGACTGGACAGCAAGTAATTAGAAAGTCAATGCCAAACAGAGATCATCACACGATCACATGTCTAGCGTTTGGAGGAGATGATGTAATTGTGTCCCTCATTGCCACTATGAGTAATCTTTTTTGAGCATGATGCAATAATGATGTCACCAAATTTCAAAATTTTACATAATCTTTGTGTGATAATTTAATTGTTTGCTTATCTCTGCAGTGTACCACTGTTCTCTGATAAAAACGGAACAATTATCAGATGTTTCATAACGATTTCACACATTTCCATTTTTAAGGGTTCCTCTTATCAACACATGAAAAAAATGTGACAAAAATGTTGCCTCATAGTTACATATGGTTATAAGCTGAGCATATCGGGGGCGTGGCAACACGAGAGCTCTATAAATTAAAGCAAGTCAAGAATTTTCTTCACAACGTGGACAAACCCTTATCCACTGGGCCAAACCTACCTGGCAGGTTCACCATGCTCAGATCACACCCCCCCCTTCGACTCATCCCCTGCACGCTGCTGCTGGTTGTCTCCATCACAGGGGAAAGCCAGCCTGACGTGGCCCATGGCGGCGCACCTGACACGGACAGGACGGGCAACCAGAGGGTCCTGTTTCTGGAAGCGGTGAAGAAGGGGATCCTCACCTCTCTGAATATGGACAGAGAGCCCAGGCGGACCGGAAAGGCCTCGCAGAAGAGGTTGAACGAGATGTTTCAGCTCTACAGGGAAAAATTAGACAAGATGAGCAAAAATTCCAGCAAGTCACTGAGGGAAACCTGGCCGTCTACCACGACCACCGAGGTCTACCCAACTACAGGTGAGGTGGTGAGTTTTCCAAAAGCTTCCTGTCTAAAAAAAAAAAACTTCAGTAATTAAAATAAAAATCTGTTAACAGTCTTTAAAAAAAAAAAAAAAACAAAAACGTCCCTACGAGCTTTTAGAAATCATGTCCATAACTGGCACACCTACAACACTATGTTAAACTTTGAACATGTTTTATGTCAATGTCATCAGCTATGCATAGCCAAGGACTAGCATAAGGGATTTTTCAAATAGATTTATGTTCATCTTGTGTTTCCACACTTAGTTCTAGTCATGGGCTATGGAAAAAATCATATATCACGATATGGACTATTTTATATCACGATAACGATATATATCACGATATACCATAATAAAGTATGTTTTCAGTTATTCTCTGAAAAGTTTGACAAAAATGTCATTGCTTACTTTTCAACTTTATTTTGAAAGGACATTTAGCTGAACTGTCACAAACATACATTTTAGTGCAGCAAAAACAGGTAGGTACAGAGGTACAGTAGCTTTCACATTTTTTTAAAAGTGCACAACAGTTTCTGAGAGGAAAAACACATTTTTGCACTGAAGTTCAGCTATAAAAAATAAACACAAATTATTTTTCAACTTTCTGAAATCTGTAACCTTGTAGTGCAAAGTTTGCAAACCAATATAAAGTGTCTAAAGTAAACATCAGGGTTGAAGAGAACTCTGTTTAAGGCATTAACCATGAATAAAAGTGCAAACATAAAAGGCTACTTTGTAGAAGTAGATATGATTCTATCAAATTTATCGTTGCAGGTTATTTAATTACATATTTGCTGTAATAATTGATAAAATTAGGTTAGAAACGATAGAAACGATTGTTGGCACGATACACACTTTTATTTCGTCCTCACGATATGTATCGTCATATCGCCCAGCACTACTTAGTTCCATGTTATGATGCTAAATGTATGTTTAAACATTATTTCAGAATGCAGCTAACGTAGCCTCTTATTTCTTTCTTTTTTCTTTTTGTTAGTTGCACCACTAAAAGTGCTTCAGAAGAACAATCATCATCAGTCGGGTCAACGGATACAATGGTTCAGAGCACTTTTCCAGAATAAAACAAAGATCCAGACTGAACTGATTCCAGCACGAGCACAACTGAAGATTTCCAGGCGTGTTTTGGATGAACTCACTTCCTTTAGACCTGAAGTAAGACGAGATATTAAAATCAAAGTCAACGGTATGAAGCCAACAGTCTCTACTGTTAGGATTTCAAGAACTCAAGATGTGATGTTGGATATCAGCCCAGAGGTGAACAGATGGATGAGAACTGATCGGCAGTCGCTGGTTGTGGATGTTGGGATCGTTCTTATCAATAAGGGTGCCCCTAAAGTAAATCTAACTAATAATCTACAACTGTCCCTCATCCGTTCACATCCTGTAGACAGGACAAGGCTGCGTCGTTCCAACAAGGAAGACAACTGCGACGAACGAGGATGGTGTTGCCAGAAGTCGGTTACCGTGTCTTTCAAAGAAATCGGATGGACTGATTGGGTTTTAGCTCCGGTGGAATACACGATGCATTTCTGTGAAGGCACGTGCCCCCATAACTACAAGCCGGCCAGCATGCACACGCAGATCAAGTCTCGGCTGCATCAGATCACCAAAGGAAGGACGCCTCGTCCCTGCTGCGTGCCGGCGGCGTACGAGCCCATGGTGCTGCTGCACTACGACAGCAGGGGGAAACTGAAGGTGACTCCGTTCACCGACCTCATCGTCAGTAAGTGTCACTGTGCCTGAAAAGAAATGCAAGTGACTTTTTAAAAACATTTTAACTCCACATCTTTTATATATCATCAGGTGAGTGGATTCAAATTCATTTTCAAATGTAGTTCATTTTTGAGATGATAACCATTTTAATCCTGCTGTTAAAACCAATGTGAAACATAATTTTATTTATTCAGCATTTATTTATTGTCCCGCCTGCATTATTTTTTGTCATTGTTGTGCTATGCGACAGCATGTTATGTTCTTTACTATAACTGCATTGGACTGCTTTGTTTTTATAAGATTTGATAAGATGCTTTGCTTGTCTTACACATTTCCATAGTTGGGCACCAAAGTTCTGATTTAACGATGCCGAACTGCTGTTCTTGAATATACCACCATGTAAACAGTTGTAACAAAGTGTGATTTTCCAATATTGATTGACAGAAATACAATAAACATCTTTCAAGGTCAAGGTGTGCCATGGAAATCTACGTGTGATGATATGATACATCCTGTTGGCCTTGAAGTTGTGATCAGCGTCTCCTTGACTGGTACTTAAAGAGACAAACTGGCAGCCTGCCCAGTATTAACCGAGTCTTTGACCCAAAGACAGTTAGGACAGTTAGGACAGTTAGGACAGTTAGGACAGGCAGCAGCAGACCACCGTGACCTTGAAGAGGAAGAACAGGTATAGATACTGGATTGATGGATGGATGGATGTATAAAGACACTTGCTTCATTTGAAAAAGTGTAAACTTGCAAAAAGAAAAAACATCGTGAGCTCACTTTGCTTTTCAAATGCCAGTCAGATAACTTATCTGCATGTGAGAAATAATCAAGCTCAGCTCAAGACCGAAAAATCTTTGCTCAGGTGTCACAAAGATGTCTGTCACATAAAGTGGGTAAACAGAAATAAGTAGCAAACTTTCCTAAAATATTTGTAGTTTAATGACACCACCACCTCTTTATAGTTTTTTATCTTTGAATGGATAAAGTTCACCTAAACGTGGATATCCTGTAATACTGAGGCACAGATGCAATAAATAGATGAATGATAACTGAGTAGGTAAACAAACAGAGCTGTAAATATTTCTCCAGATCTTCTCTTTGTCATACAATCTGTGTAGCATGAATCTTATCAACCTTTGCTTCTGACTCTCCCTTGGTATGAAAACTCATGGTTTGTAAAAAAAAAAAAAAAGAAAAATAAATCCTACAGCAACAGAACAACAGGATAGCAGAATCAAAATGGGGACGACAGACATATTATTCTCAAATCCTCCAAAATCATTTTCAGTTTACAGTTGCAGAGAAGCAACGAATCTCATTTATAATGTAGGAGATTTTGTTACTTCAGTAGTCGCTTAGATTTATTGAGTTACAAGTTAGTATATTTGAATCAGTCCAAATGCAAGAATTACTTTCACAGCCTTTATGGATCTAAGTCATGATGAGCCTCCAAGACAGTGAGACTGCAAATAATGCAAATAATGTGGTGGGGGTGGTGCTTTTTTTTTTTTTTTTTTTTTACAAGTAAAGCACTTTGGTCAACCTTAGCTGTTTTTAAATGTGCTATATAAATAAACTTGACATTATTTTTCTTCATAGTATGTTTTTTTTTTTTTTTGGCCAATAAATTCATGAAACATGTTGTTTGTTGCTTGTTTTTTTTTCTCACTTAATCAAGTGCGATGCATCTTATTTCCACGTACTTTCTTATATGTGGCATGAACGAGAGTAAAAAACTTCTTTAAATGTCACATGGATTTAAACAGTTTGAGCCCTCAGTTCAAAAGAAAACAGCAAAATCCTTCAGTGAAAATCTACTAAAAAAGGCTAAAATATAACACTATGATTGATGGATTAATCACAAAAATTGCAAAATTGCAAAAATGCATTCCCCTAATGAAATGTGTAAAAAAAAATGCTTTGTTTTATATACTCCATGTTAATGTAATTTTTATTTGCAAATTGATCTTAAATATTTTTCAAACAATATTTAAAACAATATATAAAAAAGCAATATCTGTGCTGCTGACAGGAAGATCAAACATAAAAATAAATGAAAATGAAAATAAATGGCTTTACATTTATCAAAAGAACATCATACAATGATCCTATCTAATCAGCAAATTGGTTACATTGGACTGCTAATATAAAAGGATATGTCTGTAATATTTACAGAGATGGCACTTTAAAAGAAGCTACAACCTTTATGTACTTTTATGACTCTCCAGACAACATATGCAACAATAAAATGCTTCTTTAAGATAAACTGAATTGATACAAAAAGCTGAAGTTGCTGCATCATAACAGGATTTCTAATTAGAGACATTTAAATAAAGAAATGCATCAATGCAACTCATTGTTTCCTTTACAGTGATTACAACACTCAGATGTGAGAAATGTGTCCTATAATGAATCTGGAACAATATACACATCTTCTTCTTGAAGGTCTGGGGGGTTGGAGCCAAATGCAGGATAATTGTTGTAAATTGCTTCATCTGTCGGTTCGCACGGCAAGAACGAATTCTCCTCAGGTTGCCCGGGTGACCTTTAGAAAGACAACAAATAAAGAGATAATGTTCTGATGAACACTACTTTACAGATAATCTACAAACTGTACAGATATCCATTTTCCCTCCATCTGTTCTTGCTCAGTGAAAAACTCCAGGACTAAGTCATCCTTTGGCATGAATTAATAAATCTTTAAATTATATGGAAAAAAAAAAAACAGAACAGAAGAGTAGATCATTTAAAGTCAGAAAGAAAATACTTTGCAATATTAAAGCAGGACGAGGCAAAATGGGGAAATTAATGCAACACACGCAGTGTTTCTTCATCTACTTCCGTCTTAGATTTGTTTAGCCTGAGACAGTTACACAAGTGACAAATAAAACACGTACCTCCATATAGTTGTTAAAGAGTCAGTTAATGACAGTGCAGCTTACCTGTGTGGGTGTGCGGCAGGTGGTTTGGTCAGGTTCTCATAGATGGGCGTCTGTCCCACTGACTGGTCTCGGATCATACTGGTATAACGGTGGCTTTCACTTTCTGGGGTTCCAGCACGATCCTCCTTTTCCTGGTGTTCTCTTTGTCCAAAATTCAGCAAACTCCTGATTTTAGGGTGGTATTTATAAATGACCACACAAGCTATGATCACGAGGAGCAGAAAGAAGAAGGTCAGCCCCACAGCGAGGACCTGCAGAGGAGCTCTGTGGTGAAGAAGGTCCGGTAACATTTCCCCCGGCGCTGGTGCTGTTCTCAGTCATGATCTGCAAACGTTAAAGACACGGGATTAAACTGGGGATTGCATAAAAAACATTTATACGCAGCACAATAAAGGTCATCTGGTGTAACATGCTTTGCAAGAGCCAAGACGTTCATGATGATATTCAGTTTGTGTATTATTAATATAATTGAGACATATAAGCGGTGTAAGATAGTCAAGTAATTTAAGTTCCGTTAACGCTAACCTATAAAAGTGCCACACAAATTATATAATTAAAGTGTAATATGGTTACGGTTTGATCCCGCAAAGAAAAAAGATCTACAAAGAATAAAAGTTTTTTCTTTGCAAGTTGATATGAATAAATTAAAACTGTGATCTTACCAGTTAAAGCTGCAGTGGTTTGGATCAGCTTTGGAGGTCAGATCTGCGTTGCGAGTGAATTATATGTCGTTATTCTTTGTAAAGTCTGACGCTTGCAACAGCGAAGTTCCCTTTTAGAGAAATTATGGAACTGGCCAAATAGCTGAAACTTGATGATTTCCTGTAAAAGTTCTTGCTGAAAATAGATAGTTGCTGAGAGGTGGGGAATTAAACGATTTGACTCAACAGACAAAAATACCACCCTGAGCATTTAAATAAGTGCAAATATAATAGTCTTCCAGTTTCTGAACCACCCATACACAAACTAAAGCCTCCACATGCAAAACATGCCAATGTTGCACAGCAACTGCACATAACTGCAGAAACAACAACAACAACAACAACAACAACAACTCACGGAGCCATAAAATGATCATCCTGCGAGCATTTTTGTCAAAATGTGAGTTTCAGGTTTCCCTCTGTTGAATGAGTGCTTCATATAAAGCATTCTTTTGGTACAAAAAACAATGCTTTGTTCAATGTATTTTTAATTTCATTCATTTCATTTCATACCACTTGAAAAGATTGCATCAAATTTTAAGGACACAAGGGGCCCGATCTTCCCGCCAGATCTCCTAAAGCCGCTATTAAGGGAATAGCGGGTAGCGGGAGGGGCGTTCCCCCACAAAGAACGCAATCTTCTACCTTCCCTAAACCCGCTATCCCACCTGCGCTACCCGCTACATTATCCATAGGAGTGGTTAGGGCGTTCCACCTGTTAAACCAATCAGTGCGCAGGTTGCGCTAACCCGCAAACCGCTATGGAGCGTCTTTTCATCCAGATCAGAGCAAGCTCATCTGGGACTCTGCTGTAGAGCTTCCTCCTCTTCCTTCCTCCTCCTCCTCTGCTACTGATATATACATAAAAATATTCTTACACAGACAATTCCTATCGGCTACCTGAAAGTCCCAGATAGTCGGTGCGCTCCCAGTAAACACGCTCTGGTCGTCTATGGTTTAACTGGCGAGCAAGCCGTTTAAGACGATCTCTGCCCTTTTCTCAGGGGTTCAACTGAGGCCAAATCACGCTTTTTATACAAGAGTTAATTCGAGAGGTGGAGCCGTTTGTGCACGTCCACATGTGACCAGGTGGACGCACATTGATGTCATTTGGACGCGCCGACATGCGGGTTGTGGATAAAAGGTGATCAGCCGCTACCTGCTAGCTGCAACCCGCGATCGGAAGATACTGAGTTTGCGGAAAGGGCAAAAGACACGCCCATTGCCACACCTACAAAGTGAGTAAGGGAGTTGGAATAACGAGTAGCGGCTTTAGGGAGCAGAAGATTGCATTAGCGGTTAGCGGAGGTTCCTATACCCGCAATTTGCGGGTAGCGGCTAGCGGGGAGTGTACGATTGGGGCCAAGAGCTTCACAAAGAACAAAAGTTATAAAAATAAATCTGCTTGTCTGATAATTAGTCTGTCCAATCCTAACAACCTCAGCATCTATCTCATCTCAACTGAATTACCGTGAAATTGTTTGTATACTGAGAATTCGTTCTAATGATTTAGTGATCCATCACTGTACCTCCACTGTCAGCTGGAGACTAAAGATATCCCTTCTTTTCTGACACACTGATTGTACCTTTATCAGATAGATTAGGTTCAGACATTTGGGGTTCTCTGAGTTTAAGGCATAGAGACTTAATGATGAGTAGATTTTATTTATTCATTTTAAGTTGAAAAATGTGCAGTATAACGGTCAATAATGTTGCTGTGAATCTTTGTAATCAAAACATCAACTGGAGCTGCAACACAAAAGGGGCTGAATTAAATTCATCAGAGGGCTTTTGTCTCCCCCTGCTGTCAGGCCTCACATGTTGTTATTTCACACAACTAAAATGTGTAAAATCATGAATGAATGAATGAATGAATGAATGAAAAGTGAACATTTAAAGATCTTTTTTGTGGATGTCAGTATAGTGATAATTATATTATTATCATTATTATTATTTATTTATTTCATTAGTAGTAGTGGTAGTAATAATAGTACAAGTGGTATTGTGTGATTTTGTTTTATTACAAGTGATTTTTTTTTTAAAAACAGAAAGCATTCCTTATACATTTTACACAGTTCATTTTATATGTATATACCACTGCATGCATTAGCAGTGGACTCTAGATTAGTGTCATGTCTTTCAAAGGTTCTGAACTTGTGTTTCAGATTTTTTTATTCTGAAATACAAGTATAATGTACTCATATTATGCTCTTACTAATCTGAGATCAGCGTCAAAAGAACGAGCATTCAGAAGTGGATGTCCAGTGCTACAGTAAATGTGGTAAAGTTCTGCCAACTTCGTGTGGGCACAAATAAAGACAAAGTCAAATTTAGCCTAAGGATTCAAAAAAGAATTCAAGTTTAACTGGTAAAAGTGAAGTGAAACTATACAGTAACACATTGTTTCTCTGCAGTGTTTGTGACTGCCGCTCGCATATATAAGTGTTACCATCAGCTGAATATTTATGGACGTCTTCACTGAGACGTAGCTTCCTCATTTTAACACGCTTTCACAAACCAACTTCATTTCATATCTTTTTTCCTCTGGAAGCCTGATCACTGATGACAAGATAATCTTTTAAACACTTCTTCTATTCTGCACTCTTATACTGTGTTACCATGGTAACTTAAGAGCTGACATTTTTTATCTTACAGCCATATTATCTTTATATCTTATAGGCAGGTGAAACAGCTCCACTGTGGTTTCTGTAACTGAGCGGAAAGAGAGAGTATGTTTCGTCGCTTTTTTCACCAAACAGCAAAACATAAGCTTGAGAATTTTTTTATGTTTATGGTTAATTGTGAATTTGATCCATCAGGTGTGTGTTTGTGTGTGTTT
Organism: Hirundichthys speculiger; assembly: GCA_018398805.1. Taxonomy (NCBI): domain Eukaryota; kingdom Metazoa; phylum Chordata; class Actinopteri; order Beloniformes; family Exocoetidae; genus Hirundichthys; species Hirundichthys speculiger. The sequence goes on along the minus strand of JAGFBZ010000844.1, from coordinate 774,960 downwards.
TGTTCTTTTGTTTTTAACTCTTCTTCATATACTGAAAATCTGCCACTGCCCCAGTCACTATAAAACACTGCAACAGCAAACAACAACAACAATAATAATAATGAAATAACTATGTCTGTGTGGTAAAGTGAATATGTGAAGAATAATCAAGGGATATGTGTAAAGTTATCCAGGGAGAACCTAAAAAGACCGGTATCCGGGTGAATAGGCCATATAGTAGAGAAACAAAGTACTTTGTGATGGGTTTTCCTTCACCCATTCTCACAAACACTTATACGGTGTTATTAATGTGCTATTAATTATATGAGAGTCCAGTGTCTTACCCAAGGACACTTTAACTCATGGCTCAACCTTTTTTTTTTTTTTTAATTAATCTTTCTGAAACAGGCTGCATGTCAGACCTGCCTCACACTCAGAGGAGAAAAGAAATTGAGAGAGGTGATAGTGAAAAACTAATAACGCTATCTTATGGTTCTGCGTTGCAACTATGCACATCTCCTATCTGTGGACTTCTTGTCCTTGTTGCCATTTCCTCTTGTCTGTTGTCATTCGTGTCTTTCTGTGACTACCCCACCAAATACTAGGTGCGATTGCTGTAGCTTGCAGTGCTGAGCTTCTTTGCGTTCTCATCTTATATGTAGCTCAAACGTAGAAACTGAGTCAATAAAGCAGGTCTTATGCAAGTTGAAGCTGAAAAATATTGAGCAACACAGCAGAAATGTATCCTTCTGAGTATGGGGCTAAAATTTCCATCCATCTATCCATTATCTACGGGCAATTTAAAACCACCAATTGACCTGACATGCATGTCTTTGGACTGTGGGGGGAAGCCGGAGTACCCGGAGGAAACCCGGAAAGTACGGGGAGAACATGCAAACTCCGCACAGAAAGGCCTGCTGAGGTTCAAACCAGGAACCTTCTAGCTGTGAGGCAACAGTGCTGACCACCAAACCACCGTGCTAGCTGGGGCTAAAACAATGACAGCTAATTTTGGTACTGAAATAAAATTTGGCACTGAAGAATAAAACTTGAACTGAAAAGAAATGCATGAACATTAAAGCACTTGCAATGAAAAACCTTTTTTAAATGAAAAAAAGCATTGATACTGAAAAAGGTTGCACTGAAACATAAAATTAAAACAGTGAAATGGAAATAACATTCACTTTTTAAAAAATTATATTAATAGCGTGTCTGTTGACTGTGTTTTTTGCGCTGATCCATCCACGCTGAAGGAGCTGCAGGCAGACATCTGCAGAAAAACCTGTTTAAGATTTCGTTAAGATGGTGATCAGAAATGGCCGCTAGTGTAGCACAATACCTGCTGCTTAGGTAAGCTTTGTCCTTGGATCCTTCGAGACCAACCCACAACCAGTCGTGGTGGTCTGATACACAATACACAAGAACAACAGAGTATATTGTCCGTAAAAAAAATTAATGACTATATTCTGTTACAGTGATTCTCAAAGTGTGGGCCGCGGCCCCCTGGTGGGCCGTCGTGGGACTGCAGGTGGGCCGTGAGAGGTCATTAAAATGAAACAAATGTGTTTTAAATCCTCAATCATTTTTAAATATGTTTTTAATTACTGTAAAATATTCATGATATGATAAAAAAAACATTAAGAGGTAATAAAACAAAGCAGTTAAGTGTTATTCTACTGTCATCTTAACTTAATATGACAAGTGTCACCTTATTTGTTGACCCCTTACATTAATATCGGATCATGGCTCCTTGTCCTGTATGTTGATCACAGTTGTGATTAAAGGTTTCGGTGGGCCGCGGAGATTTTTCACATTTTAAATTGGGCCTTGGTGTTATGAAGTTTGGGAATGGCTGCTCTATTAGGTTTACATTCACAGTTCAGAAGCTATACTAAGAATTCAATATAATGCTAAAGCGATGACATCACTGGCTATGTCAGTCACCAATTACACAAAAACACACTTCTAATTATACATAAATTTGTGGCTTTATATAATTTTACCTGATTTGGTACAAAAATATGCTCCCCATATACAGTTGAGTTCAATTCAGTATTAATCCTGAAGGGAAATGATATATGCAGCAAATGTCATCATTTAGGTTTCTTTAGAGAGTCATGATAGATGCACTGCAAATTATTTGGTTCTTACCAAGAAAAAAAGAACTTACATTTAGAAGCGTTAGATATTTTTTCTTGTTTTAATAATTAATTTCTTATTTGAAGTCTCAGTATAATCTTATATCAAGTAAAACTTTACTTTTTTTGTCTCAAACAGGCAGGAAATCCTAAAATTAGACAATTAACACTTAAAATAAGATATATTACGTTTTTCCTCTCCTCCTGCCTCATCAAAATAAATTTGTTTTAAGACTCAATAACATAATATACCTTTCTTAAATCTAGAAACAAGTGTTCCTACAATCTTAATTTAAGAAATCTTACCAAGTAAAATTATATTGCTGCACGGACAGATTTTTTCACTCGTTTTGAGAACCTTTTTCCTTAGTTGTAGTGTTTTTATCTTGTTTGAAGACCCCCTTTTTTGCAGTGTGGCTATAGCTGTGGACACGAAGGAAGCTTGTGCATAGTTCTTTGTTTTTATCTTGCTCATGGCATTTTGATGCCAGTTTAGTGTCACAAAGGTTTGGGAGGGAGGCCTTGAAAGTGGGTTTGGCCGGGGCACCATGTGGACCAGAGCTGCCTCTGGATCCACTTTGCAACAGAAAACAATCTCCAAACACTGTTTGCCCAAGTGCATTGACAAATTATTTGATCAGTCTTAAAAAATATCTGGTCCAAAGCTGTAGAAAGATCACAAAAAAAAAAAGAAAAACAAAACAAAACAACAATCTTTCTTCCTTCTGGAAACTCATTACATGACTTTATGAGTTTTTCATTAATGGTTCATTCTCCAGACTTACAACTTCTGGACTGCTCTGTTAGTGCAGGTTAAACGTTATATTATGTTACGATGTTTACTACAGTCATGGAAAAATTATTAGACCACCATTTTTTCTTCACTTTCTTGTTCATTTTAATACCTGGTACCACTAAACGTCATCATGTGACTAAAACAGACAAAAGAAAACACTGAATGCATAAAAGCAGTGTTTTTGGCAGTACAACGCCATAGCTATTGATGAAAAAACTTAAGTGATTTAGGTTATAATCAAGAAAAGCATGGAAAATGGTAAGATATCAGCTCTTAAATAAAACTCTTATGAGCAATCTTTGTGGTTATCGTTATGTTTGTCCAAACAAATGTACCTTTAGTTGTACCAGGCATTAAAATGAACAAAAAACTGAAGAAAACAAGGGTGGTCTAATAATTTTATCCATGACTGTATATTTTAACACTAAAATATGACTGATAACAACCATGATGGTTGTTACCTGCTCCAGTGAGGTGAGCCTGGTCTAAGGTTTGGTCTGTGCGTCTCTACTCTGTATAAAACATGCCGCTGTTTGTTCAAAAATTAGTTAATTAATAATCTAATCTACTGTTACCAGGTTACTGGATCTTTTGTTCCGTGACAAGTTAAGAATCTAATAGGTAGCGCGTTTTCTCTTTGCCGTGATGGGAATCTCCAACCGGAAGCGGTGCATCCGCACTCGGTCCGACTTGACGCTGACCATTGAAGGAAAACGGAGCGCGAGAGCGAAACATGGCGACTTCGAACAATCCGCGGAAATTCAGCGAGAAAATCGCTTTACATAATCAGAAACAGGCGGAGGAGACGGCGGCGTTTGAAGAAGTGATGAAGGACCTGAGCATCAGCCGGGCGGCGAGGGTAACGACGCCGTCGCTTGTTTTCCCTCCTTTCTGTTTTTTTTTAGCGTGTGTTTTGGAGCGAGATGACAGATGTGGGTTTGTAGGAGGCAGAACTGATAAACAATAACAAACGACGGCGGCTGCCAGCTGGAGCTGGAGCCGTCACCGCTCACGCAGCGGCCGGAGGCTGCGGGACGCTACCTGGTCCCCGCAGTGGTCATGTGGACTGCGGGGACTCTCGCCTTCAAAAAAGTTATTGCAATTTTTTTTTTTGTCCCACGCAAGTGGAGAGGGAAGGGGGGGCGCGTGCCGGTTTGACAGCGCGCGTGCAGTCTTTGATAGGTGGTCTATCAAAGGCAACTAGGCGAAATGAAATGACTGCTTAAAACAAAATAAACATATTTAGTCGTATTTTTGAATTTGTGGCGCATGCATTGGGAGGGTGTGGGTTATTTGGGAACTTGTCTGACAGGTCCTCAGGCCTGGGTGGACTGCTGTGTGACTGACATCTGCGTTAAAGATGAAGGCAGATTATGTGGAATTTAAGCCAAACAACACAGGCCTCCAAAACAAATCCCAGGGAGGGAAGCAGGAAGGCAGCTTCCACTAATGCAGAGCTGAAACAGGTGCCTGCTTGTGTGGATGGACACTGATTTTAACTACTGTTTTTAAAACCGATACCGATAACTTTCAGCTCCTAAAGGCCGATACCGATAACCGATAACTTTCAGCTCCTAAAGGCCGATACCGATAACCGATAACTTTCAGCTCCTAAAGGCCGATATCGATAACCGATAACTTTCAGCTCCTAAAGGCCGATAACCGATAACCGATAACTTTCAGCTCCTAAAGGCCGATACCTATAACCGATAACTTTCAGCTCCTAAAGGCCGATACCGATAACCGATAACTTTCAGCTCCTAAAGGCCGATATCGATAACCGATGACTTTCAGCTCCTAAAGGCCGATACCGATAACTGATAACTTTCAGCTCCTAAAGGCCGATACCTATAACCGATAACTTTCAGCTCCTAAAGGCCGATACCTATAACCGATGACTTTCAGCTCCAATAGGCCGATATCGATAACCGATGACTTTCAGCTCCTAAAGGCCGATACCGATAACCGATAACTTTCAGCTCCTAAAGGCCGATACTGATAACCGATAACTTTCAGCTCCTAAAGGCCGATACCTATAACCGATGACTTTCAGCTCCTAAAGGCCGATACCGATAACCGATAACTTTCAGCTCCTAAAGGCCGATACTGATAACCGATAACTTTCAGCTCCTAAAGGCCGATATCGATAACCGATAACTTTCAGCTCCTAAAGGCCGATACCTATAACCGATGACTTTCAGCTCCTAAAGGCCGATACCGATAACTGATAACTTTCAGGTCCTTAAGGCCGATACCGATAACCGATAACTTTCAGCTCCTAAAGGCCGATACCTATAACCGATGACTTTTAGCTCCTAAAGTCCGATACCGATAACCGATAACTTTCAGCTCCTAAAGGCCGATAACCGATAACTTTCAGCTCCTAAAGGCTGATACCGATAACCGATGACTTTCAGCTCCTAAAGGCAGATACCGATAACACACACATATACCTAAGAGTTTTGACTTTTTATATCAATATTGGCAAGCCTCTCAAACATTTTCTTAAAGCTATCAAACAAACCTATTTGATATCTCACATCAACTTAAATAAGGTTCATTACTGACTGATATAAAAAAAAAATTGAGGCTCCTTGAACTGATGGAAATACATGCATCAAAATTACAAACTGAAAAAGATTAATATTTAAAGCAGTAATTCCCAAAGTGTGGGCCGCGGCCCCCTTGGTGGGCCGTTGCGGTACTGCAGGTGGGCCGTGAGAGGTCATTAAAATTAAACAAATATGTTTTAAATCCTCGATCTTTTTAAATATGTTTTTAATTACTGTAAAATATTAACAACATGATTTAAAAAGATTAAGAAGTAACAAAACAAACCAGTTGAGTGTTATTCTACTGTCATTTTAACTTAATATGACAAGTGTCACCTTATATGTTGACCCCTTACATTAATATCAGAACATAGTTCCTAGTGCTGAATGTTGATCACAGTTGTGATTAAAGGTTTCGGTGGGCCGTGGAGATTTTTCACATTTCAAATTGGGCCTTGGTATTCTGAAGTTTGGGAATGGCTGTAAAGGATTTTGGCTTGTGGTTCCATTTAAATTAATACCTTTAATTAAAGTAAATGAGGTTCAGTAGTTTTTATTTTTTAATCTTATGGAAGCTTTAGATGAGAGAGATGAGGGAGGGGAGGAGAGACTGCTGCTGGCTTGCGCACGTTAGCATTAGCTTCCGTTAGCTCACGTTAGCACGATTTCAAAACTCCATGGAAGTGATTGTTATGTTGTAGGTGGCTGATCAGGTTTTACGTAATAAAGCTTGTGCTTCCCTCCTCGTAGAATTCACTCGGAGGATTCGTCACAAATAACCACCAAACTATCTTCTTCTGAAACTTTAACCAAGTTCCACGCCGCCATGTTTGTTGTGATCAGCACAATGCGTGCTGCATTCAAGGTGTAACGTAAATTCTCATGTTCCCTCGTTTGCTAGTCGTTCTTTCAGCCTTTTCTATTTTTTTCTTTTTTTATGTGTAACATGTGGGAAAATACTTCGAATATCAATTCAAGTCAGCAACTACTAAAATTATGACCGAGTTAACGAGTTGTTTTCTGGCATTAGGGGGTATTCTTGATTTTCCTTATTGAGTAATCGTTTTTCTGATTATGCCGACGTTACTTGAACATAACATTCACTGCCGGTGATTCAAGACTCAGAGGGAGCGAGGCACTGCTGTGTTGACAGAAATATATATGTTATCGGGGCTATTCATCGTGATATCAGAGTTATCGGGATGACGTCATCATTTCCTGTTATCGGCCCGATAGTTATCGTGCACCACTAATTTGAACTATTTACCAAATATGACTCTGTAACTGTGAAGACGGTGGAAGGAAAGATAATTAATCCATTCTGCTCCTTCTACTACATACACATCCACTGATTCACTTACATTAAAGCAATTTGAACTGATATTCCAGGCAGTCTGTTGATTGAATGTGTCTTAACCCTACCCACAGCTAAAACAAATAAATAAAATAATAGCTCCAGTGTTTGCATGGTTTTCTTCACAACTAGATGCTTACCTGAATTTTGAAATCTGAATCCTTAACTAATCCTGAAGTCTTTTTTTAAGCATGTTGTCGTACGATTCAGTTCAGTTCAAAAATACTTTATTTACCCCAGGAGGGAGATTAATTGTTGCAGTAGCTATCATTACTTAAGTCTCTTCAAAGAGTCATTACAGAAGGTTATAGTTGGGTTCAGGAAGGATCTCTCTGTAGCCTCTATGTTGCTCCCCAGCAGATGCTTGCATTTGGTTGCACGTGTTGGCGAGTTGGTTGGTCTGTCTTGAAATGTTAAAAACCTGTTTCTGAGCCAAAGTAAGAATTATGAACCTCAGTTTTAGTGCTTCACTTTTGCTTTTTCTTTCACACTGACATTTATTTATTGATCTTGCTAGAAAAATCACCCTGGCAATAATTTGGTGATTTTACAGCATGTGATTTTTTTTCCTGGAGACTACGTTGTCAAAGAAACTCTGAGGTGAAACACTTATCAGAATACACCGGTGGTGCAAGGACAGTGATTGTGGTTATTACATTTTTCTGCCTTGCCAACAATAAGCAGTGGCCTTTTATGATTAAATTTAGATAAGTGGTTATGGGTTCTCCAATGGAAAACAGAAAGGAAGGTCCTTTTCTAACACGTTGCAACTAGAAATTCACTTGTGCAACAGTCAACATTAATTTAGTTAGATTTTGCCTTCACATTATGTGTCATGTAAATCTCATGTAGCTGGCTGTAATGATCTTTGATAATTATTTTATAATTGGAACTAGTGCTGGGCAATATGACGATACATATCGTGGGGACGATAGAAAAGTGTGTATCGTGCCATTTCTCTTCTATCGTTTCTATCGTTTCTAACCTAATTTTATCAATTATTACAGCAAATATGTAATTAAATAACCTGCAACGATAAATTTGATAGAATCATATCTACTTCTACAAAGTAGCCATTTATGTTTGCACTTTTATTTACGGTTAATGCCTTAAACAGAGTTCTCTTCAACCCTGATGTTTACTTTAGACACTTTATATTGGTTTGCAAACTTTGCACTACAAGGTTACAGATTTCAGAAAGTTGAAAAATAATTTGTGTTTATTTTTTATAGCTGAACTTCAGTGCAAAAATTTGTTTTTCCTCTCAGAAACTGTTGTGCACTTTAAAAAAAAAAAAAGAAAGCTACTGTACCTCTGTACCTACCTGTTTTTGCTGCACTAAAATGTATGTTTGTGACAGTTCAGCTAAATGTCCTTTCAAAATAAAGTTGAAAAGTAAGCAATGACATTTTTTTTCAAACGTTTCAGAGAATAACTGAAAACATACTTTGTTATGGTATATCGTGATATATATCGTTATCGTGATATAAAATAGTCCATATCGTGATATATGATTTTTTCCATATCGCCCAGCACTAATTGGAACGACCATTTACCTCAAAACATCCCATGTTTTACACCTCAAATATGTAGTAAAAGAAAATATCATTAACAGGATACAGTCAGTGGTGTCATTTATTATAAGAAAGAAGTATAAATAGCCATTACCTTTCTTCAAATATTTATCTGCTATTACTTATAATATTGTTGATCTTGTTTTTGGTCTGAGTTAATAAAATAATATATTGTTTTGATATCATGTGAATATGAACTCTCCGTGACTAAGAAACGCTCATATTTATGTCTTTTGTAAAGTTCCCATAATTGCTTTTCAACTTACCCAGTGTTGACCTGCTTGCAGTTACAGGTGCAGAAGACCAGGTACCTACAGCTGGGTCAGAACCGTGGGCAGTACTACGGAGGATCATTGCCAAATGTCAATCAGGTTGGAAAAAACAATGCTGACGTGCCTTTTCAGGTGAGGCGTTGCTGCAGATACATTTGTAACTTTCATGTTGTTTTTGAAGCTATCTATCTATACATGCATATATCTCTTTTACCTTCACAACTGCCTCAATCCTTGGTGTCATAGATTCAACGAGGTGTCGGAAATGTATCCCAGAGACTTTGGTCCATATTGACATGATAGCATTGTGCAGTTGCTGCAGGTTTGTCAGTTGCACATCCATTATGCAAATATTCCAGTCCACCATGTCCCAAAGATGCTCTGTGGTGACTGTGGAGGCCGTTGGAGTACAGTGAACTCATTGTCATATTAAAGAAACCAGTTTGAGATGATTCGAGGTATGTGACCAGTGACATGGTGCTTTATCCAGTTGGAAGTAGCCATCAGAAGATGGTAACACTGTGGTCATAAAGAGATAGCCATGGTCAGCAACAATACTCAACTGGTAGTAAACTGTGCCTCAGAAAGTGGTCTTGACTACATCTACATGCCTAAATGCATTGAGTTGCTGCCATGTGACTGGCTGATTAGCTGTTTGTGTTAGCAAGCTGTTGACCTGGTGTACCTGGTAAAGTGAGTGTATGTGTATACATATACCACAATCTGCTTTGTTTACAGTCATCAGCTGTATGTGGGCTCTACCCTCGTGTAACAACACTTTGTCCACAAGTCTCGAGAAAGAGATTTTAATGTGGACAGATTATATTAGCTTATTATTTATTGATGCGATGCCCTTACACACCAGAAACTAAATGGCTTTTTGCCTCTCTTCAATGTCTTGAAGACACATGAAGTGAAAACACAATACCACAATGTTTTTGTTTAAAATAATTTTAGAAGATTTAAAGATGTACATATGAAATTATGAAATCAGAACTTATAAGAAAAAGGGCTGTGTTGGGGTTAACATTTTCAAAGTGTCAGGAAAAAATGTTTGATTGCTTACATGACATTGCATCTGATTTGACAGCAGCGTATCCAGGGGCGATCCTAGGGTCAGAGCTTTAGGGGTGCTGAGCACCCGATGAGCCCCACTACAACCCACAACCCCACTTTTTTCACACAAAACCAAAAAACATTTATTGAAAAATAATTTTGGATAATCATTATGACATTTATGAGAGAAGAGCATAATCTTTTGGGAAAAAAAAAACTGACTGGAAAACATGCAAATCTTTGAAAATTTCAATGAAATTTGAAATGCTAACTGAGCTAACGCGCTAACTGGTAAACGGCCAACGAAGAGGAGAAGTAATATTAGTGAGAAGAGGACGATACCATTAGGCAGGGTCGTTTTTATTTTCATTCTTAATATACAAACTTAAACCACAAACTATGGATTAAGTTTTGGACATTATCTAAGCCTGTCAAATGTGAACTAAAATTTTAGAATAACAACATTTCTTACTCCAGGTTTTTGGGGTGCTGAATTTCAATTTAGGGGTGCTGAAGCACCCCTAAAAAAGGGCTAGCCTCGCCCATGAGCATATCCTGGAATTTCCCCATCTTGTCCTTACCCTTGCGCGAGAACGGTGCCTTCCAAGTCAGTGATTGATTGCATAGTCGCCTAAAAACCAGGAGTTTACATGACATGCAAAAGCCCCAAATGCAGCGGTAACCACTGGTTCTGACCGGTGCTGCCACCTAGTGGATATCATTTTACTCAGGCTTCCCCCTGTTACTGTTTAGCTACAACCATGTAAAAACAATTTCCAATATAGATGTTATTCTATATTACACTTAGCCTATCTTTTAAACTGCAGCTTAGCGTCTCTTTAGTCGACTCACCGCAGTTTACCTCAAACTGATAAGTTTTACCGTAGTGATACTTGACTGACACACCGATTGTCTTTACAAAAATCAAACCCTGGCTGTCCTATAAATATATTCGCCAAACCCAGTTACAATTTGTGTGTGCTGACATCTAACACATCATGTTGCGTGGTACTCGAGTAGCCATACCCATTCAGTCATTTCAAGCAAAGTGAATGGCTATTGCTATTCACTATTTCTGACTGGTGGCGTAAAAAAAAATTTTGTCCATCAAATCTCCACTTTGATATTTTACCTTGCTCATAAAACAATGAGCATATTTAAAATATGAGCTCATGGCCTTTAAATCTACAAAATAACTGATAATCCTTTTATTGTTTGGAAAATTACATTTAAATAGAAAAGATTTGTAATTTAATTTGCATATTCCAGTTTTCTGTTGTTATTTTGCCCTGAAACATATTTACTTTTATCATTTTTCTAAATCCATTGCATATAAATAAGTTTGTTCTGTGAAATTGGGGCCATGAACATCCCAACTTGGGTGAAACAATGTTGTTGTTTTTTTTTTAAATTAAGGAGTTAACAATTGGAGAAAGCTTTCTTTTCTTCTGGATATTCTGTACTGTATAATTCTGCAGGGACCTGAAAAAAGGAATGATAATACCTTATATCTACATTATAAGGACTTCAATACTTTAACTCTTTTTTTTTTTGTAATCATTTGTTAGAATTCAGGGCTGGACACAAACAGATCGACACGACATCACGGATTAGTGGACCGAGTCTATCGTGACAGGAACCGCATCACATCACCCAATCAGAAACCTCTGTCTGTTGACAAACATGGACGCCAGATATCCTTTGCAACTGGCTCATATGAAGAAGACAGTTCAGTTGAGCCTCTAGATGAGTGTGTACATGTCATGCTGTCTGTGTGGCTCTACTGGCCTTTATTCACAATGAGAGAGAGGAAATTAACACGGAGAGAGAACGGTAAAGGGTCACAGGCTGGGAGTTGAACCTACAACTGCTGCAGGAGGACTTTAGCCTGTGTACATGGGCCTGATCTGGCGGCCCATCTGTCTCTTTGTTTTACATCGTGTGAGTCTTGTGAGGGACGAGTGACGGCAGCAGCTCGTCCCACAATGAGGGGGGCAGATTTCTACGGGGGTCCATGAATGACAAAAATATGTTCAAGTGCTCACTGTTTATCTCTAATTCAGTGAAGAATTATATTACAGCTGACCCAGGATACCTCAGGCGTCATGTAGCTACAGAAAGTAGCTTGTATGCGATAACAGGTTCTGACTTAAAATAATTTTAGTCACACGAGTGACAATGGCCGATGTCTACTGTGTATGAATCTATTTTGACAATTTGACTTGTATCACGTAAATGATTGCCGCCTCCAGAGTGCGGATTTCGTCCTTTGGTGGCCTCATAAAAACACCTGCATCAGATCAACACATGAAGGACACATGATAAGGAGACACAATAAGGATATAATGGAACAACAGTCTAACGACCCATAGCATCGACACAATACAACAACGCATCATAGGCGCATAGCAACGACACACCATAACTACGAAAAGCAAGAACACATAGCAACGACACATCTTAACGCCGAAAAGCAACGACACGTACCAACAACACATCATAATGGCGCATAGCAACGATGCATAGCAATGACGCATAGCAACGACATGTACCAACAACACATCATAATGGCGCATAGCAACGACACACCATAACGACGAAAAGCAAGAACATATCGCAACGACACATCTTAACATCGAAAAGCAACGACACGTACCAACGACACATCATAATGACGCATAGCAACGATGCATAGCAACGACACGTACCAACAACGCACCATAATGACGCATAGCAGCGACGCATAGCAGCAACGCATAGCAGCAACGCATAGCAGCAACGCATAGCAGCAACGCATAGCAGCGACACGTACCAACGACGCACCATAATGACGCATAGCAACGATGCATAGCAACGACGCATAGCAATGGCGCAGAGCAACGACAAGTAGCAACGACACGTAGCAACGACACGTAGCAACGACGCGTAGCAACGACGCGTAGCAACGACGCGTAGCAACGACGCGTAGCAACGACGCACAGCAACCACGTATAGGAACGACACGTACCAACGACACATCATAATGGCGCAGGGCAACGACGCATAGCAATGACACGTACCAATGACGCGTAGCAACGACGCATCATAATGAGAAAAACAGGTGACACAATCAGACAGTGAGTGTAAGGAGACAACAGAAGTGTAAACCAAAGTTAAACAGATACAGCCAAACGACACATATCAACGACACGTAGCAACAACGGATAGCAATGACACGTAGCAACCACACCTATCAATGACGCCTATCAATGACGCATAGCAAAAACGTGTAGCAGCGACGCGTAGCAGCGACGCGTAGCAACAACGGATAGCAACGACATGTAGCAACAACGCCTATCAATGACGCATAGCAAAAACGTGTAGCAGTGATGTGTAGCAGCGACGCGTAGCAGCGACGCGTAGCAGCGTAGCAGCGACGTGTGGCAATGACACGTAGCAATGACGCCTATCAATGACGCATAGCAACAATGCGTAGCAACGACGCCTATCAATGACGCATAGCAAAAACGCATAGCAACGACACATATCAAAAACGCATAGCAACAACGCATAGCAACAACGCATAGCAACAACGCATAGCAACGACGCATAGCAACGACACATACCAACGACACATCATAATGGCGCAGAGCAACGACACATAGCAACGACGCATAGCAATAAAGCAGAGCAACGACGCATCACAATGGCGCAGAGCAACGACGCATAGCAATGAGACATACCAATGACACGTACCAATGACGCATAGCAACGACGCATCATAACGAGAAAAACAGGTGACACAGTCAGACAGTGAGTGTAAGGAGACAACAGAAGTGTAAACCAAAGTTAAATAGATACAACCAAACGTTAAGCCAATGTGACCAATCTACATAGACAAAGTAGTTGTTAAACACGGGGAAACATCTTAACAAACAACCAATGGACATAAACAGTGAGCACTTGAACATATTTTTGTCATTCATGGAACCCCATAGATTTCAGCCTTGCAAGAACCAGAACAGGATAAACTGCACAGAGAACGAATGGATATAAGCTATAAAAAAAACACGAGAGTAGCATAGATCTATGTTGATATTAAGGGAATATTTAATTCAAGTCTTGGGACTGCATGAAGAAATGTAAAGAGGCTGGTCGCCTAGGATACAGAATCACCAAGCATTCATTAGATATGTGAAGATGTTTCAGTGCCTTTAACAAAACACAAAACACTTTAACAAAAATAATACAGCCTGATTATTTTCAGGCTGTAGATATTGTAATTCAAACTACAAATTTGTTTGGTAGAAAGTCTTCAATAAGCGGCTTGTCCAGTGAGCCAGTCTGGATAGAGCACTGACAAAAATCATCATTTATGTAACAACCTGGTTAGGTTGACATGCCAGCAGATATTTGCTTTGTATTTTTTATTCGTGTTTTCAGATTCATTTTAGTCTGTTGTGGGAAGTCTTTAAAGTCTTTAATTCTTCCAGTCCATTTTCTTGACCTGTAATCTCACATTGACAGCTGCCCATATGGCTCAGTATATCTGTCACCGCCACCCGATACAAGCTGGAGAAGGTAAAACTGCTAATGCGTAACTGTTCATGTTTACTCCATTTATCATGACCTTAATACATCTAAGCTGCTTTGCTAAATATTCTGACATAGCGTACACGTGCGCCATACTGTTACTTTAGTGTCGTTTTTTTTCTTTTCAGGAAGAAGCACTGCCATATTTATAGTGAATAGATTTTTATAATCTAATATCACATTCAGAGCAAAGATAGGAACATGTTACAAGATACAAGATACACACACATCATACGTCGTCACATAAATTTAATAGCTTCCACGTGGATTATTATTTATGAGCTAAAAATAAGCATTTTTAAATATTTGACTCAATAATGAGTCAAATATGTGTGTCATTTTCTATTTTTTAGACTCCATGATTTGTAAAAAATGTCAACATGGTAGTGAACATAAATGTGTTTCATTCATGGTTTCAAGGCTGTATTAGTCAAAAATGTTCTTGTTATTTCCTGTGCTTTTCAACCAATAATGCTTGTTTCTTGTACTTTATTATACATTTCACCGTGTGACTTTTGTACAAAAGGACAAACTCTGACTCAGCACTGCACCAGAGTACGCTAATTCCTGCCCAGAAAGCTTCTTTCACTGGAGGGTCTCAGGATCTTCAGCCAAAGCAAGGTACGGAAGATCTATACATTTTTTTTTTTTTTTTTATGAGTTTCAAGCTTTTAAAGCAGCACAAAGGCACTTTTTACAATTTTTAGCTCAGCCAGTCATCCTGTTGGCATTGAGGTTGTTATTTACTCTTTTTAGTCTCTTGCTCACTCACTCTCTCAATTTCTCTTCCATCATGGCTTTATTGAGTCTCTAAGTTTCCTCTGTCATAAAGTTCACTGTAGCGCTGTGAACTAGCGTCGCTGTTGTTGATGTGTGATATTGTAAACTGATATACAGTTGTCGCAAGAGACAACCAAGGTGGAAGTCCAAAGTTACTTTGGTTTTTGCTGAAAGCAGGGACAGGAGACTGCAGGAGAGGATGCTTCCTAAAAGTAAGTAAATGTTCTTTCAAATGAAATTGAAAGTCCTTTGTGCTGCTTTAATGCATTAAAAAAAAAATCAGTAAGCAAGATTTTTATCTGAAATGTTGACTTAGATTGTTGTGAGATCAGACGTGAGTAGAGATGGCGTGTCATTAGGATTTTGTTGATACAGATAATGATACATATACCAGTATTGCTTATTGATACTGGTACTTATTGATACTCTTATTGATACTTGGTCTAGCTGTGAGTTTCTCAGACGCTGGGCTGCTGTTTATGCTAACTCCACTTTTCATCTAACCCCTGTTTTCTTCTGCCGTCCCACGACACACACACACTACATTACCCATCAGGCCACCTTCTTAAAGGGACCAGGCTGGCTCACAGCATTTCTTCACTGTGAGAGAACGCGGACAAAACATCCTGTGATGTTTCCGCGATTTTTAAAAATGTTTTGAATTATAAAAAATCCGCGAAGCACTAAAACCACGGTACTCAAACCACGAAGTGGCAAGGGATCACTGTACGTGAGAAAATAGGCGGAGACATGTGACTGGACGCAAAATCCCACGTGAGGAGTGGACATGTGTCCTCAGAGGCGGCGTCCATGATAGACTCGCACTGAGTGGATCCCATTATTTTTTCAATGAGAAGTGAGGAGATGTTCATCGCCTCTGCAAAGGATTCTGGGAAGGCAGGGTGTCCAAGCAAAGAGTGTCCAAAAGTTGAGCTTTGGCCAACTTTATGCACCAAAACATTGATCTGCATTATCGTTCCAGGGAGATGAAAATGAAGTGACATCTTTCTGTTAAACTTAGTAAATACTTTGTAAATACTGAGACTGGCAGTTTTTTTAAGTGCTTATTGGTACTTTAGTACTGACCCATTTAGGTACTGGTATAAAGAAAGAAATTACCAGTATTTGGTACCCATCCCCACTTGTAAGGTGTGAGTAACTCAAAAGAGCTAAAGAAATAAACTAAAAAGTTATTTAAAAGCAGATTTTGCTTTAAATGAGCTAGTTTGCCTCATCAGGTGTTTTATTTTGCTCTGCAGTAGGTTTTAATCTTTTTGGTATTTTCTTAATGGTTCTTTTTAGATGCCCTGTGGTTTGTAAAGGATGTTTGTAAAGCATTCAAGTATCTCAATAATTTTGTAGTAATGTTAACCTGATCATTTTGAATTAAGAAACACTTTTTGAAAAGCATATATATTTAGAAATCTTTGTCCTGTATTCCCATTCTTTTTTTTCTAAACATTCTACATTTGCTTTCTTTTCATTTAAATGTCTATTGATCACGTTAAACAAAGACATGAGAGCTCCAGTTATTACAGGCTTGATGTGGGCAGACCCAGGAGACTGAAGCAATGTTTCCATCTCTCCAGTTCTCTTACTCACAATACCAGGGTCTGAAGAAATTAAACAAGAGGCCGATCCAGATGGACAAAAACAGAACTGGGACTTCAAAAAGGTAGAAGCTAAGCATCAATGGTTTTCCTTCAGATTCCTCTGCGGTCTGTCAAATGTTCTAGCTGTAATTCTTTCCTGTTCAGAACATGTCAGAGCCCTGTCAAGTTCCTGGGATCCAGTGAGTACTTTACTTCATCTTTAGTCTGATTAACAAAAAAAAACAATTACTCCGTAGAAATATTTTAGCTCTTGGTTGACTGTAAAAAATGGTGATTAACTACAGAAAGATAGCTTCTATTGAATACCTATTTTCATCCATTTAATAAGGGTGTATAAAATAGTCTTTTCAAATTGAAGTCATGTGACAGTAAGGTTGAATTCCAATTCCTCCCTTAACCCTCAATCTCAACCCTCAATCTCAAAAATGCGTGCTCCCGTGAAGTCCAAGCGCTGTCCCGATTCTTAGAAAGTCAAGTTGAGGGACAAGTTTGAGGCCTGTATCGCCCTCAACATTGAGATTCTCCGGCACCACCCTTGGAAATAAGGGCTACCCAGAAGGCACTGCGTATTTTCATCAATACGTCTTCGAAAAGGATGGCGCCGAAAAAAGCTAGCTACAAATTTACATATTTTCGTAGTTAATAAATGTTACGAAACTATCTTACTGTCTTCGTTACATATATTTATATTATCTTCTCCTTCTTCTTCGTCGTTGGCGTAAGGCCGCCCCCCACAGCCTGAAGACGTAACTGCACTCAAGGGCCGTCCCATTTCTAAGTCACAAGATAGCGCTGACACTTACTTTGGAGGGCCGAGATTGAGGGCCAAAGACTGAGGGTTAAGGGAGGAATTGGAATTGGCCCTAATTAAAACTGTTACTTCACTGACTCAACAGTCAAATAAAAAAAATAAAGTGGTGGAGCTGAAAGTCAAAAGCATGAAGTCCAGATTATCTCTTGAAGTGTTCAGTCGTTGCTACAGAGTTCACGGCAGCCGTTTGTTCTCTGAAGCGTGTTGTTCCCAACGCCGGACCAGCAGTCCACCGCTTCTCTGAAACCAGCAGCCCACAACAACGGCGGTTCTCTTCCTGACCTGACCGATATCCAGTTCCCACCTCCGCTGCCCACACCGCTGGACGCAGACGACGCCTCCACCACCTCCTTCACCTCCTTCACCTCCTCCAGCGGTGGACAGATTCTGGGTAACACACAGAGGCCGACTGCTGCAGATTTCACATCCTTCCATACTTTTGTTCAGGATATGAGCAGCTTTTCGTGGAGCTAATTTCAGGTAGTACTTTTAAGAAAGCTCATTTTGCTGTTTTTTGTGGTTAGGAGTGAACGCCTCTCGGCCCACGGTAACCATGGAGATGCAGCCTGGGCAGGACGGCATGGTTCCTCACCTCCTGAATACAGGAGACGCTCACCAGGAGCGTAACCTGCAGCTTTCCCCGATGTCTCCACCCCTCCTCCTTCCTCAGGTACGTCCAGGCTCTCTACCCGAAGATCAGTTTTCCCTATTCACATAAGCACATTACTAATAATTTCCTTAGGATTCGGGTTAGAGTTACGGTGTTAGGGATTACACTTCTCAATAATGAAATAGCATATTTGTGTAATTAAAATACTTCATTTTTTCTCTTTTCTTTTTTTAAATTTCTTTCTCATTGTACTTGACCATCACATCTGGTTTACCCATGTTAACTGTGGCAATTAAACGATTAGTTTAACTTCCTCTGCTTACCGGGGGAAATGGATAATTCAAGTTAATTTTACAGAATATACACATGTAGCACGCTAAACAATTTTACATTACAACTTTTTCATCAAAACAAAACACGATTCTAAAACAGCGCTGCTAAACGAGCACATCACAGAGACGACGAGATGAAACCAAACATGCTCAGCTGCTGCGTAACGCCAACAAAGGATTGACACCAGATGAGAGTTTGGCCAGATAAAGATGTCATGATGTCATGGCTTCGGAAACTTCTGACTGACAATATTTGAGTTAATTGGAGGCGTATCTGCGGATGTGTGTGATGGGCACACCTCAAACACACTGCTTCCTTGTGTGACAACATTGGAAAAATCAAAAGAAATCAGCCAAGATATCAGGAAGAGAACTGTTGACCTCCACAAGTCTGATTCATGCTTGAGTATAATTTTAAATGCTAAAGATATGTATGTAAACTTAAGACTTTGATGAAAGTCATAAAAAAATTCTCTAATAAATTATCTCTGTCTTTATTCTGGAATTTAGCAAATAGAAATAATTTTTGGTAATCCTAACTGACCTAAAACAGGAAAAATGTAGTCTGATTTAATGTCAGACAGTGAGGAAAAAAAGGTTGTGCATCTTTTTATAGAGTATGTAAGCTTCTGGTGTCAACTGTATCAAATAAAACAAGTTTTATAGTTTTATCCCTTAAAAAAACTCAATGACACAGGCATGTCTGAATGTGCCAAAATATGGCCACTTTGGAAAGTCCATCTAAATGTTCATTCTCAAAAACCTCTCTTAAAAGTCTTAATGAAAATGAAAGTGTAGTCTGATTTATTGTCAGACATTGAGAAAGAAAAAAGGTTAAGTGTCTTTTTTTACGGCGCATATAAACGTCTGGTTTCAGCTGTAGTTAGTTTGGGGGCCAGTATGTCGATATGTCATGTATAACGACTGAAATAAATAAAGTTTCAAGGAAACATCATGTCTCAAACGTTGTTGCCCCCCCCCCAGGTGGCTGTTAATGCCATGAACCTTGAACAGCAGCTGGTCCAGTTTGCATTCCTCAACCAGCAGTCTTCATTCCTGAATCATCAGAACCAGCAAGTGAGTTACACAAACACTTCAGACCTCTTTATTTTTGCAGATTTTTCTTCCTTAGATTTCAAAATGAGCAATTATTAAATCAGGAATTACATACAATATTTTAGATCTACACACTGGACAAGATTCAAGAGTATTATTACATATTTTAATGCTATAGTTAATCAAAAAGTCATATAGGCTACTTACGTCTGATCTCACAACAATACTTTTGACCTCAATTTTCCATTTTAAACATAGTAAATTTGAAACTTCTGAGTCTGATAATGTATTAAACTTACATCACTGTGCACATTTAGCTTAACAGAGAGGGGTTTGCAGGGGCCTGTTATGAGAAACGAGACTGAAAGTAGATGGACAAATTGTCTTTTTGATGTTTATTCCTTGCAAGTTTGGATGTGTTGCGACAGAATGAAGCAAACTACATTCTGTGGAAAATACCTCTGAGGGAGAGTTTTTTTTAAGTAAAAGTCAGAGGGAGGCAGAGACAAGACAGGGCTGAAAGTTGTCATGCTGATGTGAGGTGTTGATTAAATGTTAAAAATAAGAAAAAAAAGTTGTTATAGCATTGATGGGTAATTTATCTTCTTTGTTTTAAAGGAAGGACTGTGCTGCTATTGATCTTTTACTTCTTTCTCACAGTATTGAGATGTTAATCACTGCACTGCATGGAAATGTAATATTGTTGTGTAACTAGAACGGGAAGATAAAGAACTAGAAAGATAAAATAAGATTTATTTTCTCCCATATCCTTTTGGCTCATGGGATGTGCATAATTAATACTGATATTATTATTTCTCTATGTATTTTCTTTCTTTCTTTTTTTTTTGAAACTGCATCATCAAGAGAAGAGAAAATGAAAGTATTTTTAAAATTGCACAGTATTTCTTGCTGATTAGATGATAGTCGTATACATTTCTGATTCCAGGCAGGTCTGGCACCGCTGCCGTCTTCTGCAAACTCCTGCTCCATGTCAGACGGCCAGACGTCCTCACAACCCAAAATGACTGTGGACATGAACATGGTGAGAATTATAACAGTCAACACAGCATGTTCCTTCTTGACTGGTTTCCATTCTTCAGGGATATCATGGATGTGCACATTACTGTGATGTGATATCGCCCTTCAAAAGGCAGCAAACTTGTGGCATTATTTAAGTGTGCTGTTTTTGTTGTATGAAATATGCATCAAAAGTGATCTTTGCAGTTCAAGAATGTGTCTTGCTGTTGAGTTTGAACATAAATAAATTAATGCGCAAAGAAAAATCAGGTCAAAATTATTAAAAAAGATCAAAATCTGTATGTGCGGGGCGCCGCTCATCTCTGAAAACGTTTCTCTGCAGCAGGAATGTATTTGGCTTTCTGCAGGAATGAAGTGACCTACATTCTGTTCATTCTAGTGAAAAGAATAAAACTCCGGTATTTTGGGAATGAGCTTATATCAGTTAGGTATAGGGGTAAATATACTCTCCTCTCCGTGCATCTAATAACCCAGTCTGTAAAATGGGATTCAATAATCCTATAAACTGATACACACAACGAACTATATTCTCATGTTGATGCTTCATAATTTGACTTTACAAGGTCAGGATCAGTGTAATTGTTGCTGATGACCAGGCTGTACTCAACATGAGTACCGGTCGCTGGTACTCCATGTTGAGTACCATCTATCCGTATTTATCTGAACCAGCTACTCTGCTGGTTCAGATAAATAACCACAATGTTCAAGCAGGCTCATTCTATCCTGTACTGGATCTACGTCAAAACCAGGAGAACACTCACCGCTAGGGCTGTAGCGATACACTAATCTCGCAATGCGATACGATACACGATATTCGGCTCATGATACGATATATATCGATATTCATCTTACAATACATTTACATCATTTCCCGAAAGATTTTAAAGGGACAAAGTGATTTTGGTGACATCTTGTTAGTGTTCCAATGACTTTGTTTGAATTAATTGAACTGAAAGCATCAATTACACATTATATGGCTGACAGGCAGCTTGCTAATGCTGGACAAAATGAATAAAAGATGTGTTGAGAAAATATTTTCATTTATTTAAACAGTGCAAATTGTTGCTTGCAAGCTTTTAAAGGTGAAACACGGGGGTTTAGAAAGAAGCTTAGAATATCGATACCCACGGCTGAAAAATCGATACTCGATAAAATATCGATATATATTGCGGAATTGATAAAATCGCTCAGCTCTACTCACCACCACCACCAGTCTTCCTACATTTATTTATCAGTGGCATGGCCATTTCTTTTATAAAAATAAAAGATAAAGAAAGTCTTCAGATCAAACAGGAAGCCTCTTGATTGACAGGTGTGTTGACATCTGTATTCAGAGCAGTTAGCCATTGATTGGTTGGAATTCTGTTAAGCAGTAGATCAGACTCTGGCCTCCTTGTCTGTTATCACCCTGTTTAATAAAACGCAGATGCATGAATGCTAATTTGCTGTTTCATTTGAAAGACGGCATGTAATCTTTAAGCGAATTATCTGTTGGCACTGTGTTCTTCAGTGACTTCTCCAAGTCTGTGACCGTGTGTGAACCTGTTGATGTGCACGGTCACTACGCTAAAGTAGCTGCACTGAGCCAAAATGAGAATATAGTTTTTATGTATTTCATTTATAAGATTGTTGCATCTCATTTTATATATTTATTTATACTCAACAATATGTATTGTTAACGAGAACATGATTCATTTTCTTTGTCCATCAGGAAGTCCACTTCAAGTGAAAATGCTAATATTCGGCTAGTGGGAGATTTGTCGGACTTGGTTATTGGATGCACAATTAAGTTTTAAAGTATTTACTCCCTTACTGATGGCAAAATAAGTAAATTACCATCAAGGGAAACAAATCAAGGAAAATACACCTAGATTAAATGATGCTTGATTTGTTTATTGCTCTGACAGGTTGATTACAGTATAATATTAATGACTAGATGATTTGATTAGAACTGAATCTAACCTGAATTTTGTCTACGACCTTTGTTTCAATATTAAGTTCTGACAAGAGTACTGAATACATAACAAGTAGTTCCATCTAGTTGATAGTTTTGCAGTATTCGCATGCCTTGGATTAGTTGCTGGCATCTCCTAATAAGTCCTCTGTAGTTTCTTCCAAATCTTTTTCTTCATTATTAATTTGTAGTTGTGACATGCAGTACTTGGTGCATTCTTTCTTTCACATGCAATACTTTTATGTTTCTGCATTAGATACTAGTAACTAGTGCTGGGCAATATGACAATATATATCGTGGAGACAATATAAAAGTGTATATCGTGCCATTTCTCTTCTATCGTCTCTATCGTTTCTATCGTTTCTAACCTAATTTTATCAATTATTACAGCAAATATGTAATAACCTGCAATGATAAATTTGATAGAATCATATCTACTTCTACAAAGTAGCCTTTTATGTTTGCACTTTTATTCATGGTTAATGCCTTAAACAGAGTTCTCTTCAACCCTGATGTTTACTTTAGACACTTTATATTGGTTTGCAAACTTTGCACTACAAGGTTACAGATTTCAGAAAGTTGAAAAATAATTTGTGTTTAATTTTTATAGCTGAACTTCAGTGCAAAAATGTGTTTCCTCTCAGAAACTGTTGTGCACTTTAAAAAAAATGTGAAAGCTACTGTACCTCTGTACCTACCTGTTTTTGCTGCATTAAAATGTATGTTTGTGACAGTTTAGCTAAATGTCCTTTCAAAATTAAGTTGAAAAGTAAGCAATGAAATTTTTGTCAAACTTTTCAGAGAATAACTGAAAACATACTTTATTATGGTATATCGTGATATATATCGTTATCGTGATATAAAATAGTCCATATCGTGATATATGATTTTTTCCATATCGCCCAGCACTACTAGTAACCAGTTATCAGAGACAGTTCAACAGAGCTCCACATTCAGTAGAAGAAGAATTTACACAAAATAATCGCAGTCTCTAGGAAATAACTTTCTCCAACGTGTATAACTCTGGTGTATCTTTCATTAGGCCTCTTCTCTGCAACAGTACCGCAGTAGGGTCGGATCCTCTGCAAACCAGTCTCCAACCTCTCCCGTCTCCAATCAAGGTTTCTCACCTGGAAGCTCTCCTCAGGTAAGGCCCATGAACTCGTGAGCTGCATCATAGTTCAGGGGTTTTTGTTGGCAGGTTGAACTCCACAGCTGCTCCCCACAGCTACGCTTTTGTTGATATTAGCAGGTCTGGGCAATTCTGTGCTATAGTAACAAAGAAAAGGAACATTATGTAAAAAAAAAGCAAGGCTGAAGAGGATTAAAAACAGCAGTTGTAATAAGATCTTCTGATATCAATGTGCAACACAAGAGGTCATCACTATTCTTTTAGTGTAATAGCTAGAAATTCATTTAATTCTTTCAATCTTAGTCTCGCAACATGACAAATAACAGTTTAAGCCATGTTTTAAGTGCTCTGACAAAGTAAATAAAGGGAAGTTACAGAAATACTCTCTTACATAAAGTTAACTTACACAAACTGTACATTTGTACATTTTTTTCCCCCAGAACTTTCCACTCAGTGTCTCTGATGTGTTTGAACTTTCCATGCTGGTGTTAGCATTGCATCTCCACTGCCTCCTGTGAACTGAAGTTAACAATTATTGTTTTGATTCTATTCTTTTTTTAGTTTGTTTTTTTTTTTAAGTTCTTTTGCAGCATGGAGGTTGATTAGGCATCATAAGAAACATTAATCAACTACAGTGGCTTTTAAGGAGAAGGTGCTGATAATTACCATGGTTAAACCTCAACAAACTGAACCTTTAAAATAAACTAAACACACCCAAAGTAAATATGGTTAATAATAATAATAATAATAATAATAATAATAATGATTATTATTATTATTATTATTATTATTATTATTATACATTTTATTTAAAGGTGCCTTTCTGTCACTCAAGGTCACCATACAGAGTCTTAAAACACAGTTAAAAACAAAACACAATAAATACATAAAAACACAGGCCTAGAGGAGACGGGTTAAAATGTGAAAGTGCAGTGGTTCTGACAGTGAAAAAGCCGATTTAAACAGATGAGTTTTAAGTGAGGATTTGAACAGAGGGAGTGAGTCTAAATAATTCTAATTCCTGGTGGAAGAGAGTTCCAGAACCGGGGAGCAGAACAGCTGAAGGCCCTGCTCCCCCTGGTGGTGAGATTTGATTTCTGCGATGCAGTCGATGAGGGAGGAGGGTGGGAGGTTGGGAGTGGGTTTACTGGAGAGGTAGAGCTGGGTGTCGAACGCATAGCAGTGGAAATTCATGTTATATTTACGGAAAATATGGCCAAGGGGAAGAAGGTAGATGATGAAAAAGAGGGGCCCCAGGACCGAGCCCTGGGGCACACCAGAGGTGACAGCAGACGGTTGTGATTTGAAAGATTTGAGCTGGAAAAACTGAGTCAGAGGTAGATTTAAACCAGTCAAATGGGGTGTGGGTGATGCTGATGGAGGATAATCTACTGAGGAGGGTGGTATGACAGATGGTATCAAAGACTCAGGTCCAGGAGGATGAGGATGGTGAGCAGGCCAGAGTCGGCTGCCATGAGGAGGTCGTTAGTGACTTTAATTAGGGCAGTTTCTGTGCTCTGGAGGGGGCGGAAACCAGACTGAAAGTGTTCATAAAGGTTGTTTTGGGACAAATGACAGTGGAGTTGAGCAGCTACAGTTTTTTCAAGGATTTTGGAAATGAAAGGTAGATTAGAAATAGAACGTAGGTTATGGAAGTTGGTCGGATCAGTACTGGGGTTATTGCAGCAGATCTGAGTGATGGAGGGGCAGGGGGGGGGGGGGGGGGGGGGGGGGGGGGGGGGGGGGCTGTGAGCCAAGATGCTGGTGGATCTTCTGGATTTTTTTCATTAAAAAATGACATGAGGGAGTTGCAGAAAGCAGTTGGTAGAGAGTCCGGGGGTTGGATGATGTTCCTAAACAGGGAGAACCAGGCCTTGGTGTTACCCTCATTGGAAAATTATTTCAGAATAAAAGTTGGATTTGGCTTGAGCAACGCAGTTCTTGTAATGTAGTATATGTTTGTTGTAAATTTGCTTGTGAACAGTTAAACCAGTTTTTTTATGGAGCCGCTCAAGTTGCCGACCTTTGGCTTTCATTAGCCGAAGCTCAGGGGTGAACCAGGGTGCAGAACGGGAGAAAGAAACAGATCTGGTTTTTAACGGAGCAAGAGAGTTAAGGATAGAATGAAGTCCAGCATTATAGTGAGATACCAGATCTTCTTTTTGGAAAGGTTGAAAGTGGCAAAGAGGGAGTCGATACTGGAAGAGAGAGAATCCAGGTTAATTAGAGATGCACGATAACTGTTTTTTAAAACGGATACCGATAACCGATAACTTTCAGCTCCTAAAGGCTGATACCGATAACCGATAACACACACATATACCTAAGATCATTACATCAATACTATGAACAAAATCAAAAATAGTTTTGACTTTTTATATGAACAGATATTTATTTTTTCCAGTGAAAAACTATTGGCAAGCCTCTCAAACATTTTCTTAAAGCTATCAAACAAACCTATTTGATATCTCACATTAACTTAAATAAGGTTCATTACTGACTGATATAAAAAAAATAAAGGCTCCTTGAACTGATGGAAATACATGCATCAGAATTTCTGAATTACTGAAAAAGATTAACATTTAAAGGATTTTGGCTTGTGGTTCTATTTAAATTAATACCTTTTAATTAAAGTAAATGAGGTTCAGTAGTTTTTTTTTTTTGTTTTTTAATCTCATGGAAGCTTTAGATGAGAGGAATGAGGGAGAGGAGAGACTGCTGCTGGCTTGCGCACGTTAGCATTAGCTTCTGTTAGCTCACGTTAGCTTGATTTCAAAACTCCATGGAAGCGATTGTTATGTTGTAGGTGGCTGATCAGGTTTTACGTATTAAAGCTTGTGCTTCCCTCCTCGTAGAATTCACTCGGAGGATTCGTCACAAATAACCACCTATCTTCTTCTGAAACTTTAACGAAGTTCCACGCCGCCATGTTTGTTGTGATGAGCGCTGTACTGCAGGCTGCATTCAAGGTGTAACGTAAATTCCCACGTTCCCTCGTTTGCTAGTCGTTCTTTCAGCCTTTTCTATTTTTTTCTTTTTTTATGTGTAACATGTGGGAAAATACTGCGAATTATCAATTCAAGTCAGCAACTACTAAAATTATGACCGAGTTAACGAGTTGTTTTCTGGCATGAGGGAGTATTCTTGATTTTCCTTATTGAGTAATCGTTTTTCTGATTCTCATTCAAAAAGTCACTGTTTGTTTTTTGTTTTTTGTTTTTTTTTTGGGGGGGGGAAACAGTTGCAATAATGGTGGGAATAGGACCAGACACTTGGAAGACAATAGATTCAGAGGAGTTGAAAGCAGAAATATCTGCAGCAACGCGCCCAGAGACCTGAGCTGATCCTCCGGCTGAAGCACAACTGATCCACTTTGTCCTTCATTGTCCTGTTTTGCTCTGCATCTGCTGTACATATAGATAATTTGGTTTTTGAACGAGGAGTAGCGCTGATCCAGTTACAGTTGCATTATGAGATTATGATGAAACAGGGGAATTTTTGTTGCTGTTCAATTATGACATTCAAATGAGAATTTTCTAGAGAATCTCACTGCATGAGTCAGTGGAGAGAGAATAAATTCACAAAGGGATTATATTTTCATCCGTTCCCTTTTTTCGTGTGTTTTACATTCCACTGGGTTTGTGCTAATTGAATACATCAAGGCCAAAGGCAGCAGACAAAGAAGTTAAAAATTCAGATGTCTCTCTGTTTAGTCACAGCAAAAACCATTAAATCTGCCCATCTTCTCACAGTTGTTCATTGTCTGAAATATTGATCTGCAGCGCCCAATTTTATGCCTGTTATCTGTCCTTTCAGCAGTAAAAACACATATATTGTATATAACATTTCCAGATGTTGTGAGGAGATATTAAGCACTTAAGTCCTGCATCAGTGTTTATTGCTACATTGCGTTCTTTGTATATTCCATGTTTTATGTTAAATATATTAAATATATTTCTTCAAATCAGCAGCATGTTGATGGTTCTGAATCATTATTATCTGATCTGTGTGTTGTTGCAGCATAACTCCATCACGGGCAGCGTGTTTGCAGACTCCTACGACCAGCAGCTGCCTTCCATCCAAGCCAGCGCTCTTTCACAACAGGTATGAATGTAAATAAATTAGGGCTGGGCAACGATTAAAATTTTTAATCGCGATTAATCGCATTATTTCCCTGATTAATCGCGATTAATCGCATTGTATACACAAAATCAAATAATGAATTCAAAAGTAGAGTAAAATCCACTTTTATTTAAATGTTCTGCTGCCATATGAACTAAAGTGCTATAACATTTGTTGTTTAAACACTTTTAACATCAGCACTTGTCAGTAACACATATTTAGTGTAAATCTCATCTTAAAAAATGTAAAATATAATAAAGCTTACTGCCACTGCCAGGGCATTAATGTCATCTACAAACAAAATCCAAAAAAAAGATTGTGGCTCAGCAGAATCATAACATCAAAAGAGCTAATTGAGGTAACAGCAGAAACTTTTAACGGGGAGTTCAACTTGTCAGTTGTTGCAAATAACCTTGTTTGTGTTGAATCCTCCATCTGGGAGAATTTTAAAATGAAAATGTCCATGTTAAAGTTCAGTAACTTTAACAATTCGTGTATCATTCATTCTTTCCATTTTCAATTGTCAATCAAAAATTAAAAAGTGACATTTTAATATGTTTTTCGTTTTTTAATCTAACAAAAAAAAAAAGGAAAAAATGCCTGTTTTTTTTTTTTAATATTTCAATTTTAGACTTGGATCAAAAATACGAAATGAAAAAAATGGTCCACAGGACTGAATTTGTTTTATAATCAATGACGGTACTTTCTGTTGTCATTACACATCTGTGCCACTAGATGGAGCCGCACTGAAGTAACCAGTAAGAGAACAGATCTGATGTAACATGGAGGAATGACGCGAAAGTTTTGTTGCAGTCCAGAATTTTCTTTTTTAGACAGAATTGTTAATATTGCTACCTGAGTTGCTACCTGAACTGTTAAGTATACAGATTTTTATCGTTCTTCATGTCTGTTCTAGGTTTTTTCGCACGTTTACCTGCCAATTATCTTCCGGTTCCGCAGCAGCCAGCAACAGACTTTTTAAAACAAAAGCATGTGATCAATGTGCGTTAACGCGCGTTAAAATAATTGTCGGCGTTAATAAATGAATGCGTTAATGCGATAATAACGCGTTAACTTGCCCAGCCCTAAAATAAATATAAAATCATCAATATTAAATGGGTATTACCACATTTCTGTCTCCTGTGATTACCAGTTGGAGCAGTTCAACATGATTGAGACCCCCATCACCTCCGACGGCCTGTACAGCCAGACCTCCACCCTGAACTACTCCCAGGCTCTCATGATGGGTTTAACGGGCCACTGCAACCTTCACGACTCACAGCAACTCACCTGCACGAGCCACGGCAACATCCCCAACATCATTCTCACAGGTGCCTTTTGTATCACAGCTGCCTTTTGTATAACTCAAGAAGCCATTTCATGACTTCTTGAGTTATACAAAAACCTTGACTGTGTAGGAAGAAAGAAGAAAGCTTGCAATTCACTCATTTCTTTTACAGCTTCATAAACAAAAACTGAAGGTTAAAAGCTTCATGAAGCTGTGATTTATTGAACAGATGTTCCAATGTATCCGGTGGATTGAAGCACAGCAGAAATGTGTGACACGAAATACATTAATTATCTGGTTCTGCCACCATGTATTCTCAGATAAGCATCAACAAATGGCTTTTTATACCGTGTCATTGTTTATTTGATCAAAGGTGAACCCAAATGCAGAAGCAGTGTGTGAAAGATTAAGATCCCTCTTTATTTCTCTGCCTTTTCAACCGCTCACGTTGTTGTGGAGGCTTTTTAATCCGCTGGTATTTACGTTATTACTTCAGCTCACTGAGACTTTCTTCAACAACTTCAACTTAATCTATTTGAATGTGGTTAAAAAGAAAAAAAAACATCAGTTCGCTTCCTATTCGGGGTCGTTGCAGTGTAGTGACGCACCCACCTCCCGTATGGTAGGCGACAGCACCCCCACAAGCCACCAGGGGGGGCCGTAACATCGCTAAACATAAACATCCCAAACTTTTTAATAATTTGAGGCCTGTTGCTCTGACCTCATTAGTTAGGAAATCCTTTGAAAGAATGAACAAACGTTAATTCTTTTCCTTCAGTAATAAAGAGACATGCGGTATATTGCATTACATGTGCAGAAAAGGTTTCTTGTCATTTTGCAAATGTTGTGAAGAAGTATAAAGCACTGCATCAGTATTATTGCTTGCTCTTTTCTTTCTTTTCCGTTACGTAGACCCCATTTGCCTTCTGTGCCTCAACTCCTTTTTGGAAAAAGAGAAAATGTAACCTCAAGCAAGATAATTGTTTGTTGTTGTTTTTTCTCGTCAACTTCTCGTCACAAGATAAACTCTGAGTTAAGTAACTCTGAGTTTTCGATTTCAGAACAGGTGTTCAAAGTTGGTTATGTTGACCCCGAGTTACAGCGATGATTCACCATGGCAACGCCAAGTAAATTTAGGGGATCCTCACGTCCTCCTTCAGTCGTTTGGCTTTTTGCAGAAACATTAAATGGCAATAATTATAAATAAATAAAAAATGATTAGACCACCCTTGTTTTCTTCAGTTTCTTGTTCATTTTAATGCCTGGTACAACTAAAGGTACATTTGTTTGGACAAAAAAAAACGAAACCACAAAGATTGCTCATAAGAGTTTTATTTAAGAGCTGATATCTTACCATTTTCCATGGTTTTCTTGATTATAACCTAAATCACTTAAGTTTTTACATCAATAGCTATGGCGTTGTACTGCCAAAAACACTGCTTTTATGCATTCAGTGTTTTCTTTTCTGTCTGTTTTAGTCACATGATGACGTTTAGTGGTACCAGGTATTAAAATGAACAAGAAAGTGAAGAAAAAATGGTGGTCTAATCATTTTTTACATGACTGTATATGTGATACAATCATTCACATTTTGCATATATCTGTGGAATACACAGTATTTACTTTTTAAAACATGCAGATGTCAGTTTAGGCTCCAATATCTAATTATGAAGGAGGAAAACGTGGGTAGGAGTAATTGTGAAGAAGGTGGTCAGCTGAACTTTTGCCTCCAGCGTTGCTTAAAATACTAGTTAAAGCTTTAACTGATGCACATGTGAATTGATAAATAAACTTGTGAAAGCATTATCTTAAATACTCTTAGTTTTCCTATCAGTTGTTTCTGAAGATTATTCATTTTTAATACACACTGCTTTTACTAAAATAACTGAAAAATGAAGCTGTGTTTTGATAAACCCTTCCCTTCCTGTTAATTTTGCCTTCTATCAAGTTTCTCTTATTTTTCTCCAGTAGCAACCTCTCCATAAATGTTTATATTATACATAATTAATTTGAATCAAAATCTTTTTTTTTTACATATATGTTGTCTTGCTACAGTGAGTGGAGAGTCACCACCCAGCTTGCCAAAGGACTTGTCTAGTTCACTGCCCTCAGACGTCGGCTTTGATCTGGACTCCCACTTCCCTCTTGATGATTTGAAAATTGACCCGTTGACACTTGATGGCCTCCACATCCTGAACGACCCGGACATGATCCTGGCCGACCCCGCGACGGAGGACACGTTTCGCCTTGATCGGTTGTAATCCATTCTCAATCATGCAAAGACAGTTTTTTTTTTTTTTTTTTTTTTAAATTTGCTGTAGTAGGAAAACTCATCAAAATGTTCAGACCAGTGCCAGCTACCATTTTACATGTCAGTATACCGTGTTAAATGAATCATGTTCATGTTTCTGCCATTCCTTTTGAAGACGTCTAATCCAGCTTTGATTTATTTTAGATAGCCCTGTATTTCGTTCTCAAGTACTTCAGTGGTGAAAACTGTTAACAAGTTGCATTAATCATGACTGTTTATAGAAAAAAATAGTTTGATAACTTAGAGGAAACACAGGTTGGTGGAGTTTTGCCTCCCTCTGTGCCAAGATGTCTGTGATTTATCTGGATGGATTTAATATATGCCCCAATGAGACTCGTTATTTTTAAGCCTAATTTATTTTTAGGAAATGCTGACTTTTATCATAGGAAATGGGCATCATCAGTTATGCATGAAATCATAAATCACTGTGGATACATGCTTTGCCTTAACTGCTAGGTGGTTTGCTTTTCATGAGAAGATGAATGCTATAAACACTGGAAAAACAAACATATGAATTAACAAGTCATTTCTACTGATTTACACATTGTTCAGACAACGTGATTCATCGTTGTTTTGTCATCTATGTTTTCATATTTATTCATCAAAGTGAGGTATTTGTTATAGAAATATATGTTTACAGGCATGTTTTATATCTTACGTGTACAGAATGTGGTCAGATTTAATGTTACGACATCTATGCAAAACAACAGTAACAGGTCTATAAATTGAGTTAGATTTATAAAGTGTACTAGATTTAAAAAAGGCAAAAAAAAGACTTACTGAGTGGAAACCTTTTTTCTGAAACCTGTGACCTCAGAGTAGTTGAAAAAGATGTATAATTTTTTTTTTTCCCCAGACAATTGAACTGCCGCTGTAGTAAACAGCATTGTTGATGCAATGAGAATGTATTAAGGGAACATCTCTGCTGGTATCGTTTCCATCTTTTCATCCTCATCTCCTCTCGTATCGAGCCTTTATGCCCTGTAGGACCAAACTTCTTTCACCTGCTGTTATCTGAGATATTGTACTACGTATTTTGTTTTATACATAAGTTGGTAAGCTTTTTTGGAATTGATTTGATGCTTAATATCTTTTTTTTTTGTCTCCCGCTCGTTGGTTTTGCACTTATACTCTGCCTTGCGTTTGCTGTTATTGATCTGTATCTGGACTTTTTTCACGAATGTGTTCCATTTCTCATTATTGCCCTTTATATTTCAGCCCCCACCCCTCCCCCACCCCCTCACCGCTGCCCCTGGTGACTTTTACAGTCAACTGGACATCTTTCCCCAGTCTTTATTAACATTTTCCTTCCTGTAAAGGAGAAAATAAAAATAAAATAGAAATAAGAAAAAAAAAGATAAATTATTGTTATTTTAAGAAATCCTATTTACTGGCAGATTGCTTTTAAAAGATGTGGGTTTTTATTAAACCAGTGAATATTTTATTTGTCTAGTGTTTCTAAAAGAAACTAAGTACTGTTCAAGGAAACTATTCTGCATCGTTTCCCACCTACAAAGACTATCCTGCAGCTCCGTTATGTATGTGCATGTGTGTTAAGGATGTCCTGCACTACCTAATTTCACCTTTCTTCTCACATTATTTTAAGACAAAAAGGGGATTTTATTTGATTAATTTTGTGACTGCATGAATCGGTAGGCTTGATTTCTCTTTTATGGATGTGTTCATTTAATTTGACTAGTGGGCTAAGTTTTGTTGTTTTTCGTTTTGTTTTTACTTCTTTGCTAAAATTGTCCTTTGCTGTGTATAAACTTGTGCTGTGTGTATAACTGCCTAGTCAGGCTTTTTCAAAGGCTTTTATTCACATGTAGAAGCTGTTGTTTGTTGCTACTAGGTCTTATATTGCAGTATAGAGTACGCGCTTGCTTTCTGTGCAATACCCACAAAGTTTTACTCTGTCCAGGTGTCTGTATTGACCTAGCTGTATATGGCTGTATTGTATGAGCAACATTTTCATACTTAATATGATATGATGTCAAAATGAGAAAATGCACAAATCACCATCCCATGTACTCACTATGAACAAGTACCATCAGAAAGTTTTCTTTAAAGATAATAGGTAGTTTACAGTAGATAAACTTTATTAGCAAAACGTGTAAAGATACAAGCCAAATAAGAGATATTAAATCAATTCATGGCCGTGTGATCACTCAGCCATGAATCTTTTTTATGTACATTTAATGGACAGCCCAGTGTTAGTTCAACTTTTCATACAAGGGCAGCTGTTAATGTGTTTGGTTTCTGAGCACAGTGATACTTTACAAACACTCAGAAATACATTTAAATTGCCATGAAGTGCACTGTGCTCTCAATGTGAGCATTCTACTCACTGTAAAAGCTGATAATGCTCATATAATATGCAAAATCTATCACTCTACAGCACAGCTTGGCGAGATTTCTTTCTTTCCTTTAGCTAACCCTTTAAAAATATTTGTTCAAACTTGTTCCTCATGTTGTATGTTTTTATTTAAACTGTGAAAATGGACCAAAACAATCCAAGTTATCTATAAATGTGTGCTGTACTACAGTAAAGATGAAATACATACTGTTTGAAATGTATCTGATGTATTTTCTTGTGTTATAGCTTCTATCTTTGTATCTTGCTTTATTTGTAAATTCAGTATAAATAAATGTATATGAATGAGCAAAGACACTTAATTTGTTAAAATGCTTTGGGCCTGAGCTTGGTTACACATTATATAAAAGAACAATGAAGTGTAGCAGGAGAAGCAGATTATCCTCAGCTGTTATATCTGACGTTCACCCCCCCGCTTCAGTTCAGCGTCCTCCCACTCAGATCAAATTAACTCGTCTAATTAGCTGCTACTTTTTCAAATGAGATTGTTTGCAACAAGAATAGTAATGACCAGGGAGGGTTTTTTTTTTTTTTGTTATTCTTTTTACAGAGGGTAAATGTTATGATTCTGAAGGGTTTTCATTCATTGAATTTTGGTGTCAGAACTGCTGACTCTGGACATGCAAGTCTTTTAAAGTAAACAAATCTTATAATTTATCTCCTCTTATGGCTGCCGGATCAAAATGCAATGGAATTTTTTTCAACCAATTTTTTTTTCTTACATAAATAAATAATGGAGAAATATTTTGCTTCTTGAAAACCTTGTGAAAAGTACACACCTTACTTGGTTACAGTAATATTTAAACTAAGCATTAGAAAGTAAACACCAAAGGCACTGGAATTACACCTTCTCAAACTTGGTGGTCGTAACAGACTTTTATTTAGAAACTGCATGACTCCATCTGCTGGGGGAATGCTGTAATATAAAGTTATTATTAATTATTCCATTGCTCTTAGACTAAACTATATATTTAACATGTATTTTAATGTCTGTCACAGATGGAGCTGGTGATGGACACAATGCTCACGTAAATGACTTAAGAGGCTACATCAAATGGCTGATACTTCCTTTGAAATTTTAAGTGTGAAATCAGGGAAAGGTGTTCATTCCCAAGTTTTTTTTTAAAACTCTGATGATATCATTAAAAAAAAAAAAAGAGCAACAGAAAAATGATTCACATTTGTACATTTAACCTATATTTCTATTCCATTGATCTTCAAATCTCCATATAAGAATACCTTAAATTGACCATAAACATTTATATATGTATATTGATGTGTGTGTATATATACATACAGTCATGGAAAAAATGATTAGACCACCCTTGTTTTCTTCAGTTTCTTGTTCATTTTAATACCTGGTACAACTAAAGGTACATTTGTTTGGACAAACATAACGATAACCACAAAAATTGCTCATAAGAGTTTTATTTAAGAGCTGATATCTTACCATTTTCCATGGTTTTCTTGATTATAACCTAAATCACTTAAGTTTTTACATCAATAGCTATGGCGTTGTACTGCCAAAAACACAGCTTTTATGCATTCAGTGTTTTCTTTTCTGTCTGTTTTAGTCACATGATGACGTTTAGTGGTACCAGGTATTAAAATGAACAATTTGTGCACACTTTTTAAATGACACATGTTTTAGTCTTTAGGTTTTGGGTAAAATATCAAAGTGTTTTCAAGTCAACAGGCCAAGCGAAGTCACAACTCACCGGTGAAAAAGTACAAGTCAAGTTGCAAATATTTTTGCATTTTGTCAAGCCTAAAATCATCAAATTAACAAGCTCGAGCCGTGTGAAATAAGATGGTTTGATTCCCAAACCATCTTATTTCACACGGCGTTTCACATTTTCATATCTTACATAGCTACGGTTTATGATTTATACTCTGAGCTCTAGTTGTAAGTTAGGTACGTTGACGACGTACATACGTCATAACGTAGAGATTGTATCCCAGCATGCAGCAGGAGGCCGTTGAGGGATCCAGCAGCTGGTAGTGAGTTGCGAGAGCGCCGAAAGAAGCAGCAAGCAACGGTCAATAGAGCCCCACACATTTTCTCCTCCATGTGAGATAAACTGAGCCGTCTACCTTACATGCTACATAAAAATATGGTGTTCAGGTGTCCGACGTGTCCCCGAAGCGGCTTTTGAGTCACCGTTGTCTCCCGGCTTTCATTTGGAGGATTCCTCCCTCCATCCTCCGGATCGCACCGAACAGGCAATGACAACGGTCTCAGCAACCCCGCAGCAGATGAGGGACCGGCTGCTGCAGGCCATTGACAGTCAGAGCAATGTGAGTAATGCTAAAGCTAACAGGCTGCCCAGCTAACGGTTACCTGTTTTCCTACACTGTGGCAAACTCGATATGGCAGTTCTATCAGCCGTTGTATTTGGTTATTATATTTTAAAGAGAAGGCTGTACCTTAAGCCTCTATTTGATTGCGGCATGTCGGATGTTTCGCAGAGTGAAAGGCGCAGGGCTCTTCCAGTAAGTTGACAGCTAGCATGAAAGCTAAGTTACCAGCAGCGTTGGCTTGGTTGTAGAGAAACCTACCGACCCATAGCACGCTAGCTGCTAACCTAGCTGTGACACCAAGTCTGCTTCGAGTAAATAAATCGCTATGAAGAAACATAATGCATTGTCTCGAGAATTGATTTTATTCGTAACCCCTATGAAATGACCAGGGTTCCGTTTTAGACTATTTTACACCTATTATCCCAAAGTATGAGAGAGCGAAACTAACTCCTAGCTTGAATAGCAAAAGCTATGTTTTAGGAAATAGTCGGATCCTTCCTTCTCGACTAACTTAAATGCTAGTGATAGCCAAATACGCTAATGAAGGTAGGTCCACCGACAACTGAGGCTTTGACTTTATTTTTCTCGGAACGAAGTTAGTTTTAAGTTTATAGGTTTGTTCCCTCAGTATCCCTCTGTGTGCAACATTTTGCTAAGATATTTTTTTTTAAACTACGGCATTCCGTGTTGTCACTTTGTCACCTCTTTGCAACGATGTTCTGAGTCACAGAGCAGCTAATGTAACTCAGGCTAACTTTTTTTTTATTATTGATTTATTAATTACAAACGCTGCTTGGGCGATTCTCTAAATATGTATTTATTTACTGTTTTATATTGATTGATATTGTATCTGACTTGATTACTCATGGGAGTAACAGTTGTTGGCAATGTCTTCTTTGACAATCAATTTAAAAATGCTTTATTAATCCCTGAAGGGAAAGTAATTCATTATAATATGATAATATATTATAATGGGGGTTCAGTTACTGCACCTTTTATTTCCACTGGTTATGGTAATTGCAGGATTGTCACCGAATCTTTACTTTGAATGGAAATTCAAGTATACAGACTTTTTGTCCTTGTTGCAGATATGCAATATGGTGGTTGTATTGGAAGTAATTGCCTGTTTAGAGAAGTATCCTATCACCAAAGAAGCACTTGAGGTAAGACAATCAAAAGTTACATGAACAACAATTTCTTATAGAAATTTTGATGCTGACGTCGTTTCTCGATTCCTTGCAGGAAACCCGACTGGGGAAATTGATCAATGATGTTAGGAAGAAGACCAGGGATGAAGATCTTGCGAAGCGCGCTAAAAAACTTTTAAGAAACTGGCAAAAACTGATTGAACCCGGGCCAGCTGCATCTGCGAGCGCTCCTGGGTCGACCAACGGCAGTTCTCATTCCTGCAAAACAGATTCCTCTGCTCATGACATTTCTGTGTTAGGGAAAGGAGTCCCTGAAGTCAAAGTCAGAAATGATGTCCACAACACATACTCACCTAAAGCTGAGAAGTCAAGCAGCCGTAAGCGCCGGGCAGAGCACAGAGACGGCGGGGTGCACTTGCCAGAAAGTATCTCCAAGATGTCTTCATATGATAACTCTGTTTCGCCACCACCTACTAACGGCATTGCGGGCAGCCCAGACGCTCTGCCTGACCAGGAGGTTGTCCCGTCTCCCGAAAGCTCTCGAATGGACCACCTCGATAACGACAAAGTTAACAGAATTCCAATTAACGCTGTCAAGCCTCGCCCCAGCTCCCCCGGGTTGGCCAAGCTACCGAGCACTTCCTCTTTGATCAAAGTTGCCGTGATGCAGCAGCAGGCGAGATTGGATGAAGGGGGAGGGGGAGGGGGCTATTATCAGGCCAAAAGTCCACGCAGCGTTGCTTCCAGTCCAAGGAGCCTGAAGCAAGAGACGGTAACCAAGCGGTCTTTAGCATATACAGCGAAAGGAACGCCGATCCCAAGCCCTTCCTCCAGAGACTCTCCCTTGTCGTTTTCCCAGCCGTTGTCCTCCCCAAGTCAAGCATCTCACATTGAGAAACTATCGCAATCTTCTCATAGATCCTCCGTGTACTCAGCCAGTCCATCAGAAGTCTCTTCTCATTGCCTGTCCCAAGACATATCGGCAGCACTGGAATCTCCGTCAGTCTCCCCCTCCCCCTCCCTCAGTCAGCAGAACTCAGAATTACACAGATCAACATTTGAAGGAGCCGCGGCTGTGTCTGATGACACAGATGGGACGATAGTACCTAACTCTGACCATAAAAGGAGGAAGTATAGGTCTAGAGACTATTCTGTCAACTTAGATGGTCATAAAATGGAGGACACAACTAAGCCCGTACGGTTAAAGGAACGCAGACTGACATTCGATCCAGTCACAGGTCAAATCAAACCTCTGGTCCATAAAGAACCTTCACCAACAGAGGAGGCCCCCGCTCCCGACCCCGCAGAGTTGAGGCGAAGAACTGAAAGCACTGTACCGCAGCCCGCCGCCATGACCTCTGACCCCAGCCCGAACCCTTTCCACCAGACGAACTGGAAGGAGCTGTCTAGAAACGAGATCATCCAATCCTACTTGAACCTTCAGAGCAACGTTCTCACCTCCTCGGGGGTCCGGGCTCCGAGCGCACACTTTTTCATGTCAGAATATCTGAAAAGGGAAGAACAGGAGATCAAGGAATCGAGGAAAACGCACGTTTTGCAGACGGACAGCTCGACGGGGGAATTAGCGGGGGAGTTAGCGGGTGTTAGCCGGGAGGTGACCGGCACAGACCTGGACCGGATACACACACAGCACTGGGCCGGAGTGAACGGTTGTTACGACACCATGGGCGCCTGGTATGACTGGACCGAATGCATATCACTGGACCCTCACGGGGATGAAAGCAAATTGAACATCCTGCCATACGTTTGCCTAGACTGAGGGGTCGGGGAAGGTTGCTGTTTCTTTTCCACTCCTGTCTTCGTCTCCCCGCGGAGACGAGATCCTTCGTGATTTCGTTTTGTCCACTGTGAGTTTGGAAAGAACCAGGGCCGCTAAACCCCCCCCCCCACCATGCCTCTCTCTGTGATTAAACTATTAGTATTTTGGTATTAAAAGTATAAAGTATTAGTTCGTATATAAAATTAAAGATTAAAATAGTTAGTTCAGTTTGTAATATCAAGGGCTGTTTCTGTCTTATTTTTCAAAATGAAAGCAACAGGAATGATGAGGCCCACGTTGCAGACTACTGCTGCTAACAGTCAAAACCACAGGATCGCTACTCCAAACCTGAAATGTCATCACAATGTGAATTTTTGATGGTCTGAATTGTATACCTGTTTGGGGCACGCTGGGAGGGGTTTTTATTTGACCTGGTTTCTTACGAGGACTTACAAACTGGGGTTAAATTTGAGGGGAGGCTGGGGTTTAGCTGTCCTGCGCAGATCACCACGTTGGTGTCCAAAAAGGTGTTGTTAGAGTTCATCTAGCACAGTTAGAGCCGTACGTGTCCAGAATATGAGAATCTGGCACATGTATGAAAGTTACAAGAGGCTTTATGTGAGATATAAAGAGTAAATTATAAATTTCTTACATGTATACATCTATTTATTTTTGATCAGTTCAGTTATGGGATGTTTGTCAAGAGTTTTTCGAAAAAAAAAATTCATTTTCTCTTTTTTTTTTTTCCCTGTTTGCATTACAATTTTTGTCGGCCTCACGTTCAACATCAGAGGGGGCGTAAAAATGTTCGCATGGTCTTTCTTCAGTGTTGGCCCGTTTATTTTGGTTATTAACATTCCAGAGTCCACCCTTCATCTAATTTCGCTCTATTTCATCGTATAGCTCCTACAAGCTCATGCCATCTTTCTGCTCAGTTTCTTCCTAAATTTAACTCGGTTTCAATAGTTCCATCAAAAGAGTGTGGTGCTAATTTAAAATTGAAAGTATATTACAGTGAAAAACAACAATCCAGCTGCTAATTCTCTCCCAAATATTAATGTTAAACTTGATTATTTTTGATCATTTACTGCATTTGTGACAAAAGCAAGGATATGTTTGAGTGCTGGAAAACTGTTTCTCTTTTAGATATTCTCCTGAGGTTTTCTAGTTTGTTTTTTTTTCTTTCTTTTTTTTTTTTTAATTAAATATAACAGCCTTCGAGATTGTACGGCATTGTCACCTCTTATACGCTTGTACATAAGTTGACAACCGGT
The DNA here is from genome assembly GCA_018398805.1 of Hirundichthys speculiger. Taxonomy (NCBI): domain Eukaryota; kingdom Metazoa; phylum Chordata; class Actinopteri; order Beloniformes; family Exocoetidae; genus Hirundichthys; species Hirundichthys speculiger. Next base: position 734,743 of record JAGFBZ010000844.1, on the reverse strand, counting down.
CGGAAATTTTATCATCAACTTAATTCAAGTGTGAATAGCGATTGATGCTCCAAAAAGTTCTGGAGGTAGCATTTCTTTGGGTTTATTTTTAAATTGAGCAAACATAAAAAGGGAGAGATAAAGCTGTGAGGACAAGATGTTATTGGCATTTCCCATGTAACGAACAACAACTATTTAAATTTGATTTTATTCATGTGCAATGGTCACCACCATTTTCTCACATGATTTTAATCAAGATTGGCCTCTGCAGCGTCTGTCTGTTCATCTTTCATTCATCCCGACCAATGTGCCTTCGTAAACGCTAGATCTGGGTTCACCTCCACATAAAACACGCCTCTTTAGAGCTCAGTTTATGGGTGAGAATTCCAAATCGACATGATGCTGGTATATGCACCGTTGTTTCTGTTACATTTTTGTACACACTGATCTGGGAAACTGCAGACAATGATTAAACTGCACAAAAATACAGCTGGCAATAAATGATAAATGCTACAACTGGTTAAGAATCTTTTTCTGGAGTTTTGATTGGGGCATCTATTTGTTAAGTGTTTAACATCTCTCAGTTGTTTGGAAAATAAAATGATCAAAACCTTCTGTTTGGTCAACTTGACTTGTGGGTCATTTTCAAAGCCAGGGACAAATTTTAGGCCGTAAGCAGCCGGCGCAATATTACGCTCTTAAAGTGGGTCACTAACTTAGGTTTACCTGAGGTTTAAGTTTTAAACCTCATTGAGGTAGAGCCTGAACTCAGCTCCTCAGTAAATGTCTTGACCACTAGAGGTCTCTGTTTCTGCACTTTAGCTTGAACCTCATACAGGTGAGTTTTACCAGGAGTTTTAAATCGTTTCTTCAACGCAGGTAGACGTGGATCTCACTCGTACACCTGTTCTGTTATCTGCCCTTATTTATTATATGCAGAAAGCTTCCTGTAAATTAAAGACCAACGGAAAGATTCATATTTTTAGTGCATCCACGAAACACAATAGCTATCTGCTGTGATGAGGGAAGACTAATTTAGTTGTTTTTCTTCACTTCACCTTAGAAGATTCAACAGGATGTTACATTTCCAGATGTAGGATTACTTTTACGGTCCAGTAGATTTGCTAACGTAGCACTTTCGGCGCAACGCCCTTCGTGACCTTCTGACGGGTCTTTCATTTTCTTGGTGCTGCCATGTTTTTTTTGCGTCCAGGGAATCTGCTGTTAAAGCTGTTCTTCGGGCGGCGTTGTTGACCGTTGCGGCTCCACATCTCTGTCCGGGATGGTTGGGTGCTGTGGTCCAGTTAGGACGCTGATGTTTGAGCTCACTGGCGTTATGTGGCGAGATTACACCCTGGCTCAAATAAAAAGTCTTCACACTAAACGGCATAAAAAAAGAGAAGGCATTAATGTTACCTTTATATTGCGACTTCTTCTCTTCCTCTTTTCTTCTCTTTCTGTTCTGCGCACCCGAGTGCTTGGACGGCCTTTTCATCTCGCCCGAGATCATCTTCCACTTGACCTGCCCTGACCTCTGATCCGCGCATCATGATCCGGACCCAATAACGACACGTCACGTGCTAACATGTAATTTAGGGAACATGTCACAGTTTATTTATTTGTAATGTTAATATGTACTTTTTTTCTAGACAGAAAACACTAAGTGAGGGCGCCATAGGAAATTATTATTTTATTATTATTTTCCCTCAAGGCCAAGGGGGCGTGGCGGCGCCCCTCCAGCAGATGGCGCCCGAGGCGGCCGCCTATATCGCCTATGCCTAAGAGCCGCCCTGGTTCGCTGTTGCTAATTTTATCCTAATAACTGCATCAGGGTTCCTGACTCTTGGCTTTTGGTTAAATTGCAGTATCATTTGACGGATGTCAGTCGCTCATCGAGGCTTTTAAAGTAAAAGTAGCTAAACTCAGTCCAAACGTGCGTGATTAGACGGCTGACATGAAATCATCACATTTACCTTTCAGTGATGAAAGTGTGTTAATTAGTTATGAGAGTCAATGAATATTATGATGGTGAATGTGAAAACCTTTTTTTTAACATTAAGTTTCCTGCCGGCTTCACGGACTCTGTGGGTTAATGTTTAAATTGCAGTCAACAACAGGGGTGTTCTGTCGATTTCTGCTACTTGTCGAGATACGCTACCTCGGGGGTTCTGCGCATGCGCAGAGCGAATTCCCGAATGACGTTTCCCACGCCCATAAATTTGTTGCCGAGTTACAACAAAGCATACTGAATTTACATACTAAATTGACGTTTTCAACAAGCACAAAGACGAAATAATATGAATTTACTGATGATGTTACTCACTGTAAACCGGTGTTCGTTTGTCCCGCTGCTCCCGCTACAAACGTCATAGGTAGCATATCTCGACAAGTAGCAGAAATCTACAGGACACCCCTGTTCCCAACGGATTCAACGGCGGATCAGAAAAACTTCTTATCTCGACACTGCAATCAAGTTCACGACTTGGAGTTTAGCTCCGGGTTAACCTCCAAATATCCCGGTTTAGGTGGCAGGCTCCTGTGGAGGCTTCGGCTGGGTCAGAGTGATATATGATGTAATTTCATTTTAAAAAGTCTTATGTCTAAAAACACCCATGAAATTCCTGATGAGTACAAAACTGTAATTTTGTCACCCTTTTCCCTTCATCATATAGCATATAAGATGCTGTGACAGGCTCAGTCATGTCATATATTTAATCACTGCATGACTCGCTCAGTTGACGCGTGTACAAGACGGATATCATGAGTAACCTTCTCCACCTGGGCACCTGGATGATGTCATCATTTACCACATGAAGCATCCTCCAAAACATCTGTATTGATGAACAGGTATGGGCTCAGACACCTGTGGTTCGGTTATGAAGTGTCCAGTTTACAGGATTTACACGCAATAAAGACACCAATAGGACACTTCTCATCAACAAATAATCTGAACTTTGACAAACGCTGGAATGGCGGAAGAGATTGAATGTGACATTAAACCACCGACATTACATCACCTTGTGCTTCTGTTATTCATGTTTTTTTTTATTTTTCTTCTTCTTCTTCTCGGTTGTGAGTCAGAAAAGTGCGACAATCTGTCTCGTCCGCTGCACGTCTGGTATGCAGGGTGGACCCAGTGGATCACTCCCACCATTCAGGAATTTGGGAAGTTTCCTTCCATATAAGGAGTTTTTGATATAAATCGAGACCGAGAGAAGAGCAGAGGAGGCGGAGCCAAGAATCGATTAACGAAGTGTAAACCAAAGATTACGGAGTAAAACAAGAGAAGTCCTGCCGTCGTACTTTGTTACTATTTTATGAAGAGAGTTACGGAGCAGAGCAGTATTAGTATGAAAGTAGGGCTGGGCATTTAATTATAATCGATATATAATCTTGCTTTTGCCAATTATTTCAATTATTTGTCTTTTATGAAATATTCACTTAATGACCAGATATAGTTAATCTCTGTGTGCTTCCTTCCACCTATTTTAAAATCAAAATATATGTAATCTTTTATGAGAAAAATATCCCAGTTTTCATAGTTGATTGTATTTGTAGCAAAACGTCAACAAATAATATGATACTAAAACAATCCCTCATATATCGAAGTATCTTCTTAAATTAATCGTGATAATGATTTGAGGTCGTATCGTAAAGCCCTTTGTGAAAGTTAACTTCTTTTTCTGTTTTGTCATGGTCTCTTCTTTGTGGCTAGGTGGGTATTTTATCAGCTATACCATGTGTGCACAATATTAGCGCAGGGTTTTGGCTCAAAAGATGTGTTCAAGATGTAAAGTTTGTGGATATTCTCATTTATCCAGGTAAATTCCATTCTCGCAACAACTGAATCATAGGCAACTGGACTTAGATTTGTCTAGAAGACGTTTCGCCTCTTATCCAAGCGGCTTCATCAGTTCTCAACGCATCGGTCTGACTAGTCCGCACTAGTCAGACAAACAGTGGACATCTCTGTCCAGAAGACTGAGAAAAGCTAAGATCCTGTACAGAACCATCAGACTCCCAGATCTCTGGTAGAGCACCCAAGCTTGACAGAAAGAACATCGCCCCAGTGGGCGAGATGAGGAAAATGTATTTATTTTATAACTGACCATGATCCTAATCAAAGGTGATGCATATATATATGCGCCAGCTTTGATTAGGGATCATGGTAAGTAGCATCTCTCTCACTCTTTTCTAATGAGAAATGTGGTGTACATTTGCAGGTACAATAGTTCTCTAACTATTTCATTAGATTTGGCAAAATTTGTATGAGAAAAGGGGTATGCAGGGTGCCAAATAAAACACATTCTTCTTCAGAAGTGAAGAATGAACAAACAGATAAATGAATAGTGATTCCTTCATCCAAACAGAAGAAAGATATCTGGTTTATTATGCTATTAATACCTACTACACTCTGTCATAGATACAGCCAGGGCTTGACGCTAACTTTTTTGCTCACCAGCCACTGTGGCTAGTGTTTTTCCTCAATCATTAGCCATTTAGTCTTTATGCTAGCCACAGTTTTGCTGTCAGTTTTTTTCTTCTTCACAATATTCTTGCATTTACATTTTAAATACAAACAATTGGTACAACTATTGTGATTTGTCATATCAAAGAATAAGTTACCAGCCAAAGTTGCTTGTGAGACAGAAATTGTTACTAGCCACAGCCAAATTTTACCAGCATTTGGCTGGTTAGCCGGTGTCAGTGTCAAGCCCTGGATACAGCAGGTGGTGACATCATTGAATTTGTGCGTCCTTTTTTGGGCAACCTTGCTGAATTGTGTAAGAATACATCAGTGACATACTGATGTTTTGAATATTCATAAAATAAATTAAATCCGGGTTCTATTCAATAAGCCTCGGTGAACCAACCGCAGGCTAAAGCGGATGAACTAGTCTGAGGAGGGACTCATCTTGACGCCGGAATCGGCGCCCTTTGTTAGAAAACCGTGGGAGCGCTCTAATTGGTGGCCGTAAAAAAGAAAGGAAGTATTAAGTCTCCCCGAGGTTTCATTGGAAGAGAAAGTCTCGGATAATTAAGTGCAGTTTTTCTCTTCACAAGTCAGTGCTGCTGTTGACCAAACAGGAAAAAAAGTTAGAGCATCTTCACAATGTCTTCCTTCAACAAAGGTCCTGCTTACGGATTATCAGCTGAAGTCAAAAACAAGGTGGGAGTACTTTAAAAGTAGATTTTAAATAAAATTGTTCGTTATTAACTTTTCTCCCCCCGTTTTTAACTTGAGTCCTTTTTTTTTTTTCAAGAGTCACCTGGCCTCCATTTTGATATGTGTACCCAGGTTGAGAAGTAAAGTAAACCTACTTGGAAAAACATGAGCCAGATTTATTTATTTGACTTTTTTTCAGCATTGAAGTTGAAGATTTGCGTGTGTCGACAAACTTTAAAAGCTATGGGCGTTGCCCCTGTTGGCAAAGTACCGGTACGTGTTTGAAGCGAAACTTTTTCTTTCCGCTGCGCCGCTTTGTGTTTGGTTTTGTTCCCTGGTTTATAACACAGTTCACTGGTTTGGCCCTGGTTCCCGCTGGTTCCTGCTGGGTCCTGGTTTTAAAGGTTTTAAAGCCTTAGTTGTTATTATGTGGAGCGCGTGAAGAGTTTCTACTTCCCCGTGGGGGCTCGTGCTGCTCTTCACGCGCCATCGGTGTGAGAGTGAAACCCTCCTCCGCCCGGTGAACAAAGTCCCCGTGTTGACTCACAACGCACAAACCAAACAGAAAATGAGCTAATGGTAATGTGATTAATTGAGCTGACGTCATCTCGTTTACTTTGACGCATTGTTCATTGCTTTGTCCTTTTAAGTGCTTCCCATAATTTTTTAAATTTTCTTATTTTTTCCAGGTAGAATTGTGGTCTTTTTTTTTTTTTTTTTTTCTTTTTTTTTTTTTCTTTTTTATTTTTTTTTTTTTTTTTTTTTTTTTTTTTTTTTTTTTTTTTTGTTTTTTTTTTTTTTTTTTTTTTTTTTTTTTTTTTTTTTTTTTTTTTTTTTTTTTTTTTTTTTTTTTTTTTTTTTTAGTTTTTTTTTTTTTTTTTTTTTTTTTTTTTTTTTTTTTTTTTTTTTTTTTTTTTTTTTTTTTTTTTGGGGGTTTTTTGGTATTTTTTTTTTTTTTTTTGGGTAATTCCATAATGAGGGGGGATAGTTCATATTTTTGCAGATGTTATAATTTAGCTCCGCCTCTTGCTAAAGCCTTTTTATATCACTTTTACATTGTTTTTTTTCTGCCTCCGTCTCTTCTTTTCATCTGCATTCATTGCACGTGTCCTTGTGTGGAAGGAAATGTTCTAGTAACCTCTTAAGGTGTAGAGGAAGGCATCTAAGTTTCCTTTCTCTGCTGGTAGGACACTTCCATCTTTTAAGGGGGCCGGTTAACTTGACTGGTATTTTTTTGCCATCACTGATGTAATCCACCTGGTGAATTGTGAAGAATGTAAGGACTCGTACTCCAACTCCTCCTCCCCCTCTTTCTTCTTCTTCTTCTTTTTCTTTTTTTTATTTATTTATTTTTTAAAACCAGTTCTCAGTGAAGGGGGTTTGGACAGACTGGGATGTGAGAGGTTTAGAAGAAGAAAACATTTTGCCCCCCCCCCTCCTCCCCCGCCACGACTATAAATAGTATAATTTGTCTATAAGATTATTGTAAGTACATAACAGAATATTCTTATTAACATTAAGGGAAAAAGGGAAAAAAAAAAAACTACTAATATCCTTGCTAATGTGCTTGTGTAAGTTTAAAAAGCCCTCTCTAGAGTTAGTGTTTGGCTTTTCCTTTCTGGGCTGCTAATGTGACATGATGGAGACTAGTTGTACCTTCTTGACAACAGCATAATAATTCTTATTTTTGCTATATTCTACACCAGCCATTCCCAAACTTCAGAACACCAAGGCCCAATTTGAAATGTGAAAAATATCCGCGGCCCACCGAAACCTTTAATCACATCTGTGATCAACATTCAGGACTAGGAACTATGTTCTGATATTAATGTGAGGGGTCAACAAATAAGGTGACACTTGTCATATTAAGTTAAGATGACAGTAGAATAACACTTAACTGGTTTATTTTGTTACTACTTAATGTTTTTAAATCATGTCGTTAATATCTACCAGTAATTGAAAACTTATTCTTTTAAAAATCGAGGATTTAAAACATATTTGTTTAATTTTAATGACCTCTCACGGCCCACCTGCAGTACAATGACGGCCCACCAGGGGGCCACGGCCCACACTTTGGGAATCACTGCTGTAAAGATTTAAAGTGCATCAGTCCCACCGTAGCGCTACATCGCATCGTCATATTTCCTCGTCTTAACTTTCTGGTGACTTTCGTTTGTCTCATTATCTCCGTCTCTCTCCGTCTTTGTTTTCATCCCTGTTAAATATTTTTCCCTGGTGTCACTTACATATTTCCTGCTCTGTGCTGCGCGCACACATGTCCGTGCAAAAAAAACCCGACACAATATAGCTAATACTCCCTGAACCCACTGGGACAATGAGAGCGCCACTGCCCCCTACTGGAGTATGTGTGCAATTACACTTTATTCCAGTACAGAAAAAAAAAAAAACCAAATAAATAAACATGTTCCCTGGGGTCACACACTATTTGAGAAGGTCTAAACGCAGCATCAGCCAGTCGTAGTAGCATTTTCCACAGCTGGCGTGGTGCGACGCACTCAGTCTTCCCTCGTTTCATTCAGCTCTGTGGGTTAAATTCCTCGCGTTCGACTTGTCGTCGTAAATTACACATGTTGGGTTCTTTGTGGGCAATTAAAATAGCCAGCGTTGTTTTTTAATATGTGGATAACGAATGAAGGAAATTTAATTAGAAGGCACATTCCTTGAGAGTCTAACCAGCCGTGGGCGGCGAGCAGCCAGCTTCTATGTATATAACAGCTCGCTCTGCTCCCAACGCTGCTCTGAGTTTATCACTGCCGTTGGGTCAGAACCGTCAGCCGTTGGGTCAGAACCGTCAGCCGTTGGGTCGCCGTTGGGTCAGAACCGTCAGCCGTTGGGTCAGAACCGTCAGCCGTTGGGTCAGAACCGTCAGCCGTTGGGTCAGAACCATCAGGCTTGTCCTTTACTAGATTTTCGTTGTGTGTTTTACTTTGGGCTACTATAATAATGATAATTATGACGATAATAACCGCTACTGTTACACAACAGGCCTAACTGCTGTTTACGTGACCATAAAGCTGTTCCTGCATCGTCCCTGATCAGAGCTAACACGCATGTTTTTCATGCTCATGTCTGAGTCGCAGCTCAACGTTCAGAACCTCACCAGAACCAGGAAGTCGGTCTTTGTGCCATGCTTGGCTTCTTTAAAGCTCCCCCTCCCTCCTCTATTTATGGACTGGCTTTCTGTACTTCAGGGGAGAATTTAAGGAGTTTACCAAACAGGAAATCTGTGTTTGTTTTGGTGTCGTATGTCATATTGGTGTCACCTTTCTTTTTTTTAAGAGGACAAGAGGACAAAAGCACTCTGTAGCCACAGCTTGCAGTACATATGACTAGTGCTGGGCAATATGGAAAAAAATCATATATCACGATATGGTCTATTTTATATCACGATAACGATATATATCACGATATACCATAATAAAGTATGTTTTCAGTTATTCTCTGAAAAGTTTGACAAAAAATTTCATTGCTTACTTTTCAACTTTATTTTGAAAGGACATTTAGCTGAACTGTCACAAACATACATTTTAGTGCAGCAAAAACAGGTAGGTACAGAGGTACAGTAGCTTTGACATTTTTTTTAAAGTGCACAACAGTTTCTGAGAGGAAAAACACATTTTTGCACTGAAGTTCAGCTATAAAAAATAAACACAAATTATTTTTCAACTTTCTGAAATCTGTAACCTTGTAGTGCAAAGTTTGCAAACCAATATAAAGTGTCTAAAGTAAACATCAGGGTTGAAGAGAACTCTGTTTAAGGCATTAACCATGAATAAAAGTGCAAACATAAAAGGCTACTTTGTAGAAGTAGATATGATTCTATCAAATTTATCGTTGCAGGTTATTTAATTACATATTTGCTGTAATAATTGATAAAATTAGGTTAGAAACGATAGAAACGATAGAAGAGAAATGGCACGATACACACTTTTCTATCGTCCCCATGATATGTATCGTCATATTGCCCAGAACTACATATAACCATGAAAGATAATTATACAGGGTAATAATAAGCCACTGAACACAAACTAACATTTACAATAAATCAAAATGGTAGATGATTGTATGATTATACACAACTTTGATATTCAGGGTTGGAGGGGGGGGGATGGTCTCCAGAAGTTCCTCCACAGCTGCTAACAAAAATAAACGCTTGAAGAACTCTTTGTATATGCATCTGTGTGTGTGTGTGTGTGGGGGGGGGGGTCCTACTAGTTCTGCTACATCCTTGAGGAACACATGTGACCTTTGACCTTTTCTTTTCAACCAGATTGCACAGAAGTATGACCCTCAGAAGGAAGAGGAGCTCAGGATCTGGATCGAGGACATCACCGGCGCCTCCATTGGTCCCGACTTCCAGAAAGGCCTGAAAAATGGAGTCATTCTTTGCGAGTAAGAAGAGAACCGCACTGAAGCACAAGTGTCTTGATCATCTGTTTTTAATACTTACATTGATTTGGAAACTTATCCCCCCCCCCCCTCCAGACTTGTGAACAAACTCCAGCCAGGCTCTGTGAAGAAGATCAACAAGTCGGCTCTGAACTGGCACCAGGTGAGTCTTTTGAACCAACTGTGGGTGCAGCTCGCTGATGAAAGGGAAGGTTTTTTATTCCATGCAGTCAGAGACTTGCCCCTGCACGCACTTAACAAATAGTTCCTCATAAATGTTCATATTGTACTGAGTAACGCCGTGTCATGGCTGCACTTTTGCTCTGGAGGTTTTGAAACTTTTCTTGCCGTTGCAGTAACTGCTGAGAACATTTTCCTTTTTTTTTTTTTATGCAGACATAATCAGTCACAGTAGGTGCAAAAATATCATTTCAGACTTGATGAAAGGTGATTTCTGTGGCACTGCAAGTTGTTCTCAATTAAAAATAATGTTAATTAGGCAACATAAATGTTTGCACAGGCCAGTATAAATCCACCACTAACGCTACTGGTGTTGGAACTGTTTTAGCTGGAGAACCTGACCAACTTCATCAAGGCGATAACAACATACGGTCTGAAGCCTCATGATATCTTCGAAGCCAACGACTTGTTTGAGAATGGAAACATGACGCAGGTCCAGACGACGCTGCTCGCCCTCGCTAGCATGGTAAGCTAAGTTGTTCTTACTGTGGTAATACTAGTGAATACTTTATTTTCTGTCGTGTTTTTTCAACCTCAACTGTCTTTTCTGCTAGGCTAAAACCAAGGGATGCCAGTCACGGGTCGACATCGGAATAAAGTATTCTGACAAGCAGCAGAGGATGTTTGATGAGGAGAAGATGAAGGCTGGACAGTGCGTCATTGGTCTACAGGTAGCGGACGTTCCCTCTGAAATTTAGTGTAGCTTGAAAACGACGTCCCGTCCTTTATTCAGTTATTCTGTCATTCCACTCAAGTTTATATTGGCATAGATGTTACAGTGGGGCTTTGGAAGAAAGAGAAGATGAAATGGAAGAGCACATTTTTCCATTGCCAGTAAAAAGGAAAGTATTCTGCTGTGGAAAAGTCGTCCGTCCATAAATCAGTTATAGAGTAGCTTGATAACTGAGTGGATTTTAACACATATGCTCCATTCTGCATGTTAAAAACTTGTGAAACCAGACTTGATCCTGATTTTAATTTTAGTGCACTCTTGTTTTTTGGTACTTGGAAAAATATTAAGTAGACATTTGGGCTCCCTAAACACCTGGCAAAACTTGTAATACAACTTGATGTTTATTAGTGCTGGGCGATATGGAAAAAAATAATATATCACGATATGGAGTATTTTATATCACGATAACGATATATATCACGATATACCATAATAAAGTATGTTTTCAGTTATTCTCTGAAAAGTTTGACAAAAATTTCATTGCTTACTTTTCAACTTTATTTTGAAAGGACATTTAGCTGAACTGTCACAAACATACATTTTAGTGCAGCAAAAACAGGTAGATACAGAGGTACAGTAGCTTTCACATTTTTTTAAAGTGCACAACAGTTTTCTGAGAGGAAAAAACACATTTTTTGCACTGAAGTTCAGCTATAAAAAATAAACACAAATTATTTTTCAACTTTCTGAAATCTGTAACCTTGTAGTGCAAAGTTTGCAAACCAATATAAAGTGTCTAAAAGTAAACATCAGGGTTGAAGAGAACTCTGTTTAAGGCATTAACCATGAATAAAAGTGCAAACATAAAAGGCTACTTTGTAGAAGTAGATATGATTCTATCAAATTTATCATTGCAGGTTATTTAATTACATATTTGCTGTAATAATTGATAAAATTAGGTTAGAAACAATGGAAGAGAAATGGAAATACACACTTTTATATCGTCCCCATGATATGTATCATCATATCGCCCAGCACTAGTGTTTATAGTGTAATATAAATATAGTTTATCTGTGGCAGACAGGCTGAACATCAACCACTATGTTGTTTTGCAAGTCTTTTTTTTGTCTGTAACTTTTTTTGTTGTTGTCTCTGTAGATGGGGACCAACAAGTGTGCCAGTCAGGCGGGTATGAATGCGTATGGGACCAGGAGGCATTTATACGACCCCAAAGCTCAAATCCAGCCCCCAATGGACAACACGACCATCAGTCTGCAGATGGGGACCAACAAGGGAGCGAGTCAGGTAGCGCAACAATACTCCTCATGAATTAGCTACTAAAGGAAAACAGCTCCAGGGCGCTTGGCCTCGCCCTTTCCCAGTCTTTCCATTTCTGTAAGTGGGTTTAATGTTTTGTCTACACTTATTATATAATGTAACATCATCGAAATGTGTTTTGTTTTTTCCCCTTCTTTCCCCCCCCTACAGGCTGGGATGACCGCTCCTGGGACACGACGAGCAATTTACGACCAAAAGCTGGGTACAGACAAGTGCGACAACAGCACGATGTCTCTACAGATGGGCTACAGCCAGGGCGCCAACCAGAGCGGGCAGAACTTCGGCCTGGGGAGGCAGATCTACGACGCCAAGTACTGTCCTAAAGCTGGAGAGGTTGGAGATGAGGAAAACGGCGCCGGCATCGGCCACGACTACATTCCCGATTACCAGGATGAGGGTTACCAAGGTTACCAGGAGGAGGAGCAGGTGTACCAGGATGACGGGACGGATTATTGAGGAGCTGGAAGTAGTTGAGAAAGGAAACATGAGATTGTGTAAAAGGTGGCATGTCATGCAAGAAAACCTCAAGTCAGGAAGGTGGTTTATTTTTTTATATCTGTAGGGTGCTGCACCTTTGTTTGGGCCACATCCTTTTTAGCGTTGTATGAAACGGTGTCACACATATCATCAACTGTATTTCTTTGTATTTCATAAATAAATTGAATGGCAAGTCAGTTGTTTGGTTTAGTCCATCACAGGGTTTTTTTTTTTTTTTTTTTTTGTGGGGGGGGTAAAGTTATCCCCTGACAAATGTTTTTTTTTTTTTTTTTTTTTTTCCATTACTTACATGACAGGATATCCTTTTAGATCAAAAGTTATGTAAAAGTAAGAATGAAACATTCCAGATGTTTTGCCTGTGTTTGTTACAGCTGTATGCACACGATTCCTGTGAAAGAGTGTACATTTCTTTGTTTCTATGTCAGTATACTCTTTATTCTTACAGTATTGGTCATTGACATAATATACAGTCTTGTTTTTTTTTTTTCTTCAGACATTTAAGGGAACAATATGAATTTAGTGAGAGGAAAAAAATGCTTTTTATTGATTTAAAATATTCAGTCTTTTCTCTCATTTCTTTTTGTGGCTCTGTAACGGAGGAAATGGTTCCTTTGTTTGCATAACCAGTCGAGCTGGAAAGAGGCTTGTTTTCTTTGGATTTAAGACAGCGGAGGAGTGGAAAACATAATACTCAAGTGGAGTTTTTAACATTCCAAGAAAGAATACTGGATTTTTTTTTTCTATCACTGAAATAATGGTTGATATGTGAACCAATCTTACAATTATATCTAATCATTTATTTATGCATATTTGTGATCTGAAGGGGAGTTATTTTGTATCTTGACTCTGAATAACGTTTGATATTAGTTGATATTACTTCTTTTTTTTCCCCTCTGGAATGATTATGCCTATAGGAGACAAATTACCTGTGAGTATTGTGTAATAAAGTGTATGCATTGACTTTATTCTTTGTTCTGGTTTCTTGGAGACTATCGTGAGCTCGCCTGCTAGATGTTTCAGCATTTCATGAGCAAATCAGACAACGGGAAGGTTACTGACACATTTCTCTCAACTGGCCATGTCTAATGTTAAAGTGTTATTCAATGTAAATTGCTTGATTGGTGCATAAAGAGGCAAATTAATTTATGACAAAAAAATGGATATGGAACTATTCATTTTTCTAAAACATTGCTACTCACAAATAGTTCAAAATCATGGAAATATGATTACAAATGCCATCTTATTATAACCTACTTTTAAATGCAGGGATTTGGCTAATTAAATGTTTCAATCTTAACAGCACACATGTGATTATCGTACAATCCAATTAAGTGTTTGAACAAGGTTGTTCACAAAAACATAAATCACAATAAAAAGACCGCATCAATTCAGTTTGCAGCCAAAAATGATATCAAAGGGTTTATGGAGACGTGATTAAATTAAAAACAAAAACCAGAATCTGCTTGTGATTAATGCTGGCCAGCATTACCATTGCTAACTTATTTAAAATTCAATATATCTGTGACTTAAATCCAGCTTCCAACCTGAGACTTTGTTTTCCAAAAGAGTACATAAAATAATGGTTTATGAGAATAAGAATGAAACAACATACATATTTTAAGCAATATAAATTGCTTAAATTAAGATGGCTGATAAGTCTATAAGACAATGAGACAATGGCATTGAACTGAAATGAAAATGAAAATGAAATGAAATGAAAAATACTTTGTTCATCCCAGAAGGGAAATTCAACACTGTAGCAAGGGCTCTTCTTCTTCTTTTTTTTTCAACAATAGATAAATGACAGCAATAATAATAATAAATTAATTCAGATTCAGATTCAGACAACTTTATTTATCCCCGAGGGGCAATTGAGGTCCAACTGAGCAGCATTGTGTTGACATAGGTATTAACAATACAAATGAGATTGACAGAACTAAAATAGAAATAAATATAGAATATACAGTAATTACACAATTTGAAATGTTAAATTATATAAAGTGACTGGAGTGAATGAGGTAGAGATAAAGTGCAGGCAGTGTAAACAGTGTAAGGCAGTATGGATGTTTAAGACAGTATTAACAATATATGAACAGTATATGAACAGTATATAAACAGTATATGATGAGGAATTAAAAATAGATACTTCCAAATTATGGTAATGTTTATTATACAACATTATTCTGCATCTAAATATGATGGGAAAAAGGCCACTGGTAAAAACCTAACGGAAGACTTCTTGGACATTTGGATAAAACTGCACCACCTACCGTTCACAAACGGGACTAACTCCGGAAGCCACGCTCATGTGTTTGCCCGAAATCACGCGATATCTTCCTCAACGAGACCGCTGATCCCTCCTTTCCACCGGATCGTCAGGCAAGATGGTAGGTGAACATCCGATCTCAAAACTTGTCACACAATAATCCTCCTGCATCTGAACCTATATGTTGTGGATTGGGACAGTTGGCCACATCACCCGACAGTCTAAAATGTCTGCTATCTATTCAATTGGAAATTGTGGTTCAGATTGACCGAAAAAGTTTAGTTTTTTGTCCATAAATAGAACGTAGCTTAGGCCGATTGTGGCTAAGCTAAACCGGTGGTCTGCTACTATTTTGGAGTAGCTGAATGTGGCTTGTGTTTAATCTACAGTTGCCAGAAAGCAGTTATAAAACGTGTCCAGTATGCATTTAATTGTCACAGTGAACGTAGTCGCGATCTAACAGTCGGTCTTTAATGTGAATGCAGCATCAGTATTGCTACACACTGATGGATGTTGTCTCTCTTCAAGGCGGATACCGAGATCAAGAAAAAGCGTACCTTCAGGAAGTTCACCTACAGAGGTGTCGACCTGGACCAGCTTCTGGACATGTCTTAGTAAGTGACATGATTGACCTGTTGATGCAATGAGACTTTACGTCCTTGTGTGTGATCAAAATCTTAAGTATGCATAAATGTGAAATGTCTTCAGAGTTTTGTTATTTATCTCCACAGACTAATATCTAGAACTCAATTACAAGTGGTGTCATCATTATCAGTCCTTTTTTGAAAATCATTTTCTTTGTCACTGATATAATGAGCTATTGTATTTGAAAACTGCTGGCTGACAATGTCATAAAAGACTCTAATAGGTCAAACCTGGGTGAAAAAACTAATCCAAAAAGTTGATTTTGACGAAATACTTAGACAGATCATCTTATCAATTCCTTTAATGCATCTAGAAAGACATAAGCAAGGATGCAGAGTATCCTCTGCAGACTCTTATCTGACACATGGAGCATCTAAAAGGCTGAATCCTGTTCTGTTGAATGAATTAGAAATAAATATACAAGTTGTCACAAACATATTGCAGGCATAAGTGAAACTGTATGTTGCAACAAAACAATAGTTAAATCATAGATCATTTTACCATGATTATTGGGGACACGGGTCTCATTGATTTTAATCTTCTCTCCATCTTTCTTAGCGAGCAGCTGATGCAGCTGTACTGCGCCCGCCAGAGGAGGAGGCTCAACCGTGGCCTGCGCCGTAAGCAGCAGACCCTCCTCAAGCGTCTGCGCAAGGCGAAGAAGGAAGCCCCTCCCATGGAGAAACCAGAGGTAGTTAAGACCCATCTGAGGGACATGGTCATCCTGCCGGAGATGGTTGGCTCCATGGTTGGAGTGTACAATGGCAAGACGTTCAACCAAGTTGAAATCAAGGTGAGTTGATTTCTGTTTTCCTAAAAATTGAACTTGGAAAAAGGAAATTTGGACTTTTTTTTTTAACTTGTCATGTCACAGTGACCCTTATGGGGCACTTGATAACATTTGCAGTGACCATCTTCTTTCGGGTGAGAAATTACACTCTAAAGAGCAGAGGTGTCAGACTGATCCGTGAAAGGGTCCTGTGGCAGCAGGTTTTTATTCCAGTTGATTGTTTTACTCAATCAACTTGTCTTCACTAAAGGAAGGCAACAGCTCAGTTGATGGTTCAGTTCACGGATCAGTCTGACACCTCTGCTAAAGAGGGATGCTGGTTGGTAAGTATTTTGTTTTTAGATTACCCAGAACCTTGAGGCAAGGACTAAACATTTGACTGGCAGAATATTCATGGAATTTTATTTCCATCTTTGTCATCTTGGGTTTAATCTACTCAGAAACTAGTCTGTAAAAAAAATATTTCAGATTTAAGCAGCTTCAGTCAGCTGAGAATACAGGAGAGCAGTGACAGCTGTGTGGTTGAATGAACGAGAGCGTGCTCCGATTGTGATAAATAATTTTACATCTTTGTTTCACAGCAGCTATATTCTGAGGCACTAATGGAAATATCCAAAACCTTGTCGAAGTGTAATATCCATTTTGTATAATATGGATTTTGAGATATTACAGCTAAACCAAACTTTCTGGTATAATGGTCTTGGCAACTTGGAAATAATGACACTCCAGTGTGGACTATCAGGAAAAAGTGGCACACTTTAACACAACAGAATTTATTTTTTGCATGTTAACATATCAGTTTCATCTAAATTTCAAGGAATAGTTGATTACTTGTAGGAAGCTCTATAAAGTTCTTATGATCTCTCATTCCCACTGCTGACAAAAACCAAGTAACTTTGGGCTACTATCCCAGTGGTCTGTTAACTGTGTATGGGCAGTTAACAGAGCACTAATATGGCACTGTCACACTTCAATACTGGTGAAACTGACTCAGCTTCTGTGGACATTATGAGAGAGGTCATCAGTGGACTTAAGAAGGTAATGTTGGAGAAAACAACGATGCAAAGGTAGAAAAGTAACTCGACCTCCGTGTCTATAGAAGGACCTTCTGAGATAAGTTTTCATGTTTAAGATAAGTTTTTTTAATTTTTCAAATCTACCTTAATCTACTTTAGATGTCAGTGAAAAGAAGAAAGGCACAGTTGAAATAATCTTTTAGCAGCTTGGGTCAGAAAGGAAAAGTTCGAGGTGTTTATTTCTGGTTGTTCTTATTTGAAATGCAGCTTCCATCAGACTTAGAAACTCAAGCATCACTTTTAAAGAGACAGATGTCTAAACTGCTTCAGTCACATTAACAGTGGCACTCTGCAATAATGGACTAAATAACATGTCATCAGTTATTTGAAGGAATTTTGGCAAACTTATTTTATTACTTATTAGTAAAGAAATCAGTGTTGACCAGACTTTGCACTTCCATGCTTATAAATATAATAAACGATACCCCCCCCCCCCTTTTTTTTCTTTTCTTTTCTCCCCCTGACCGATGTGAAAATCTGGTTTGCTTACATGTGTGAACTGTAACTCAACCATCTGTTTTCTGTATTTTTAGCTACTCATATATTTCTGGTTAAACAAAGTACAGCTTTCTTGTTCACTAGAAATAGTGAAACGTGTATGTAGTGTAGTTGGAGACTGTTCTTTGTGTGAAGTTTTTCACTCTTGTTACTGTACTGTGATTAAATCTGATCTATTTAATATTTAAATGTGGAGATGCCAGCTATTGTGTGCTTTTCTAATTTCATTGTATTCATCTACAATGACAAAGGAATTTGACTTGATGCCAAGTTGTCTCTAAAGCTGCTTGAGTCACTTTAAAAGTGGTTCGTTACAGCCACCAAACCCTGCAGTGCCTTCATCGCCAGGCAACACATGGTGTTGTTTGGAAATACATCAGACGTAAAATTTATTAAAAATCCAAATGAAGAATACAATAAAAAGTTGAAAGATGCTTTGCATTGGCTCTTGTTGGAGTAATCATTCCATTTTCTACTCTTGAGTCTTATGGTTGACTGTATAGTACGTATTTATTCCATTACTGACGAAATGATTTTGTCCTCTCCACAGCCTGAGATGTGTGGTCACTACCTGGGAGAGTTCTCCATCACCTACAAGCCAGTCAAGCACGGTCGCCCTGGTATCGGAGCCACACACTCTTCCCGTTTCATCCCTCTGAAGTAGAATGGCTGTCTCCTTTGTATAAATAAAAATAAAAAAAGGAACTTGGTTTCTCCACATATTTTGTCTGTCTTTTTATTAAAAATGAAAATATAATACTAATTTGGCCAGATAATACTGGCTTAAAAGTGGTTATCTATAGCATAACGAATTCAATGAATTTTTTAAAACATAAGTATGGTTCAGCTGTCCTGTTCTCAAAGGTGGTTAAAATTGAAAAATTTTTGTTAGTCTTTGTTAGTCTTGGCGTCATCGGTAAAAAAAAAAAAAAAATCTTCATTATTTTGCCATCTCAGCAGTCAAATCAGGAGTATGCGAAACATTTTTAAGTCAAATTTGTATGAATGGAGCTGTAAAGATGAGTCGGGATCACCTGGCAGAACTTCATGCACTACTAGTTGAGCAGTACGTCAGAGTGAAATGTACCGGCGTGTACTCGCTCTGAACAAGGGTTCCGCCTCTTCCCTGTCTGAGAGGCAGCTGCATTCTGTGTGGCCGTCCTGGGCCATGGATTCAACCTTTTGCAGCAGCAAAACCTGTTTGACAAGTTAATAATCCACTGCATTTTAAAGAAACGGTGACTGAAGCGGTAAGTACTTAATTTTAGTTAGCGCACGGACCACGCTTGCTTGAGCGTTTTTTTTTTTTAAACAGGAAGTCGGCTACCACTATTTAGCAGCCACCTAGCTTTTGTAGCTGGCTAGTTAGCCTGGGACCGAAAATGACAGGAGGGCAGTACTGTCAAAATATAGAGGAGCGGGATAATATGAACACTAGTGATTCACAGTTTAGACCTTCGTCAGTGACTGTCAAACGTGAATAACAAGTTTTTATTTAATTATGTAGATGGATTTGCCGGTGTGACTGAAGAGTTGCTAGCGGAGAACAAAGATCCATTGAAGGCTAGCTTACGTCAACTGTTAACATCAGTTGCACTCGCACCGGTATATGCTGCTTGCTGCTATTTCGCTTGACTGCTCCTCAAACTGTCGAGAAGCTTTCTTTTATTCATAATATATATATATATATATATATATATATATATATATATATATATATATATATATATATATATATATATATATATATATATCTCACATGTACTTCCTCTTTTACAGACAAATTAAAAGGTAATCACATCCAGCCTCTTTGACATTATATATATATATGTATGTATGTATGTATGTGTGTGTGTGTGTATTTATAGTACCAGTTTAATTCTTCCCAGTTTGGAACCAAGTGTCATTTTAAGTAAGAAAGACACTTAATTTTGTCCCTAGGAGAAAATGCTTCTCAGCTGTTTGAGTCTTACTAATCTTACGTCAAATACAGTTTATGTTGAAAACAATGTGAGACATCCCCATAGTCTTGTACTTCAGATGAAATGGAGTTGTACATGTTTTGCAGTTGTCCATATACAAAAGATGATCTCTCATCCCTCAATTCTTTAAAAGCCTCAAAACTTAGTCTGATTGATGCACTAAACAAAAATTACAAAAAAATAAAAAAACATTAAATAAATATGAGGAGAGGTGGCCCATCACCTGGCGGACGCCAGCTGTTGCTGAGCAAGTGTTGGAGGTCTACAAAACTGCTTACGTCTGTCTGCTGGACTGCTTCAATTCTGGTGTGAATCGGGGGGTTACATCCATCAACCACACAACGACTGTACACTTATTTACATTCTCAACACCACATGTATCATCATGCAACACACATCACATCCATTGCTGTGCTGTGTCTTTTCCTGCTTCACTGTCATGATTTTAGTCCTCTGACAGAATCAGTCTTGGGTCCCAATAAATTATATCAGACTGTCAAGAAGGCTGGTGAACACATTTACTCTCATATATGCACAAGAAAACTTACATCTGCTGCAAGAGCAAAATACATTATATGAAAAAGAAGGAAGTTTGCAGGAAGTTTGCCAGCCTTGGCATTAACCCCCCCACCCCATACATGCAGTCAGTTGTTTAAAAAAACTGATAGAGTGAAGAAAAAAAATTATGATCTGTTTTTCCTTTTTCTCATTGAGGCGTGTTTTCATTTTTTTATTGTTCTCTATGGATTAATGGTGAAACTATGTTGTGCCCAACACTAGCAAAGCAACTGGAGGAGTTTTATTTGACCATAGTCGTACTGTGTTTTGTCCGTAGGTTACAGTACAGGAGACAGGCTGTGTTAACGGTGAATGCAGAGAGTCAAGAAGGTCAGACTTTGTGACAAAAAAGAGAGTATCTGGAACAGGTACATACTGCTGCTTTCATGTTGCAGTTACTTTGGTAACTACCAACATTAGACCAATTCAAAAAAAAAATACAGGAATGCACAAAATGCAGTGTTGCCTTGTTGTTTTTCATTGTCATTTTCTTTTTCATGCCAACATCCAGTGGTGTGACTCTGAGCATGACAGCTGTGGATGGCCTTTCAGACAGTGCAGAGGTGGTGGAAATGGAGGATTCCCCATCTCAGTTCTTCGTGGAGAAACACTCGTGGGAGGGCCTCCGTGATATTATCCATTGTAGCAGGAAGTATTCGGGTATGATCGCCAACAAGGCTCCCCATGACTTCCAGTTTGTGCAGAAGATGGACGAGAACGGACCATACTCCCACCGGTTGTACTACCTCGGTAAGTCGACAGAAGCTTGATAAAAGTGCACAAAATGCAAAGTATAAACTCATGTGTTTTCTGCATTTTGCTCAAATGTGCTACTTTCACTCAACATCAGTTTTTTTCTGCTTGAGTAAGCTGAATATGACTGTGTAAGGATATCTGTATACATCTGCTTTCCTGCAATTGTAAAATGTTGTAATTGTTTCCACCTTTCTTCTTGTTGAATATTTTTTTTCCTTCTATACGATTAATAGGAATGCCTTATGGAAGCAGAGAGAACTCATTACTCTACTCCGAAATCCCCAAAAAGATTCGGAAAGAGGCTCTCTTAGTATTATCATGGAAACAGATGTTGGATCACTTTCAGGTAAACGCATTTATATGGTGCTTTTCGAGTCTTATTGATGGCTCAGTCTTAACTGGATTGCATTGAACTTGCGTGCTTTCTGTGAGAAGTGTTTTGAGATCACTTCTGTTGTGAATAGAGGTCACCTGATCACCATGGAGCATGACGTGTAAGGGGGCAGGACACACATTCATTTGTGTCCCAAGCTAGCGCCTTTTCCCAGTTATTCCATTCGAAGTATACAGGATCATCACTGGTGTAGCTGTCAGAGCTGATCTTTTCCTTGTTGAAATAAAGCCTGGAATGTGTTGTGAGATTCAGGGCATGAACATCCTTCCTTATCGTGTCCTTTACCTCAAGCCGAATCAGTGCCTTCGAGATCTTTGGGCCAATCATGAAGGGATAGATGTGTAGCATTTATGTGATTTTCACTTCACAGCATCGCAGTAGTACACCGTGGTTGTTTAAAGGTAGAAAATTACATAAAATGAAAGATTGTTATCGCTTGCTCCTTTCTTTACCAGAAGTGCTTGTGTCTGCAAAAAGCCTTAAATGCAGTGCAGTGAGCACTGGTGCTGCCACCTAGCAGATAAAAATAATATTTTTGTGCTACTTGGGTAGCCTCTTTTGGCACTAAACAAATAGTTTTAAAGTTTTGATTGATTGCCTGTTTGGATTTTTTTTTTTCCAAAATCAGAGATTCTGTGTATTTTAACTTATTTTCTGGTTAATCTGTTTAAGATCTTGTCATTTGAGCCATAGTTGAATATGGACGTTCATGTTGTCAGCTGAGGTGGTTGTTTTGTGTGACTGCACCCTGGAAAAGTGTAACGTATTCATGCTAAGGAGATCATTGTCAGATTTATGTTGAGTTTAAGAGCCAGCCTGTGTATCCAGCTAGCCAGATGCACGGCTAATTATTTAAATATGTGTGGAAGCTTTAATTCAGTTTGCCCATCCCTACCCATAATGTTATTACTGACATTGATCAGTTGCATGTTTCATATTAATTGCACTGTGTAGCATTACACATGGTTTCAAAGTAACCCTTTGAAACATTTCCTAATTATGATTTCAATGTATGAGTCAGTTTAAAGTCAGGCAGCATTTTCCTTGTGCTTCTCCAAGGCTACGCCACACCAGGGGGCCTACTCTCGAGAGGAGGAACTGCTGAGGGAGCGTAAACGTTTGGGTGCATTTGGTATCACATCCTACGATTACCACTCTAAGACTGGCCTCTTCCTCTTCCAAGCCAGTAATAGTCTCTTTTACTGTCAAGATGGAGGAAACAATGGCTTCATTGTGAGTACAGTGCTTTTTTTTTTACTCTCCTTTTAATAATTTTCAATGTCTTAGATTTCAAAGGCAGGTTTAAATTAGGGAAAGGTAAAGATCTCCAACGTGAGAATGTGTCACCAGCACACTAAACATACCTGTTTGAGGTTTCATTTTTGATTCTTTGTAGCCATTTAAGCAGAAGAGTAGTAAGAAGCATCTGTCTCGATGGTCTCTTCTGAAGTTTCATCATCATGTATTATAATGCAATGCATTTTAAATTTGTTAGTTTGTTCGCTGTGAGCTTTTGCAGGTGTTATCGGAGAAGATGATCACAGAAATGCTGTCCATTCTTGCAGATATGGACAATATTTATGTGATTGGAAACTCATTGTCTTTATGTATTAACCCTGGAGATAAACAAAAGCTCTCATATACAACAAAAGCTCTTCTAATCTTACTGCATTATGTAGTTTTTAGGGCTTTTATGAAAATACTGAGAGTTAAAAATACTACAAATGTAAAGGGATGTTTTAACCTTGTTTATGTTCAACAAAGCGTTTTACAATGTGATTCTCCATTCATCCGTTACTTTAACCATACAGGGCTTTGATTACGTACAGCACTGACCCAAATATAAAGGTGTGTCTTTTTCAAGACACATATTTTGAGCACTGTGCTACCAGTAATTGTGGCTGTAATGGTCTCAATGTTTAAAAGTCTAGACCCTGAACTTAACTTTTTTAGATGTATTCAAATGGAATTAAAAATAACCTTATCTTATATTTGGGTCAGTATGATATTTACTCTATATACAATTATGCTTTTGTTTCTATAAGCATACCCTGAATATGTGTCAGTGTCAGTGCACTTTGTTAGTTGACATAAGAAATTACCTGTTGATCTGGATTTTTATGAAGAAAATTGTTTATCATTTTGAACGTCAGACCCCACTGGTATGACATCAGCAGATGATGCAACTATTTGTAGTTTGAAGAAATCTCTCATAATGCATCTGAAACAGTCTTTAAACGCTTTGAAGATTTGTTCACAAGTATTTATTACCATGCTTCCGTTAAGTGTGTTCTTTGAGTCTTCTGCTTGCCTTTGACTAAGATTGTGTGTGTTTTAGCAGTCTGCTCCTGTAAAGCCTGTTGAGATCAAGACACAGTGCACAGGCACCCGTATGGATCCCAAGATCTGCCCTTCCCACTCTGATTTCATAGCCTTCATCAACAACAACGACCTGTGGACAGCCAACATTAAGACAGGCGAGGAAAGGAGACTCACGTACTGTCACAAAGGTCTGGAGGACGTTGTCTTGATTTGATACAACATGATTTCTGATTTCTGATTTCCCCGTATCTTCATCATCATCTCATTCCAACACATGATGACTTAGCGTAAGCTGATTCTACTGCGAAGACTTATAAATAGAGTTTAAACTTTGATTGAATACTTGTCGTCCAGGTTTAGACAACGTTAAGGAGGATCCCAAGTCTGCAGGTGTAGCTACTTTTGTCATCCAGGAGGAGTTTGACCGTTTCACTGGTTACTGGTGGAGTCCATCAGCAGTAGAAGGTTTGTATTTAATTACAAATTCAGGTAATACAGTTAGGTCCAGAAGGTATTTGAATAATGACAAAGTTTATAAGATTTTTTACTGACATACACCACCACAGTGGATTTCGAATGAAACATTCAAGATGTGATTAAAGTGTAGACTTTCAGCTTGACTTTAAGAGGTTGAATCTCTTGAAGATCTATCTCTACTGAACTGAACTTCTCTTCTAACACCCTAAAATTCCTAACTCTTATTCTGTTGCACTTCGTATAATTGAACTTATTATTTCAAATTTCTGCCTACATTGTCATGTTTTATCCCTTACAAGTTCCTTCTACTGACTTATATTGTAGCTTAACTGTATTCCTCAATTTGTAAAGCACTTTGCGACCAGATATAAACGCCAAACCTTTTATCTGCTTTATATATCTAGAAACAATGAAGGCGTACGGCCAGTTCCTTTCTTTCCCTTCTTTCAGTCAGCAGTCAACTCTTTTAAATGTATGTGCTTTGCTTTCAATGGCTGTTGTTCCTAAATGATACCAAAATTTAAGCTGAGATTCTGTACTTTGATCACATCTTGATTGTTTTATTTTAAATCTCTTGCAGTGATGTGTAAAGCTCACATCATAACTGTACTCTAAGAAACTAATACTAACATAAAGAACATAACTAAGTTCTCCTGGTCTGTACGTATTATCTTTGGTTCTGTTTTCTCCCATCAGATCTTGATGGAGGCAGAACGATGTACCTTCTGTATGAAGAGGTGGATGAGACAGAAGTAGAAATTATTCATGTTCCATCTCCAGCGCTGGAGGAGAGGAAAGCAGACGCCTACAGGTATCCTCGTACAGGTAAGTGCAGCTCTGTGTAATGTGGTTTTTGACCAGTGAATTGTTTTATATGTCATTTACACAATTTTCCTGATGTGTAGGTAGTAAAAATCCCCAGTCCACACTTAAACTGGCAGAGATCAAGACAGACCTTCAGGGAAGAGTAAGTCTTCTATTGTCTTTTTTTCTTGATAAATATTTAGCTTGATCATTTGATGTTGCTCACCTGTGTGTGTGTGTGTGTGTGTGTATTTACAGATTGTGAGTACTCAAGATAAAGAACTGGTCATCCCTTTTAACTCATTGTTTCCTGGAACGGAATACATTGCCAGAGTAGGATGGACAAGTGATGGAAAATAGTGAGTATCCCTGGAACAATTGTTCTTTCCAAGTTCCTCTAATTCTCAATATTTAAAACAAGATGAATTGCTCTTTAACTTTGCTTCAGGGAGTGTTGAAGAATATTCATTCATATGTTTTATGTTTGTTGGAAAATAAATCACGGATATGGCATGAAAATATTTTATTTAACAGCTAAAAAAACTTTGGACTAGTAAAAAAACAAAATATCTTCAAAGAATATATATTTTTTAGGTGAAGTAGTGGAGAGAAAATCCATAATCTCTCAATCACGAAGAAAAAATTATGGAATACAGTATACCTTTGCACATTCACGGTTCACGGTCCTGCATGCTCTTTCGTGAATTTCTTAGGCCATTTTTTAGCAGAAAAATGCTCACATTCACCCTAACTGGAAAATCATTTTAGAATAACATCAGTTAATATATATATATATTTATAAAAAAAAAAATGAAAATAGAGGGATGATACAGTACGTAATTTCTTTAATTACCTTGGGAGGGCCGGACAAAAATCTAAACAAGTATTATTTCTATTATTATTATTATTATTATTATTATTATTATTATTGTATTAATGAGTAATAATGTCTTTAGAATGTGTTTGAGAAGCATATTCTAGCGTATATAATATACATAGGCATTTTAAACTGAATCAATAATTCGCTGATTTTTGGGATTCGTGGGAAAGAATAAGGGTATACTGTAACCTTAGTTGAACATATAAAACAAATACCTGCTAAAGTTAAAAGAAGGTGCTTGCTGGCTCTAAAATCTGGAGCAAAAATATGTAAAATGGGATAGTTTTAAAAGGGAAAAATACAGCTAGACCAAGGAAGACACTAAGGCAGACAGAAAATTCAACATTTAATTAGCATAAGTTCCCACACAGGGAGCACCATAACATTTACCTGGAATAAAATACATTTTAGATTTTAGAATGCTGGGTCATTCCTCTGTGGTTATTTTAGAGGAAGTAACTCAAGATTAGTGCAAAACTAGGGAAACACTTTACAACTCAGAGACAGCACTTCAAAGAACTAAAGTTGTCATGAAAGCCAGAGGAGGTTCAGCAATGGAAAAAAAAAAGATAATAACTACAACAGTACATTTTTAAAAGTATATTTTGCAACGCTAGAATGCTCACCTGTTACATATCACAGTAATGGGTCAAATCTGTTATTTTATTATTAATATTATTGTTATTTTTTATCATTTATTTTTATTTTTGTTTACAAATTCTCTTTTATGTCCTTCATAGTGGCTGGGCAGTATTGTTGGATCGCAGTCAAAGGAAGCTGCAGCTCGTCCTGCTGCCTCCGGCCCTGTTCGTTCCCGTCACAGAAGACCCAGTTCTGAGGCAGGAAAGTCTGGAGACTGTTCCCAGTTTCACACAGCCGTACATAATCTACGAGGAGACCACCGACGTCTGGATAAATGTAAGTCTCTTCACATGGACGGCTCACTTGTTACCTTAAACGTCGCGTAACTTTCTGCAGCGATTGTCAGCTGGTGGGTCGCGACCCAAACGTGGGTCATGGACCCATTTTCAGTGGGTTGTGGGCCATTTTGGTTTATCATTAAAATTGTTTTTCATGATGCCAAACTGTGATATTCGATACTATGGCAAGTTCAAACCATCTTTTCATAGAATAAATATCAGAAGTTGAAAATGTTCCTCTTTTGGATCGTAGCTTGTTATTAAGGAGTGATGGTGGTTCCCAAAGCCAGACCAGTTGAGAACCGACGGGGTACTGGGACAGTCCCAAGATAGCCAAGAGACGTAATCTCTTTAGTTCTAATCTAATCTCTTTAATTTTTTCATGTAAGTCTGAAAACATCATTGCTACTCCAGTCAGTTCCCCAGGATTAATTTGCTCTGGGAAACCCTACCAGGGGCTTTCACCTCCTACAACGTAGCTTTTTGGATCATTTGGGCACGCAGACTGCTTCAACACGATAAGGTGGCGGTTCAGTGAGTCTAACATTTCCCTCTAAGCAGGAAGTAACGTTCACTGTTTTTCTCTTTGCACAGGTTCATGATATATTCTACCCTTTTATTCAAACAACAGAAGATGAATTTACTTTCGTTTGGGTAAACGAGTGCAAAACTGGTTTTAGCCACCTGTATAAAATCACATCAATGTTACAAGCTGGCTGCTATCAGTGGACAGAGGACTACCAACACGTAGAGGGTAAGATTTAAAGTCAAGATAATTTAATAAAAGAAAAAGACAAACAGTACATGTGCGCTTTAAAACCAGTATAAGGAGCATGCTTATTCCACTGCCTACTTTTTTTTTTTTTTTTTAGGAAACTTCAAATGTGCAATCAAGGAGGAGGTTCCATTGACCAGTGGAGAATGGGAAGTGCTAGCAAGACATGGTTCCAAGGTAAGACAGAGCGTTATCTTTTCCAGGCAGATGGCAGAAGCCACTACTATAGCACTGAGGTATTATGTATGAATGCACTGAAAACATTAACGTGGAGATGACTCACGACCCTGGAGCTCCCCTTTTATGATACACAGTTGAATCTGAAACAAAGGAGATGGGTTACCATGTTGTGATTATAGGCACGTTTTCATTTGCTGTTGTGGCTCCACTTACAGTGACAGAGCCGGTTGCACATAAACTGCTGTTACAAACCACCTTATTTGTGAAAGTGGTGCACCTCTTGGTAGTTGCCAAACAAACTAAAATAACAAGATAAACATTGGAGTGAGCTAAGATAATTGCTGCATTTCACTTTGCTCTTTAGCGTGTTAAAGTTTAGGCTCTGTAAAAACACATCATGTCTTAAAAGATTTCTACACTGTTAACTCACCACCCTTATCAGGGTGAAAGACATAGAAGTTAAGCTGTTAACTTTTTAAAATATTTTTATTCCTTAAGCACATTCGTTACAGCCCACAAGGGGGCGTAATGTACCGACAACCAAGGAAAAAGAATGACATGAAATGATAATAGTTTTATATGATTTTACTGACTGATTCTGGAGAAAAGCTCCATTACCTGTGAGGGAGACAGTTGTGCCAGATAGATTAAACAAACATACATAACAAAACAAGGACAACCTAACCACTTAACTGGAGGTCAAAATCTAACTAACTTATCTAAAAAGGTGGTGTACCAAAACATATACAAGGGGAGGCACCAACCTCTACACTAGTGAACTACACATAGATATACTAGACATAGATATACTACATATGTAGTACCCCAAATATCTAGTCCACCTACCTCCCCTACACACCTGATACTCTCCTGTAAACTTTCTTATCAACCATTTTGTGCAATACCTCACATTACGACTTTGATTAAAAGCAGCTTTTTGTCTTTTCATTGTTTTTTAATTTGTTTCTTCCGCTTCTCTTGCTAGATCTGGGTGAATGAGGCAAAACAGTTGGTGTATTTCCAGGGCACCAAGGACACTCCTCTGGAGCACCACCTGTACGTAGTCAGCTACGAGTCACCTGGAGATGTGGTCAGACTAACCAAGCCTGGCTTCTCTCACAGCTGCTCTGTTAGTCAGGTATGCACACCTGTATAACCTGTATACCTGTAGAACTACCTGTGTCCACATGTCACCAGTCCAGCTTCTTATCTGTGCATTTTAGAATATTACCCAATGATGTTTGTTTATTTATTGATTGATTTATTTTGCCTCAGTTGTTCATTTGTTCATTTGTTGAATAGTTATTTGGGAAACAAATAGGACATTTAAAAAAAAAGTTAATGACAGTAACAGAAATGATAACAGAAGAAAGAGAAGTTACTGCAGCGTAGCTCAAAAAGGTGCTTAGCTTTCAGATTTGACTTTACCTACGAATAAATATTTTTAACGTGGATTTCACTCATCGTTTTGTAACCCAGGTCTTGCAGTATATGGGTGTAGTGTCGGCATTCATACTCATTAATTTTCTTATGTTGTTATCTTTATATACATTTATAATTCTCTTTGTTTTTCTTTCACGCTACAGAACTTTGACTTTTTTGTTAGCCACTACAGTAACGTGAGCACGCCTCCCTGTGTTCACCTGTACAAACTCAACAGCTCAGAAGATGATCCGTTACACATGACTCCAGAGTTTTGGGCTAGCATGATGGAGTCACCAGGTAAACACCACCTGAGCATCCCAGCTTTGTCAAGTTTAAGTCTGTTCTTACAGGTATACTTGGAACAAAGGGATTTGTTGAACCTCACAGTGCTGTGACACTGACAGCTGTTGTTTCCAGAAGGATTCATGATTAAGATATAATACAAACCCAATTAGTAATATCTATTGAATCTAATATCATCTTTAACATTTAGCTTTGTTTAAAGTGTTTTTTTCTTCTTTTTTGACAAACAAATTATCCTAAATACCAGAGACAATGTCTATGATCATAACTGTACTAAAATAATAATTACACTAAATGTACAATGAAAACCAACCACAATAACTGATGAGAAGAGGATCTGCAACGATCAATACTACACAGTTTCATCATTTAATTGTTTTAAATATCATTAACGCCTGTGTTCTGAATCCAGTTTATAGTATTCTCTAACCTCATCAGCAGATGATCAATAACAATGGGATAAAAACCTTTTAAATGGTGTTTTGAAACATCACATAAGGAATGTGAAAGTATAAGTGACATGAAAGTTGCCTATTTAGATGTAGTTTTATTTGTGGGAAACAAACAGTGATAAAGTCTGAAAGAGAAGGTTTTAGTCTGAACTGATCAAGAACAGTCTGTTTCATCTACAATGATGTCGTCCTGACTTTCCTGACAGCAGTCAGATAATGAGGAACTCAAACTCATAGATCATCTTGCATGCTCGGTGTCAACATTGATGGTCTTTAATAACTAATGTAAACCACCACTTTTAGGAAGGCCGCCTGTCAAACCGGTAACCACATGCATTGATGTGTTTTCCAGGTTGCCCCGGAGATTACAATCCACCTGAGATTTTCTACTTTCCAGGAAAGTCAGGCTTCCAGCTCTACGGGATGGTTTACAAACCTCACAACCTACAGCCGGGCAGGAAACACCCGACTGTCCTCTTCGTGTACGGAGGCCCACAGGTTTGTGGTTGTGCTGTGATCATGTCACAGATCATATAAATGTCTATCTGCTCTGTTAATTTTCTTTCACTTTTTTTTAGGGGTGCACGATAACTATCGGGCCGATAACAGGAAATTATGACGTCATCCCGATAACTCTGATATCACGACAAATAGCCCCGATAACGTATATATTTCTGTCAACACAGCAGTGTCTCACTCCCTCTGAGCCTTGAATGACCGGCAGTGAATGTTATGTTCAAGTAACGTCGGCATAATTAGAAAAACGATTACTCAATAAGGAAAATCAAGAATACCCCCTCATGCCAGAAAACAACTCGTTAACTCGGTCATAATTTTAGTAGTTGCGGACTTGAATTGATATTTGCAGTATTTTCCCTCATGTTACACATAAAAAAGAAAAAATAGAAAAGGCTGAAAGAATGACTAGCAAACGAGAAAATGTCAGAATTTACGTTACACCTTGAATGCAGCAACAACAAACATGGCGGCGTGGAACTTGGTTAAAGTTTCAGAAGAAGATAGTTTGGTGGTTATTTGTGACGAATCCTCCGAGTGAATTCTACGAGGAGGGAAGCACAAGCTTTAATACGTAAAACCTGATCAGCCACCTACAACATAACAATCGCTTCCATGGATTTTTGAAATCATGCTAACGTGAGCTAACGGAAGCTAATGCTAACGTGCGCAAGCCAGCAGCAGTCTCTCCTCTCCCTCATTCCTCTCATCTAAAGCTTCCATGAGATTAAAAAATATTTTTTTAAAAACTACTGAACCTCATTTACTTTAATTAAAGGTATTAATTTAAATGGAACCACAAGCCAAAATCCTTTAAATGTTAATCTTTTTCAGTTTAGTAATTCTGATGCATGTATTTCCATCAGTTCAAGGAGACTTTATTTTTTTATATCAGTCAGTAATGAACCTTATTTAAGTTGATGTGAGATATCAAATAGGTTTGTTTGATAGCTTTACGAAAATGTTTGAGAGGCTTGACAATAGTTTTTCATTGCAAAAAATAAATATCTGTTCATTTAAAAAGTCAAAACTATTTTTGATTTTGTTCATAGTATTAATGTAATGATCTTAGGTATATGTGTTATCAGTTATTGGTATAGGTTTTAAAAAAAAGTTATCGTGCATCCCTAACTTTTTTTCTTTCACATTTCTTCTGAACTTGTATGATCCTGTTAAAGAGAAGAGAATAAGAGTGTGTGTTTGTCTGCATTTAGGTGCAGCTTGTTAACAACTCCTTCAAGGGGATGAAGTATCTCCGTCTGAACACGCTGGCTTCTCTTGGCTACGCTGTGGTCGTTATTGATGGCAGAGGTTCCTGTCAGAGGGGTCTTTTATTTGAAGGGGCTCTGAAAAACAAAATGGTAAAGTCACACACTGTCAAAAGAAAAGAAATAAAAAGTTATGTGAGGCTAGATTCCCTCAACCTCCTCTTAACTGTCCAGGGTCAGGTGGAGATTGAAGACCAGGTGGAGGGGCTGCAGTACGTGGCAGAGAAGTTTAACTTTGTGGACCTGAGTCGCGTTGCCATCCACGGATGGTCCTATGGTGGGTTTCTCTCTCTAATGGGCCTCATCCAGCGGCCCAACATCTTCAAGGTTAGGAGAACTTTTTCTTCCCTCAGCCCGTTTTTTAAAAAAAAAAAAAAAAATTCATTCATTAAAACATATTCTGTACCTTTCTACTGCTGAAATGAGGAAGGCATTTTTATGCTATCTGTGTAATGTGCCATAAACTTTTATATCGAAATCTTGAATTGAGTCATGCAGTTGCTTCTTACAACCTCATGATGTCACTGTTGAACACTATATTGACCATTAACCTGTGTTTAGCTTGAATGATTGTTGATACATTTCTATGCTACAGAACTTTGCCAATTTATTTATTAAGCTTTTTATTCTTAGTCTTAGAATCATATGACTATATACTTAGTATATCATTAAAATGATTAAGACTAAAAAGGGTGTTTTCCAGGAAAAGCATGCTGTACATTAAAAACCATTTACTCCTTCATATGCTCTGTTTTCTTTTTCTTTTTTTAAGTTGATTTCTGACCACAGTGAAGCTTTTCAGTACTGAGACGCTGTTTATACTTCTTTTTTTATTTCACGTTGTTGTGTCTGTTCCAGCTGGCTATAGCAGGCGCTCCGGTGACTGTGTGGATGGCGTACGACACCGGCTACACGGAGCGCTACATGGATGTGCCTGAGAACAACCAGCCGGGCTACGAGGAGGGGATCTGTTGCACTACACGTGGACAAGCTGCCAAGCGAGTCAGTATCTCCATCAACTGCCAACACTTTGTGTGTTTGTGTGGGATTTGTTGGTACTGTTCCATTAAAAAAAAAAAAGAACCCACAGTTCAAAAATAATTGGAAAATTAACGGCCTACAGGTTGCCTCTGAACGACGGGTTTTTAGATGGAAAAAAGACCAGATTATGATCCGCCTTGCAGAGGAGCTGTATGTATCTCTGACCTTTGTATAAAAGCAAATCCAATGTTTTATTCTCTCCAGTGAAGCAGTTGACCAACTGTTGAACGAACTCTTCAGATATCGCCACAAATGCACCGGGGTGTTGTCTGTATCCTAGCAACACCTGAGCTGATGATGTCATCAGCTTCCATGACTTCTCCTCTTCAACTCAGCGGGCGTTTGACATCGTAGTCTGGATATTATTTGAGCTCTTGAAAACTTGAGCAGCTGCTTCTGCTTATGAGCAACTCTCTCATCACTATGGTTACTCATCATAACAGCTGGTAAAAAAAAAAAAAAAGTCAAAATAGCAAAGGATCCAAATCGGAAAAAAATCTTTGAAGAAAATCAATGAATCAATTACAAATATGCTCAAAGCTAGCAGCCGCCATTATGAGAAGCGCTGTTCTAGAACATCAGAGAACGTTTATGTTCTATTGTTTGTTCTCAAACAAAAACATTTAGTTCTTTTCTAAAACAAATATGCTGAAAAGACTTTTTCCTGAAACATGACTTATAACGATGACTTCTGATCATTTAGGGATACAACAGATCTGATCATTTGTATTTTAAATATCCTTGTAGATAAGGCGGTAAATCTTTTGTTGGTGCGAGGTTAGGGTAAACATGAGACAGTTGAAACTTTTCAGAAGGAGCAAAGCATCATTTCTGATTTGTAAAGGTTCCAACATGTCGGTAGATGTCTGGAGGGAGCAAAGAGATGTTCTACATCCCTTGCCATGATTGAACTTGCTAGAAAGATAAAAGTAGCAAATAAGTTGTAATTATGATTCAAACTTCAGTGTGGGATTTATAGTCTACTGTGAATTTGAGCATTTAGTTGTTGTTTTTTTTTGGGACATAGTGTTTAAAATTCAGGTACTTTGATATATGAGCAAACATAAGACTCGAGAAACTTTTAAACTCTTGAACTGGTAACAGTGTTTTACCCAGTATATGTTTAATTTCTGTAGTTATATGATCTCTCCATCATCGGAGGAAAAGAGAACTTTTTTTTTAAATTTAAAAATGAATATAAATAAATAAATGCTCTCTCTTTAAAATCTTGGGAAACATGAAGAACGTCACAAGTTGACATGTTGCTGCTCTCAAACGCTCACGTAAAAGGAAAGTATGTTGTTAACATGTATCTGGTGTCGTTGCAGGCCCAACCGTTTGCTTATTCTTCATGGGTTTCTAGATGAGAACGTGCACTTTTTCCACACCAATTTCCTGGTTTCCCAGATAATCCGTGCTGGAAAGCCTTACCAGCTTCAGGTACGTGCCGCTCACCTGGTGCTTATGTGTGAAAAATTTACTCTCCAATAATGCAAACAAGAAGCTCACTTGTAATCAGTGTCTAAGTTTTCAACCGTCCTCTACAGCAGTGGTTCTCAACTGGTGGGTCGCGACCCAAAAGTGGGTCGCAGACCCGTATTCAGTGGGTCGTGGGCCTTTGCCCGGGGAAGGAAATGCTAAAAAAAAAAAAAAAAAAAAAAAAAAATGCGTGTCATTCACACTCCTTAACAGTAGATGGCGATAATGTCCTGTAATGTGAGTTGACACCCGCCAGTTAACACCATAGAAAAAGACCTGCAGAGTTTGTTTCCATACGTTGAGCAGGTGAAACACAGATACAACGAAGAATATATGAGATATGGATTTTCTTATCTTGAAGACAAAGGTCAGTGATGGTTATTCAGCTAAAACTATATATTTTGAATTCTTTTTGAAACTACTGCTCAGTGGTTGCTCTGTTTTATTTCATGTTTGTACATAAAAGCACTGTTGAGTCTTAAAAATGGCTGTTACTGAAATGTTCTGATTGTTATGTCAGCTTTATGATTAATGCTTAAATAAGTGACTAGATAGTTTTAATAGGAAAATGTTATATATTCAGGAAGTGGGTACTCAGCAAATGCTACATATTTGAGTTCTTTTTGAAACCACTGCTCAGTGGTTGTACTTTTTTATTTCATGTTTGTGCATGTTGAGTCTGTTTAAAAAAGGCTGAAGTTACTGAAGTGAAGTGTTTTGGATTTAATTAAAATGCAGCTAATTGAGCATCAAAGGGAATATTTCCCACTTGAAGTCATTTTGGTTTTTGCCGTTTTGGTTCTCCAATAAACTTATTTTTTTGTGTTGGCATTCTGTGATATTCTATTCTACTATCTACGATTCAAACTGCACGATCTTTTCATTCAATAAAGTAGAGAAGTTGGAACTTTTCCTTGATTTGGGTCGCGGCTCGTCATTAAAGGTGATGGTGGGTCCTGAAGCCAGACCAGTTGAGAACCACTGATCTACAGTAAAAATTTGGTGTTGATATATTGTCTTACACTATCTAATTATTAATGATAGTTAAATAAATAAGCTTGTTGGTTACAGTGTTATGAATTATATATTTATTTGAATAATATTCTCTATTTTAATTCCATTTTTAGAATGAAAATAACCATCATGACCATTTTAATTATAGCTTGCTTTGTATGTATTGCTTATCTATTGTATTGCTTAATTATAGATAAATCAAGTCCCTTTTTTTCCAGGTCTACCCCAACGAGCGGCACAGTATCCGCTGCCCTGAATCCGGAGAGCACTACGAGATAATGCTGCTGCACTTTCTACAACAACACCTATGAAAAGAGACTTTAGGGGAGAAGTGAAATCTAGTGCCGCTCTGTTGGTCTTTGTCCCCCCCCAACCACCAAATCCCAACACATTTCTGCAACTTCTTCCCCTTTTCTCAAAAAAAAAAAAAAAAAGAAATAGCCACAAGCCGTGCTTTCTCATTTCACATCCCAAATGTATTTTCCTTTTTGCTCCTCCATGTCGTGCCCTTACTCTGTGTCATCCGTGGACTTCCCCGTGTACAAGCTGGAGAACGCTTTACGAGCAGAGATTCGGTGTCTCACCCCGACAGCAGAACAATCTAGAAATATTAGCAGGCAGTGTCACGCTGACTGATGCTCCTCCCTGCAGCCATGATGGTTTTTACCGAACGTTGTCGTGCCCTTCCCTCACCGGTTTTATTCACTTCAGATTGCAGTTCAGGGAAAACTGTAAATCAAAAGCTCTCACACTACCTGTATACGTATAAAATACAGTTTATTACAGATAAACAAAGACGCACTCTCACACTATCACAACATCCAGGAGAGTCTTTACCGTCTGTGTAGAAACGTAGAGGATCAAGTCTCCTTCTATGTCCACTAGTTTTAACTATGTGTTGTTTTGAATAAAATACTTTTATGAATTTTTGTTCTTTTTTTAAATGAGTACTGATTCATGCTGCTCGTTGATTTTATTTTTATTTTTTTTTTGTGCCATTTTCTCCCGTCACGTTGCTCTCAAGATATCAGCTTGCCTTCTTAATACATAATTTATATTTTCCAAAGTACCTCTTGACTCTTGATCATGCTGGTATTTCCTTTTTTACTGCAATAATTGACAACAAGAGGGTGAGCACTGGAGTCTTACATAACAGCTTTGTACCACTGAAATACAATTTGTAAATGATTATGAATAAATGTATTAATCTGTTGCATGCTTTCTTTATCTGCTGATTGAACCTGTTGCAGTTTCTGTATTTTTACCTGCAAGCTGTGATCATCTTCTAAAACACCTTAGAATACGCCCTGATGTGTTTTCCTGTGTTTACGCTCCGAGCCTTTAGAGGCTTACCTGACCTCAGGTGAACCGCTGCTCTGAAGCTGTCAACACAGGTGAATCTTTAGATACCTGTCCATCTGTTCAGTTCTTGTGTGAGAACGGTTGCCAGGCTAAATACTTAAAATTGAAGAAGTATTTCAGATTACTGTTAAAAAAAAAAATCTTTCAAGAACCAATAAAATATATTCAACGGTTTTCTGTTTATGCCCTGGAGATTACAAAGAGACGTTACTGCAAGCCAAAATGGAAAATTTAAAAGACAAAAAAAAAAGTATGCAAAATCATTACACCAAGGTCATGACAGCCATAAAAAGATTTACAGAAAAATATTAAGTTCTGGCTCGTATTCATTTTCAGGACCTTTTATTGGTCTTAAATGATGCCTGAAATAACAGCTGTTTCCCCTTTTATCACATAACTGTCGATGAGTGAAACTGAACTTGGTTCATGTTCATATTCAGAGCAGGCTTGTCCAGTGTTGGCGCTTTAGTTCAACTCCTAGCTGTATAATAATATCTTAAATGCATGCATCTGTGGTACCCGTCTTCTGATGGACCTAGAAAGTTAGAGTTCAGGTTATCAAATGTACGTCCAGTTAATATGTCCTTGTGAGTTCCAGCAGTTCATTTTTGTCCTCTATGGAAGACATGAATCTCAGATGGATATGTGACAGGTATACTGATAGCAAAGTTTTTAAAGCTTTATCTGTTTGTATGTCATCTTTTTTTCTGAGTCTCAGGAAGATATTACACATCAGTCTTAAAAGGTTTTTGTAAATCTTAAACAATCCCTCTTCAGCGAGTTATTTTTAGATCCCTTGTTGTTTGCTTTCACTCCCTGCGGCTACACCTTTACCTCCAGGTTGGTCGGGTGCACACCTAACCGATCATTTGTCATTAAGGTGGATCTTGAACGTGTTGTGAGTGCTCGGGGGATCACTGGATGAAGCACATTAACTGTAAGCTGGTCAAAGAAGTGCAAAGCGGTGCGCTGCAGATTAAAGCTGACACCTGGAAGCCACTGAACTTTGCTTCCATGTAAAATGAGCAGCTGAAGTCTTTCCAAAGCTAAACGACTGTAAGGCCAAAATGATGTGTAGGCCTGTTCCTCTGAAGTTGTCTTTCAGTGTTAAATGTTAATAAAAAAAACCATGTAGAAAATTGAGAATCGTTGTTATATGATACAATAGTGAAAACCTGTATAAAAACAACAACATTGTCCGTTTGATAAAATTCTGTATCATCAAACTATGTTTGTGGATAGGAGTATATACAGTCATGGAAAAAATGATTAGACCACCCTTGTTTTCTTCAGTTTCTTGTTCATTTTAATACCTGGTACAACTAAAGGTACATTTGTTTGGACAAACATAACGATAACCACAAAGATTGCTCATAAGAGTTTTATTTAAGAGCTGATATCTTACCATTTTCCATGGTTTTCTTGATTATAACCTAAATCACTTAAGTTTTTACATCAATAGCTATGGCGTTGTACTGCCAAAAACACTGCTTTTATGCATTCAGTGTTTTCTTTTCTGTCTGTTTTAGTCACATGATGACGTTTAGTGGTACCAGGTATTAAAATGAACAAGAAGTTGTATTACCTCCTGATTTAAGAGCACTCTCGGGGATATTTTAGATTTGCTTCATAAATGATCTCAGATGCTCAAAAGCTCAGCCTCTTTGATGTAATTTTAATCTCATGTATTATCAGATTCAGTGGATATCAGGTCTGGACTGCAGGCAGGTGTTTAGCACCTGGACGCTTCTGCGACAGCCGTTAGGATGAAATGTGAGCAGAAAAGTGGTTTGGCATTGTCCTAGTGAAATAAATAAATAATAAATAAATCCTTCCTAGACAACACACCCACCTGGACGGTAGCACATATCACTGTATCGACATCTTGTCTTTTTCTTTGTGTGGCAGCATCTTTATGTACAAGTTGAAGATACAACTGTAAACCTTTCACTGATTATTATCAGGTGAATTATTCCAGAGCTTCAAATCTTATTTTCAACACAATTTTTTTTTTAAAAAAGTATCAATATCATGAAGTATGTAATTTCTTTTTTTTTTTTAAATAATTGTTGTAATTATGTCATGTGTGTTGGTTCAGTTAAACCCCCCCCCCCCCCCCCCCAGCTTCCTTCCACAGTCAAAAATATGTGTATAAAGGTAATGATGGTTCTGAATTGTAAATGAAAATGAGTACTAATACTACTAATGGGCAAAAAGATTACACAACTGCAATTGTTTTTTCATTTGATGCATCAAAGCGAAGCGATGTGGTGGTTTTATATTTTAAATTATATGCGACTTCTTTTAGTGATTTCCTTGTCTTTAGTTCTATTTTCTCGTGGATGCTTTTGAACTTCTACATATAAACAAACACAGATATAAAGTGTATTTAGTCAGTTTAATTGACTCATTATGGCCAAAATAGTCATCTTTCATCTTAATAAAAAAAAAAACACAACACACAATAAAAAAAACATTATAAATTATCAACAAAAAGCAGCAAAAGTATATTTTTTAAATAACAGAACATTTCATTAAAAAAAAACTCAAGTCAAAGGTAAAAAGACAACAGATCAGTAACAAATATATTTCTGAAAACACAGATGACATTCTTTCAAATATTTACAGAACAATGCTTATCAACAGTCAATATGACTTCATATCATCTCCACAGGAACATGTGAAGAACAGTTTTAGTATAATTTGAATTTGGTGGTAGAAAACACAGTGTGTAGTATAAAAAGATGGAATGGTGTCTAGTATCAGTGTTATAACAGTTTCTGTGAACCTAGTTAACAACAACATATAATTCTACATAAAGTTCTTCAACACAATCATGAGAAAAATTTGTCCTTATTAAGTAAAAAACTTTTTTTTTTTTAACTCTAACCCTTTTTTTTTTTTTTAATTAAGTTAATGTTTAGCCTCCAGCTTTGAGCTTAAAAGGTTTGCTTGATTAAAACTCATTCCTCCATGTATGTCACTAACTCTTTGGCTGTTTGGAGTTAAATATGTTGTCTGCACCCTAAAAAAACAGCCTCCAAACTCAACAACAGCCCACACAGTTGACACCTGCCAGGTGAGGAGTCGCAGCTAGTCGGGAAATGCGTTATGCCTCACAGCGACGGACAAGCTGGGACTCGCTCTGAGATGCTCTCCTGACTGTTCCCTCTCACTTTATGCCAAAACAACATTTCATCAGCATAACGCTATAAAGCTGCAACTCATTTAATGAGGTTTTTTTTTTCTCTTTTATTTCGAGGGACTCTTTACCTCATAAATCATGCACTGAGAAAATAAAAAAAAGCAGTCCGGGATCAGGTTTGCCCTTCCCTCTGGTCTTTTCTTTACCTTTTTCATTGCATCTTTGTTACTTCTATGACTTTGCAGTGGGGGCGATCATCATCATACTGGACTTCAGAGGGTAATAGCGCCCCCTCCAGGTTTTCCAGAATATGCCTTGTTTCCTCTGGTGCCGCTGCTTGGGAGGAGGGCTCTGGAAATACCTGCCGTTTAAGTTTGAGCGACCGCAGTTACTGAACCACCAGCCGCCTGTAACGACAGAATAACTTCAGATCAGCTACAGAACTTTTATAAGCACCGTTTAGAACGTAGTATTCATTATTTCCGCTCACCTGAGAGGTGTTTGGCGCAGTTGATGTCCACTTTGCGGTCGTTGTCGCGGTCACTTGTGGAAAACGGCAGACCGGAAGTGGCGTCCGTCCCCAGGGAGCTCTGCAGGGCGCTGAACGGGCCTAACCTCCCGGACCTGGAGCGAATACTGGGTGTCTTCTCCTCCCAGGATGAAGGGGAAGCTAACAGATGCCAGATCATCCCCCCAGTCTGAGAGCTTGATGGTTGAGGACGTAGCCTCCGTTTTTAGCGACTGAATGGATGTTTTCTAGACCCAACCAGAATTCTCCTGACAAGGACAACAAGAGGAGAAGAAGAAGAAGAAACAAATGATAAGACAAATGCAGCAAATTCAGTTTCAAGATTATCAGTCAGTTAGTTCAGAATTAAAGTTAGAGCCGAATAAAAGTTACCATGTAAACACCTAATTCCATATTCCGAAAATTAAACTTAATTCCGAAGTAAGTGGCTGGTTTATTCCCATTTTAATTCCGCATTAAGTAATTCCGCGGTCATGTTTACACTCATTCCTGTTTGAATTAATTCCCGTCTTTCTGCGCATGCTCGTTCTCTTGCCCGTCTGACGCGATGACGCTTATATTCCGCGCTGGGCTTGTTTTCAAAACGGCATTACGCAGTAAACGGTGTTCAAGAGCAGAGACGATTTATTTAATAAATAGCTTGGAGGAACTGGAAATAATTAAAAGAACAGATGGCAGGAAACATAAAAATTGTGAGCTTTTCAAAGTTGTAGCGGCCAGGTTAAATGAAGGAGGTTTCACAGATAGAGACGCCACCCAGGTCAAAAATAAGTGGAATGATGT
This sequence comes from Hirundichthys speculiger, assembly GCA_018398805.1. Taxonomy (NCBI): domain Eukaryota; kingdom Metazoa; phylum Chordata; class Actinopteri; order Beloniformes; family Exocoetidae; genus Hirundichthys; species Hirundichthys speculiger. Next base: position 693,798 of record JAGFBZ010000844.1, on the reverse strand, counting down.
TGCTAATCGAGTTAGCTAAGTTTGTTTTCTTCCGGTAGACGTAAAGACGTCCGCCCCCCCCATCCAATCAGAACCCTTCCCAACCCCCAGACCTAAAGCGGAGTTGGATAAAGCTGAACAAACGTGTTTTCCATGTAAACCTTAATTCGGAATTACTATTTCCATGTAAACTCGAAGGAAAATAGTTTAAAATATTTCCGAATTAAAAAACATCACGTAACCGCAGCCAGTGATAAACATTTTAGGAGCGTCTGATGCAGTGGAAGTAACAGATAGTGACAACTACAATCAATCCTGAACCAAGCAGCGAGCGCTAGACTGTGAGAGTGTAAAGAGCATTTACCATTCAGGCTGCCAAAACCTTTCTCGTAAGCCTTCCACGGCTGGTCAAAGTTCACGGAGCCATCTTGACGCCTTTGGATGACGGTCCATCCACCGTCTGGATAGAGACACGGAGACGTTGATCATAACGTACCGAAACACGTAAAACAGCAGATTTAAAACCGGAGGATCCTTCGCTCCTCTTACCGGTCATCATCTCACAGAAGACATCGAACGGTCCTGAGTTTACTGGCTGGATGGTGTAGATCCCACTGGTGGTTTCTCCTCTCAGGAACAGTTCATGACAGTCGACTGCCGTCCCTGGAAGATCAATAATCAGTCTGATCAACGATCCTCTGGGATACTTCCCATCATGCATTTACATTTTGTGTTTTTCTGCAGCAACAGAAAACCATTTGTTTATTCAAGTCATCGAAATATCCTATGTTTCTGTTTATCTTTTGCTTTTTTTTTTTCTTTTAGGTAATTTTAGACACTGTGACGTCTTATCCTAAAGTGGAATTTCTGAATCTGGACTTGTTTACTCCACCATATGTTCATAAGTAGGTCATTCACCGTTAGGGAACCTGACAGCAACAGGCTCCTCTGCACTGTGGCGGCCATGTTAGCACACTTAAGGTAGAAATATGCACCTGATAAACCTTCTTGATCCAGTTGTATAAAGGTGTGCTAAATAAATAAATAAATAAATGTTTTCCTTGGTTCTAAAATGACCTTTCCCCCAGTTCTCCCTCTACATCTGCTTGGCCTTCCAGCCTATTGAGTTACTGGTCTACACTCTATCTCCCCCCTGCACCCCCCCCCCCCTTCTCCATGTCTCTGTTATCCCCATCCCATTTAGCGAGTCATACCTCCTGCACGTGCACAGCAGCCAGCCGGTGACGTAGATGTGCGTGGCTGCTGCATGCATGTGGAGTGATCGCTCTGTGGCATGGGGGGTGGGGGGGGGGGGGGGGGGGGGGATGGGGTCTGTTTTGTTGTAGTGGAGGACTCCCAGGTCCAGCTTGAGCTGTCATTTCTCTGATGAAGTGCAAAACTAAAAGCACTTTTTCTTTGTGCAATTGAATATCTCAGCAAAACTTTAAAAAATGCATTAAAAAAAACTTTATTAATGCTTTTGCTTGGTTAGCTGTAACTGAAAAGGTCACCAGCTCATCAAGGAACAGGGATATCTTATTTATGAGTTTAAACTAGAGGAGTAAACTGTGGATGGCTACAGTTAAAGGTTCAAGGGGTTTCCCAGAACTTTAAAACACTTCTTTACTCATTATTCATTACAATGGGACAGAGGGAGGAGAGGTTGGTGCAGGGATGGGGGAGGAGATGATGCCAAGAGAGGAGAATGATGGTTGTCACAGAGAGGGGGGGGGGGGAGGCCATTATTTTCAAAACAGTGGAGGAAATCTCTAAAGATTTCAGGGATTAAATTGATCCCTTTCTCCATGTTCCCTGTTGATAGTGTAAGAGTTATCAATGAAACCACTGCATACACAATGTGCAAAGGCCTCTCAACCCTAACATCTGCAGGTTTTCCAGAACTTACCAGGTAGAAATCCTGTAAAGATGTTTGTCTCTGAATTAATGCTCTTAAAACAGTGAAAGTGAAATTTCTCCCAGTTAAAACTTGTTATTTTCCCCCTCATTCCTGAAATCCTGCTGACGTCAGAGCTTTGTGGCATTATTGTGATTTGTATTGGCTGATGGGACCTCAAACCTTCCCTCAGCCAGATTCACCTTTCACCTAGTTTATGTCTGCATTGCATTTTGACTTTAAATGTAATATAATCCAGTTGAAATTATTTCTAGTTATAAGAATTTACTTAATCGGTGTGCACGATGTGCGTTATCTTTTTGACGTAGCCAACTTTAAAACTGAACAATTATATAATGATACCAAAATGCAATGGGTCAAGTTAAAAAACGAAAAAAGTAATAAATAAATAAATAAATACGCACTCTGGATCAGACTAGTCATTCAGGTGGCTGAACATTTTCAATTATTAATTCAGTGATTATCAATCTAAACTAGTTTGAGAATATAAACCAGTTAGGAACATTTATTCTTAACACTTAAATCATTTTCTAACCCATTCAGTGATAAACAGCCATCAGGCTGAATCGCTTTGAGCCTAAAGGGCACTTTGAAAAGTCCACCTGGTGATATTTCTGGCGCCGCGCTCAGCGGAGTCCCAATGATTAGATTCCCTGACTTTAATTGCAAGTGATTTAAGCTCCTTTATGGCCTCGCTTAACAGATGGTTCACCACATTTGGCGCCAGATTTTGTCCAGTCCACTTAAGTCAGTGTCAGGAAGGGATTTTTGACACTATTCGACTTCACCTACCGATTGGCGAGTCTTGTTGCTCCTCTGCGCGTCTCTCCGCTGCGCTGTCGGGGAGGCTGCTGCTCCCTGCTGTTTTGACTGCTGGATCTAAAAAAATAATAATTAAAAAAGAAATGTATAAAAAGAATATAAATGTAAATATAACAGTTGCGCCGATTAAGGGTGGAGTTTAAGTGCAGCTCTGTGCTTGAATAAAACTCACCTGACTCTGCAGCGTCCGGATGCGCACGTTCTGCTTATCAAGCTTCTCCTGCTGGAGTCTGATGCGCTCCATCAGGTCATCAATGCGTCTGCTCTGAGCTTCCAGCATGAGCTGACAGGAAAATAACAGAGTATCACACTTTTAGTCTTTTAACACATTAGAATATCTGTGCGTAAAATGGAAACCGGCACTAACAGAAATCAAAGAACCAACACGTGTCTCTGGGACTTATTCTAGTAAGAAGACGCCATTTTCACGAGCCCATTCAAGTTTACTGCAGGCCTTTAGTGTTCAGGTTATGTAACGTCACAGCTACAAAGAGTTATTCACACATTCTTGCAGTTGATGCTCGCAGATCTCTTTGTCAGCCTCTTTGCACGTACGGCACGCGCGCTCCTTTCATTAGCACCAGCTGTTAGTTACCAACCATTTCACTTTCTCAAACTCCGTGTTTTGATTTAGTGGAGGTTAGGTGCAAATTTTGTAAATCCACAGATTTGAATGTTAGCTTTGACCAGTGCAACAAAACTTTGCACTTTGTGGAAAAAGATGCAAATTCAAAGAGTGAGCATGTGCGTAAAATGTTGTGGAAAACCAAATTTTCCTGCCAGAGCCCTTATCATGACGTGCATTTACTTTTTACTTTCCTCGACCAAAGATCCCCCCCCCTCCCCCCTCCCTCAGATACAAGCCCTTTCATGCTCACCTGGATGTTGCGCGCATCGCTCAGGTTCTTTGCAGCCGCGTTCATGTCAGGCAGCACCATGTCTCCTTGCAGCATGCTGTCCACCCTCTCCTCCAGCCGGCTCATCCTCTCTCCCATCGTCCTCCTCTCGTGTCTCATCTCCTCTGCCTTGTCCCTCAGCTCGGCCGTGACATTCAGCAGCTGTCCCTCCCTGTCCTCCAGTCCTCGGGCGCGCGCCTTCAGGGCTTCCCCCTCCGCTCGCACCCTCTGACTCTCCTTCCCCAACTCCGTCACAGTGCGGTTGAAGACCTTGAGCTTGCTGAAAATGTCCCTCATCTGGACCTTGGTTTTGTCCACATGCTCCTTGAGCCCCTGGCCCAGCTGCAGCAGGCCATGGGCAATCACGTTCACGTCATCCCACGCTGCGTACTGGACGTGCTTCTCCTTGGCAGCAGCACCAGAGGGTGAGGCTCCTTTCCTCTCAAAAGGAAAAGCTGTGGCCACGAACAGCACCAGACAGAGAGTCAGAGCTGCCAAACTGGTCTTCATTGCTGCTGTCGGTCTAAATGGCTGAAATCTTCGCTTCAAGCTGCGTTTTCTTGTTGCAGAAGAGTTCTGTTTTCTGTCTGTCTGGATCTGAGAGATAAGGTTCCCGGATAAACAGCCGCAGCTCTACTGTTATATAGTTTCACAGCCTGCGAGTCTAAGCTGTAAACTGCCTGCTATTGGCCAGCTGAGCAGAAGGAGGAGTGCAGTTACTCAGGTTTCTGTTCCTCCTCCACCAGCTATTCATGTCCGAGGCTGAGGAGGGACATGATACAGAGATAACTATCTAACATCTGCATTATTTACAGATGAAACCTAACCAGCTGTGAAACAAAAGTCTTCATTCATTCACAAGTTTTCATAAAACAATACTGAGGTGAACACATCTGATGTTTGCTAAAAGGCTAATTAATCAATTAATCAATGTTGGATGAAAACAAAAACAGGAGCCAGAACATTTTCATACATAAAACAGTTCACTTACCTCCTAACAAGGGATTTTAAATGTCAGAAAATATTTTTTTTTTTAAAAAAACTACGATGATTTGGGGTGTAAAAAAAACAAAAACCAAAAAAAACAAAACTCATCAATAAAGTGCAAGTACCAAATACTATCATGCTCGACAGACAACACACACAAGTCAGGGATAAAACCCGTATATTTACGGAGACATCCCATAAATCCCTGGGGCCTGATCTGAGCCTTATGTTAGTGGCGATGTTTCTGCATTTATTAAAACTCATCTTGATAAAATCACTTTAATATCACTTTAATATGGAGATTGAGTTTAGGCTTCAGTTATGTGCTTTTATTTTGGTGAATAAGAAGGTAAAGTTGTGTCCTGTGACGGACTGGTGACCTCCCAGGATCTAGCCCAGTCCAGTGGCATCTCCAGCAGGTCCCAGTAAATGAGACTGAAGTGGGTGGATGAATGGGATGGATGGATGGATGGATGGATGGATGGATGGATGGATGGATGGATGGATGGATGGATGGATGGATGGATGGATGGATGGATGTGAATGAAGATGCTCCATGAATGAGTGTGAGATTAGAATTAAAGTCAAGTTAGGGACTCTTAATAGTGTGCAATTATGAGTGTATGCAGTGAATAATAATAATAATGATAATAAAAACAACAGAAGTGCATTTTTAATTGTTTAAACTTAATTAGTATTAACACAATCACAAGTCTTCACCAGAGTGAAGTATAAACTGCAAGCACTTTGTCATGAAATAGATAATTCAGATAACTCTAATTAGGGACATTAGAGAGTTTTTCTAATATTTTATTAATCAACCAACTGTTTCCAAATTGAAAAAAAAGATGTATTCCTTTTTTTTTTTTCTAAAATTTTAAATGTTATTTAATTATTTAATTTATTGACTAACCATTCTTAAGACCAGCAAAATGGAAAAACGTTTAGCTTCCATTTAAATGAGACTGAAAATCAAGATTTGTTTATATTTCTAAAGCTGGAAGCAGATAAAGACATGTATTATTGTTAAAACAAATTAGAACCATTTGTTTTAAATAGCTCTATTATTCTTTAATCAATTAATTGCATCAAATACAGTGAACCAGTGTGACTGTGCAGCTTCTGTATGAGGATTTCTTCATCATCTCCTCATCATCAGGAGGGCGGTGTTGGTGCTCCTCTGTAAAGATCTAGTTTTTTTTTACGGGGGACAGTGAGAATTTTAGTGAGAATTAGGGGAAAGTTCAGTGAACAGAGTCACAGCTGGAGGATTTTCTAACTCTCTGTCGACCCACACACACAAAAGCTTTGTTAACCCTGTCCTGCCCGCAGTCTGGGCGAAGTAGGTGAAAGGTCACTGGGAGACCGCAGACAATACTGGGATTGAGATGGGAAACTCAACCTCCTCATTCATGTCTGTAGACTGTAACAGAAATGCTTTATTTTCATGAAAAAAAATCACTGTTCCAGTAAAAAAGTAGTCATTTATTTGATTGTGAATCTGGCTAACAGCCACATTTACCTTTTATGTATTTATTTATAATGATAGTGATTCAGACGTTGTATACGTGTGGAGCAGAAACACACAGGGTTACGACACTAACTTGTTTAAGGTTGATTTTATGATGGGTCATGGTCATAATAGATGCTATCTCTCTTACACAACAGGGATGCAAACATGGCTGTACAGTTAGAGTGTATGTGAACATACTTATTGGATTGATTTTTTTACTTTAACGGCAGACCAACGACCCCTCTGATGTTTCTTTTGCCAAACATTAGAAGTCATTTGAATGCAGTCGTTTAAGTAAGTTTCAACCACGGTTTGGATCTTCATGTAAAAAAAAATGACACGGCAGGTTTGGAAATTTGAGTTGAAATTCTGCTTTCAGATACTCAGATGTCATAAAAGGTAAATATTTGTTCAGATCATCTGAAGCGTCACAAATTGTGATGGTAGAGTAAAAAAGGATAGTTTATGTTGCCTAGCGATGTCCTTAACAACAGCTATTGACATGCCGCACACTTGTGCTTGTTCTGTTTCTACTAGTGTGTTATATCTTATAAGATCATCTGTTTTGTAGGTGAATTTTCATCTGAACTGTAATTAAAACTGTGGTTAAAAAAGTATGAAGTAGAATTTTCTTGTTTAAAGGAATTATTGAAGAATTGCATCAGCTGGACATTTTGAGCTGACGGTTTATTTCAGACTGAAACACTGAACTGAATAAACATTGGTCTCATTTATTCATTTATTTAATGTCTGTGAGAACGTCTGAGGTTTGTAGGAATCTGTCTCCTCTAAACCGCGTTCATGAAGCTTATGAAACTGATCATCACCGGATACAGATGTCACCACAGCTGCTTATTCAATTTACCAGACTGTCCACTCCCATCTGTAGTCAGCACAGTGACCTTTTACCCAGATTCCACACGCAGAACATCTGTAAATCCCAGCGCAATTTAGTCATCTACAAGGGAATTGAAAGAAGAAGAAGAAGAAAAAAGGGAAAAGAAAAAAAAAAACCGGTGTTGGAGGCATTAAAAGCCTCTGGTTCTCATGGTTAGACAACGATCTCTGATCTTTTCCATTTTTGGCTCTTTCATCAGTTATATTTGCAGATTTTCCCACTTTTGCTCGCCAGAAAGACATTTCAGAATACAGATGAGCTTCATTTTGATCATCAAACACAAGAATGAAAGAAAATAGTAAAAAAAAAAAAGTCATCTTTGTTAAATGTCTTACCTTTGAGATTACATATTTAGAATCGTAACTTTTCCAGTTACCAAACAGTTTACGTGAATAATCATAAAATGTCCACAGAGAGCTGTGATCTTTTCAGCTGACTTCACAGTTAGTGAATTAAGCTAAGCTACAGTGAGATGAATCTTTAAGAGCAGCAGGTATAAACTCAGTTGATGAAATTATGTAGGGTTTATTTTTTTCCTTTAGTCAGGTGTGGTTCATAGATTCGTTTTTAATTGTCAAGTCTTTGCACTTAAATGTTCAGGTAAACCATGTCAGATTGATTGCAGTAAAAACAATATTAAGGCCTGAAATAATCTTTGTAGTCTAGTCATAATTGGTTTAGATTCTATTTGTTTAAACTTAATTGCATCAGTGCTTTCACTGCTGATGAAAATGAAATATAGAACCAGAGCCACTGTATTACAGAGAAGATTAAAGCTTAAAAAAGCAAAAACCTGCTTACAGATACACTTGATTCATCCTCACCCATTCATTTCTCATATTCTTCATCTTCATATTCTTCATTTCTCTTATATGACAGCAGCCAGAAGACTCAGTGCTGCCCCCCAGTGGCCCGTTGTTGCATGAGTTAAGCCTTGAGTCATGTTCATTTGTCCAGGAGGCCCAGTTGTGACTGTTTAACCATCACTGTACCTGCGTATGCAGCTGTGTCCAATGTGTAGTGTTTTTTTTTCTTTTTCTTTTCAATGTACACTAGATTGCCAAAAGTAATCTCTCACCTGCCTTGACTCACATATGAGCTTTAGTTCATCCGATTCCTAATCAATATGACGTGGCTCCAGCCTTTACTGCTAGAACAGCTTCATCTCTCCTGGAAAGGCTGTCCACGAGGTTTAGGAGTGTGTTTATACACCTGTGGTCATGAAAGTGATTGAAACACCTGATTCTGATCATTTGGATGGGTTGGATGAATATTTTTGGCAATAAAGTGTCTGACTTGCTTTACAGCAGCTCGGTTAGCTGCTACAGGCAGCGAGAAACTTCCCTTCAGGAGTTCAGCATGTTCCCTCGTCTGCGGTTTGAGAGACTCGTTAACTTTCCGCCAAAAAGGCTTCTGCCTTTAAGCGAACTTTAAATTGTTATATTATCTTAATTGTTCACATTAAGTGTTTCTCTTTTCATTTAAAAAGCATTTATGACAGACAGCGTGTTATGTAAGAGAAAATAATGCATAATTACTATCTATGTATTCCAGTTTGTGATTTGTTGGGGAACTGACCACAGAGTTTAATTAATATAAACTAACTTGTGTTTTGTTTTTCTGCAGTGTGATGTGCACATCAACAAAGACTCATCCAGGTGTCTCTTTCTACCTTCTTTACATCACCTGCTGAACTTCCACATGCGCAGACACGTGCACATCAATGTGTTCCTGGTAATTCCCTTCAACCTGTCAGACCAGTCATAAGAACTCTCATCATTTGACAACATGGATACATCTTTATACTTGAACTTAGGGGTCCACCATAACTATCGGACCGATAACTATCGGGCCGATAACAGGAAATTATGACGTCATCCTGATAAGTCCGATATCACGACGAATATCCCGATAACATATATATTTCTGTCAACACAGCAGTGTCTCGCTCCCTCTGAGTCTTAAATGACCGGCAGTGAATGTTATGTTCAAGTGACGTCGGCATAATCAGAAAAACGATTACTCAATAAGGAAAATCAAGAATACCCCCTCATGCCAGAAAACAACTCGTTAACTCGGTCATAATTTTAGTAGTTGCTAACTTAAAGGAGCTGTATGTAAGAAGATTAATAAAACGAATCATAAAATGACCCTGATATGTCAAAAGACATTTAAAAATCATGTTCATTTCAAAATACTTATGTCACTGACAACAGCACTCAAGCCAGGATATTCCCTTTTAAAAAGAGGACTTGAGGGCTGCAAGTCTTGTTTTTGTTGTCATTTCGTGTTTTGGCCTGAAGCTCCACCCTCCACCGATCTCCCAATCACGAAGTCAGTAGTGTTTCGGCATCCGGGTTGCCAGCTCCGCTCTCATTATCGCAGCAGCCGCTTCGAACGTGTTGGATGCGAAAATGGCTAGTTTACCAAAACAAAAAAGACCTCGTTATGAATCCGAGTTACGTCGTGACAAGGTCCGAAATAAAACAAGGATTTGTATAGGAGATGCTTTTGATAGATGGAGACGGCTGAAAGCGGAGAAGAATTTGAAGACAGACGCCAACGTTGCAGATTTTCTCCTGGACAGGTAAGATTCATAGCTAAATGTTTGGCTAACGCTAATTTACTTGGGCAAGGTAACAGAACAAGGTAACAAAGAAATTTCAGTATTCACTACGTCGGAGTATTCACTAGTTAAACAAAGTTATGCATGTGCGTGCACAGTAACGCTAGCGCATAACGTTATGGAGCAGGTGGGTCATCGAATTGAAAAGGTAAATAATTATTATTTAGAATATAAAAACGGTGACTGATATTGCTAACAATAGCAATGTAACGTTAGGCTAATAAGCGGAGCCCGTCAGTCATCGTGCCGTGGAAAACATTAGCATGGCCATGGTAATGTGAAACCTCATTGAGTTAGTAGTCTAACGTTACCACGGTAAAAACCATTTCTTTATTCATTCTTTGCATATATTGTGTATTACACGTGCTGCAAATTGACCCATCTGACCATTGCTAACGTCAGTTATTAGTGTCAGTCTTTTCTGATGGAACTGATAAAAAACGTTAGCCATTGATGACGAATGCAGACGTAATTTTCCCCGCATTATCTTTGGTTAGACCAGTGGTTCCCAAACGGTGTGCCGAGGCACACCAGTGTGCCTTGAGACAAGTGCGGGTGTGCCGTGGGATTTTGGGACAACCATACAGTATATTGTTATTGCAATATACAATTACAGAAAAGTAATTATTTTTTAATTTACTATAGGCCTATCACTACTTTGTATGAACTCATTTAATATTACGGAGGCAAGCTCACAATTCTTAAACAAAAACCCTCAAAGAGAACTGCATATTTCGCTGATCAGGCAGTTGCGCAGGTGGGAAATATATGACTGTGACACATCAAGACATCCAACGTAAACACACATAACGAGAGGGAAAATGGAGCGCTTTCTGTGCAGAGCAAACCATCAACCACCAGTGCAGAGGCTGCCGACAACCCACCGAAAGAAAAGAGAAAAAACTGTCAACAGACAGTATCACCTAACCCTAACCCTAGTATTCAATTTTGTGACATGTCTGGGTTAAATGGGTGTGTTGCTGCTTTGATGAAGCCTAAATTGATTAAGTTTCAAATTAATTGTTGAAATATTTCATTTATAAATATTTCATGAGCAATATAGTTGTCTTTGTCATATTTAATTTTATATTAGTAAACAATTATCCACATTTACAGATTTTTTCATAATATGAGTGATGAGTGAACACGTGCTATTTGGGTGTGCCTTGAGATTTTTACTTGTCCTTTGGTGCGCCTTGGGCACAAAAAGTTTGGGAACCACTGGGTTAGACGCTAGTCTGTGGTAAATGTGTTGGTTGTTGCATATTATGGTAAATGTGTTAGTGTTCCATAATTATGACTAAAACGCTTGTGTCTTCAGCTGTTATGGCCCAAGCACTTCAACCCCAAGTAAAAGGCAGTGGGAAGAAGCACCACCTGACTGCACCATCACTTTCCAGTATTGGACATGCATCTCGTCTGAAACGCTTTCAAATCGGTCAGTGATCAGTGCCACGTTGTTTTCATTTTCATTTCATATTTGGAAGCATTTTTTGTCTAAAACAACTAAACTATTTATAGAGAAGACGTGCCACCTACAGAGGAAGCATTGGAAGATGAGGAGTGCACCATGGATGCCTCAGAAGTTCTAGAGGAGAGGTATATAAATACTCTCAAGCTTTCGAATTTGTCTAAATATAAGAAATTATGTTGAACATGTACATTGTGACCGCATTGTGATTGTTTTCTTTTATCTACAGAACATGAGCATCCAGGATGCTGAAACCCCGCTCATGAATGAACAGGAGATAAATGACCTAATGAACAGTGTGTAAGTTCAACTGGTTTGACTTTTGACTGTATAGTGTGTAACAAGATGTTCTGCTGTGTATTAACCATTATAATTTTCTATCAAATTTGACAGAATTGATTGGGGTGACAGTGAAGGTGTTAGCAGGGATGAGGATGAGGAGATTGAAGCAGATGACAGTGAAGATGAAGACTATGTCCCTCGTATTTGTATTCGGTATGTTAACAATGGATTCTCATAGAAAGTGCCACACAAATTATTCACATTACATCCTCAGACATTCATTCAATGAAATACGTAAACACAAAAGATGAGTGCTTTATAGAATTCCTGGTCTCCGTAGTACAGCCATGAATGCTGACCTCAACGATAACCACCTCTCTGCATTTGCTGTTTTTGTTTTATTAGGTTTTATTATTATTTGTTTATTAGGCTCCATCTTGGGGCCACTGCTGTTCAACATCTACATGCTCCCACTCGCTCAAATTAGGTCTCCCTAAAAAGACCATCAGACAGCTGCAGTTAGTCCAGAACCTGCTGCTCCAGTCCTCACTAACACCAGGAAACTGGATCATATGACTCCAGTCCTCAGGTCTTTACACTGGCTTCCTGTTTGTCAAAGAATTGACTTCTAAATCCTGCTGTTAGTTTACAAAGCACTGAATGGTTTAGGGCCAAAATACATTCAGGATCTCCTGGTTGGTTCTGAACCCACCAGATCCCTCAGGTCATCAGGTTCAAGTCTACTTTCTGTTCCCAGAGTCAGAAATAAACACGGAGAGGCAGCGTTTAGTTTTTATGCTCCTCAAATGTGGAACAAACTCCCAGAAACCTGCAGGTCTGCTGACACTCTCAGCAGTTTTAAATCAAGGTTAAAAACTTTTTTATTTGCCACATTTTATCATAATAATTAACTTTTATTTCATGCATTTTATCTGCATTTTTAGTTCCTAAATCAAAAATAACTGTTGATTAACTTTTTGCATTTTTATTATTATTTTATCTTTTTATTTCCTCCTGTTTTAATGTAATTCTTATGTACAGCACCTTGAATTGTCTTGTACATGAAATGTGCTATACAAATAAACTTGCCTTGCCTTGCCTATTCATCCGATTGTCTTTCTATCTGCAATTGACAAATATGTCTTTAGGTTGGGTGGAGCATTGCAGGCACCTCCTGCCTTGACAATTTGCCGGTGATAGATGCCAGTGAGACTGTTCATGACATCCCGGATGTAGAGCCTCCATCAGTCGCCTTACCTCCTCTTCAACTTAACTCCTGCGCACCCAAGTCAGGAGAGGTCTTGGTAGGTAGAATACCAGTTTATTTCTTTTGCATCTGCGGCTACATACCACACACCAAGTTAGATGTAATGCATATTACATTTAATTTTTAAAATAATCTAATTTCTGTTTTTATTTTGCTCTCCTCAGTGTCAGCATTCCAGAGTGAAGACCAGTGAAACCCGTTTCCAGAGCCTCTCAGCCCTTGTCATTTCCATTTTCTGCCACCAGCTGCTTTTAAACCATTTCATAAAGTTTCCACAGTACAGAGCAGCTAATTGTTCAATAGTTATTTATACTATTTATACTGTTTATCCCTCGTTTTATTTATTTATTTATTTTTTTACTGTTCCTCTATATCGTAAATAGCAAAGCATTGTTATTATAAATAAACTTTTTTTATTGAACAAGGAAGAAGGCTCTTTACAAACTTGGAACAAAAAAAACAATTTGTAAAAACAAAGTATATACAACAAGTAACTTCAAGTAAACTGGAGTCGGTAAAGTTTGTTCAAATTGTGGGTAGAAAGCCAGAGTACTGGCCTTGAGGGTATTTGTCCCTTATTCTCCAAATGCAGCAGCTGGGGATAACACGACGGTTACCCTGGCCCAGTGATCCATGCTGCCAAAAGGTGTACTGCCGATAAGCAGCATATCTAAACTGCCTATTATCATCACCTGGCTCTGTAACTTCTGCTACCACCAACACATCATTCCTGTAGTCTCTGTGGATACGCAAATAGCCATCTTCCAAGCAGTAAAGCTCGAAATGAGGCAATTTGCTTATGCGGTGCTCAGGCCCCTGGCCACAGCATTTCCTTTCTGCATCTGTGGCCACCTCCCTGCAGTTCCCACAGGTACACCATGGAAGAGCAGCTGCAGGTGGGAGAGTGGTGCTGTCCACTGGAGGCAGGGCATCAAAAACCAATCCAGGGTTCCGGGAGAAGATCCGGGTTGCTAGTGCTCGTAGCCCCATTTCACTCATGTTTTGAATGAGTTCCTAAGTAAACAAACCACAAAATAGCATTTGGCATTTACATTTGATTAAAACTACATAAGATGCTGACATAGATACAGATGGTGATATTACAAGTCATAATTTTACTGCCCAGCTCTCATCAGCCTCAAGAGAGGGTACCTCAAAAGTGAGGTCTAAATCAGGCTGAAACAAGTGAGAGCAGTACAAGCAAAGATCATCTGGTACAAGTGCTAGGCTACCTTGACATAAACGTGTGTTCTAAGCATATTCTATCTTTTAGCCTGTGCAATAATTTAGTGTTAGTTTAGAAGTATCAGGCGTAATTCCACGGCAACATCCTCAATACCAAAAGCGCATAATTTTGTCAACATACATGGAACTTTTGGACGTGTTTTTGATTCAAATTCTACACGTCATGTAATTTTTCATATAGCCTGATGTATTTTAGGAAAATTACCCTCGACTTTACATGTGGTATTGTCGACGTTACAAGTTACCATCGATATGAGCCTATAGTGTTTCCAACCAAACACTAAATTACTGCATAGCCCAAAATTAGAATTTGCATGGATTTTTCAAATGCGTTCATAAAAAGCTTTACATCGCAACACTAGCCTAATAAAGACATTTTTAACAGGGTAACTAACTGAAAACTTATGCTCCGACTGAAATGTGGTAACATTTACGATTCTATTTGGCTAATCGCCATTAGTAAATTTTGCAGTACATTATTACTTCGCAAAAGATGTTTCATAAAGCATTAAATATAATTAACAGAAAATAAACTTACTGTGTAGGACTCGTCGCATGGCAGCCTACGTTCCTGCTGCATTCTGCAGCCGACCTGGCAACCTCTGGTCGGGGAGGAGGGGGAGGGTACACGCCGCTCAACAGTATTTTGAAAGTGACTGCAGTACCAGTTTTGGCCATAATCTTACAAACGGCTCCTTTAAATTGATATTTGCAGTATTTTCCCTCATGTTACACATAAAAAAAGAAAAAAAATAGAAAAGGCTGAAAGAACGACTAGCAAACGAGGAAACATCAGAATTTACGTTACACCTTGAATGCAGCCTGCAGCACAGCGCTGATCACAACAAACATGGCGGCGTGGAACTTCGTTAACGTTTCAGAAGAAGATAGTTTGGTGGTTATTTGTGACGAATCCTCTGAGTGAATTCTACGAGGAGGGAAGCACAAGCTTTAATACGTAAAACCTGATCAGCCACCTACAACATAACAATCACTTCCATGGAGTTTTGAAATCGCGCTAACGCGAGCTAACGGAGGCTAACGGAGGCTAACGCTAACGTGCGCAAGCCAGCAGCAGTCTGTCCTCCCCTCATTCCTCTCATCTAAAGCTTCCATGAGATTAAAAAATAAAAAAACAAAAACTACTGAACCTCATTTACTTTAATTAAAGGTATTAATTTAAATTGAACCACAAGCCAAAATCCTTTAAATGTTAATCTTTTTCAGTTTGTAATTTTGATGCATGTATTTCCATCAGTTCAAGGAGCCTTTATTTTTTTATATCAGTCAGTAATGAACCTTATTTAAGTTAATGTGAGATATCAAATAGGTTTGTTTGATAGCTTTAAGAAAATGTTTGAGAAGCTTGCCAATAGTTTTTAAATGGAAAAAAATAAATATCTTCATTTAAAAAGTCAAAACTATTTTTGGTTTTGTTCATAGTATTGATGAAATGATCTTAGGTATAAGTGTGTGTTATTGGTATCGGTCTTTAGGAGCTGAAAGTTATCGGTTATTGGTATTGGTTTTAAAAAACAGTTATCGTGCATCCCTACTTGAACTGGATGCATACATGAGTTATTTTACTACATTGTGAGGTAATGTGGGGTTCAGAGTCCTTCCCAGGTTCGCTTTGACACATGAATCCAGCAACCTTTCTGTCCCCACACTGATCCACACACATGCATATAAAATCTTTTTAATGTTAGATTTCTAGATGTCGTGTCATAGATTAAATGACTGTAACAGCTGGCAGGAAATGCCGTGTTACAGTCCGGCAGTTGTAAATATAGATTGACAGTAGGTCAACTAAAGCTGCAGGAATTTACAGAACATGCTGTCCCAGTAAGACTGGAAATAGAACCGGTCTTAAAAGTTGGCATTTTATCAAAATCAACAGTAGAAAAACACCAGATGGGCTTTTTATAAAAGACTGGGACAGTTGAGTGACAGCTACCAGCTGATCCCTCCTACATGCACGCCCTTTTTGGACAGGAACACCAGAGTTGCACAACTGTTGAGAAAAAAAAGGACCTACATGACTTTTTGAGTCTGCAGATTATATGAGACACCAAAGAAGCAATGACAGAATATTAGATGATTTAGAGGCTGCTTTTTATACAAGATTCACTGAAGAAGAATATATATATACTTTATGGGCAACAGTGAACTAATCTTTTCCATTAAATGGTCAAATGTCTGTTTCAACATCTGATATGTTCTTTATGTTATACTGGGAATAAAATACGGGTTGATGAGATTTGCAAAGTAGTGCACTCTAATTTTATTTCCGTTTTACAATGCATCCAAATGTCTATAAATCTCTTTCTATGTATTTATTCAGTGTTTATATTGTTGAAATTTCACTGTTGAGAACATAAAGGGTTAATGTGGGGC
>JAGFBZ010000844.1:0-72500 GCA_018398805.1 Hirundichthys speculiger | reverse complement strand
CACAATGTTGTGTAAGAATCTTTTTCATTATTATTTTCCATAATGTAGTTTTCTGATTGTAATATATAATAAATTCTTTATCATTTCCCTTTAGAATTCCAAAATATCTAATATTTAACAAATATTAGATTGTATAGTGAGTGAAATTAGCTAAGATTAATATGGAGCAAAAAGTGATTGTGGAGTGCTGAATTTAAGCTGTAATATCCTAAATCAGCTTTAATATGAACAATTATTAATTGTTTCACAGGTGCTGCAGTGTCGAGTAAAATGTGCATCAGTGACAACGAACAACAGACTCTGGACAAATACATAGAGTTCACAATAATGCAGCATAACTATTTAATGTTACCTGTGTTCTGTATGAATGTCAGACTAAGTAGCAGATGGAGACACTGGGAACGACTCTGAAGTTTGAGACTGGACCATCTAAGTCCAATCAGATGAAATAAATAAGATTTGATAGCAGAATCATTTTGAAGGCAGATTGGGTTTCTCTCCCACTCACATACTGTATATCTAATCTATATGCGTGTGTTAATGTTAGATTTCACCTTTGTTTGGTTAAACATATCTTGGGTTTCTGTACTTTCAATGCTGCCTCTTTTTGTCGTTTTTTATATTCTATATTTTTTTGTTGCTTTTCCGAAAAGAAAAGCTGATACCTCAAAAAAATAAACGAATACATTTTCAAAACTAATTTTGTTTCTAGAAGTCTTTTGGCTCTTTTTTAGACAACATGGCATCAATAACAATGAATGGATAAAGTCATGTGACAAAAAACAGAGAAATAAATGAAATGGGACGAATCCAGTAGTAGCATGTGTCATAAATTAAACTAAAGGTTTTTGACTGCTATTATTTCTTCTATGATTTATTTTGCTGAGCTCCTGTATATTGTTATTCTTATATATTTAATTCTTGGTAAGGTGTAGTATTTCAAGTGTTAATTTACTTATTTTATATGTAGAGTATTGTTGTTTTTATAGGATGGAGCACAGCAACGAAAGAATTTCCCGCAAGGGATTAATAAAGTATTTTCAATTCAATTCAATTCAATATGTGTAGTGTTCATGCTTCATCTAGAGGAGCTAAAAGAGGTCATTAAAGATCAAATTAAAGGTCGGTTAAAGAAGAAATGTCTGCCAGTTACAGCTACAGTAGTCATGCAAGTTTAAAGCTTTATAAGTAAATAAAAAAAAACAGGTGAAGCTGTGCCAAAACATGTTATTACGTGTGCAAAAGCACAGGTATGTGAAATAGCAGCACTGCTCAGCCAGCATTCATGTAATAAATCAAACATGGGTTTGACTGCAGACTCCAGTTCAAGTGACAGATATATATATCATATATCATTGGGCTTTTCACAAAGTATTTCTCTCTTATGAACATATGTGACCACACAGGGGCAACCTTTCTCTCTCTCGATTGTTATTAACCACTGTGAAATAATCCATAACACATCTGTGTGTTTAATCCCTGTTCTGCATGTGTCCTGTGTTTTATCATCTTTAACAAATAGACAGAATAATATAAAATATGGGAACTGATAAATATGTATTGTGGTTTTTTATTATGCTTTCAAACCATACTGTTTCCCTGTTCTGCCAGCAGTTTCCTCAGTGAGCCACAGGGGGGCGCCATTAAACTCCATAAACTCCGGAGCATGGCTTCAGGTCTCATTGGGGTCCTTCCAGAAAGCTGTACCCCCCCTCACTCAGAGACAGCTGGGATTGACTCCAGCAGACCATGTGACCACAACTAAAGCAGCTGCAGAAATTAAATGAACGAACTGAATTGAATTGATGAACTAAATAAATCAGAAGATGATACTAAAAACTGAAATGGATATCAGAGCTGAATATTCAGTTGTCAGTGTGAGTCTATCATGAAGTCCAATCCCTCCCGTAGCTTTTGCTCATGAACAAAATTACAAACACTCTGGGACAGAGTCATTCTGGTACTGGACATAATCATAGACTACTTCAGACTGTCCATCTGGCGCTGATGCATGATGGTTCTGCTCAGAAGGAAGATTCGTACCTGTTCAGAATCTTGGTCCATGTAAAAGCAACTCAATGCTTTTAAACATGTAGACATGGTCAAGACGACCTTCTGAAGTTCAAACTGAGCATTAAAATGAGGTAGAAAGGGGATTTAAGAGACTTTAATGTGTCGTGGTCATTGGGGCCAGATGGGCTGGTCTGAGTATTTCTGAAACTGCTGGTCTACTGGGATTTTCACTCACAACTATCTCTATGGTTTATAGAGAAGGAGAAAATATCCAGAGAGTGGCAGTTGTGTGGATGAAAATACCTTGTTTGATATCAGAGGAGAAAGGGTACAGACTGATAACCACTCAAGCAACACAAGACCATCACAGCGTACCAGCGTAAGGGCAGGAAATTACGGCTACAATTCACACACGGTCACCAAAAATGGACAATAAAAGATTGTAAAAATGTCACCTGGTCTGATGAGTCTCTATAGAGCGGTAACATTCAGATGGTGGGATCAGAAGGTGGCAGAAACAACATGAAAGCATGGATCCGTCCTGTCTAGTATCAGCGGTGGTGGTGGTGTAATGACGTGGGGAATATCTCCTTGGTACTCTTTAAACTCCTTTCTACCAACTGAGCATTGTTGAAACATCATGGCCTACCTGAGTGTTGCTGCTGACCATGACCATCCCTTTATGACCATCTTCTGATGGTTAGTTCCAGCAGGACAACACGCCACGCCATAAACCATGTCAAAACTGATTTCTTGAACACGACAACGAGTTCACTGACCTCCACTGACCTCCACAGCCACCGGACCTTTGGGATGTGGTGGAACAGGAGTCTTGCATCATGGATGTGCAGCTAACACATGGTGTCGTGTCAGTATGGACCAAAGTCTTTGAGAGATGTTAGGGTTAGGTTCTAACCTGGTACTAACAAGGTGTACCTAATAAAGTGACCAGTTATTGTATATCGCACTGGAAAAAAAGTGCTTTTAACTGAAGGACTAAAGCACAGGTGTCTCCATAGGGTTGTTAACTACCCATTCATTTGAATCAGGTCTGCTGAAGCAGGGACACGTCTAAGACATGCAGGACAACAACCTTCAAAGGACTGGAGTTTGTCACCCCTGGACTAAAGCAATCATATGAACAACTAGGGGCAAATGGACTGACAAGAGAAAAGATATGCTGGTTGAAGAAGAAGTTGTGTTTGACCTAAAGTGTAACTTTAAAAGCATTATTGAAGGATTGGGGGGAAATAACTTGTGTTTTCCTTTCTAAGTAAAGGTAATACAAGTATTATTGTTTGCGTGAAGGGATGAGCCTTGCTCCATCCTTGGATTTCCTTCGCGCCACTAGGCTTGGATAGGATTTCGCACGCTCAGAATTGGGCCAATCAGAGGGCAGGTTTCCACGGGAGCGTCTGGTTGCCATGCAGCTGAGCTGTGGACCGTCCTGTCCCGGCCGGTACCGGCTGGCTGCAGAGGGTGAGTTCTTCAAGGGCTTCACAAGTCACGAGAAGTAACCTTGTATGTTGATCTTGTGGAAATGATTAAAACACCACGCTGTGTGGCGCTAAACTGTTCATCTATTAAAGTTGTTCTTCAGAGCTGTCAAACCCAACGTGGCACTTTTAATGTGTGTGGTTTTAACCGAATATAACGTGGTTGCAACTGTACTCATGTTTCCTCAACTTTCCCGGCAGTGAAGAGAGCCGAACAAATCTTTGTTAAACTGTTGGAAGTGGCTGTTAGGGTAGTAACTCGGCTGGAGATAGGCACGCCCACTTCCGCGTATCCGTCCAATCACGCCCTGGATCGCTCTGCGTCCAACCAATGAGCGCAGTCATGCAAATATCCCCCTGACCCGTATTGTCCCACACTGGTTTAATGTGAAGTTACCAGATCTATCTTTCAGTTGCAGCACTGTGGAGTCAAGATAAAAAAAAAAAAGAAAGAAAGAAAGAAACACAGCGGTGTGTCCTGTCGAGAAGATACCAGGATAACTCGATATTTCTGTACTTTCTGCACAAAAGTGGATTCGGATTTAATGCACAACATGACATTTGAGGAACTAAGTGGAGATTATTCTCAGGAAAGGTAAATGCTGTATATCATTTTATAATACATAGTTTGGTGCGTATTTAATGTTGGTGTTTTACGCGTTGAAACTTTGCGTGCACGTAACCGAGTATTTCTAGTCGTGATTGTTTTTACGTAATTATATTGTCTGTAAAACTGTTAAACTGCTGCTCCGATGGTCGCGAGGACAGCTAGCTAAAAATATCGCTGCAGCTCGGTTGTAGGTGAACAGATTTTAATCTCTTAACTCAACCAAGTGGGGTTTTTGGGTCGTTTTTCTGCGGTTTAAATGCCGCTACATGTGTCATAAACTACTTTTATTTTACAAAACAAAACTTGCGCTTCGTTCAAGTTTACTCGAAACGTCGCCGGTGACTGAAGGCGTCCGGGAAACTTACAGACTGACGAAATGACAGCGTTGAGGGTTTTGTTTTTCTGTTTTTAATGGTATAATCGTAAGGATATTAAAATTAAAATGTCTGTGCTTGTGCTCCAGGATGGATTCAGTGGCTAAAGCCGTGGAGGAGCTGCTGACCTCCGCGCTGCCGCAGGGAGGCATCACAGTCGGCGTCTACGAGGCTGCAAAGTCCCTCAACGTGTAAGCACGAGCTCACACGCTTATAAAAGCTTTGCTAAGTCTACCCCAGCAGCCCAACAGCACCTAAGTTCTCCCCCTTTTTTTTTTTTTTTTACCCCCACAGAGACCCCGATAATGTGGTTTTGTGCATCCTGGCCACTGATGAGGATGACGTCAAAGACGTGGCGCTGCAGATCCACTTCACGCTCATCCAGGCTTTCTGCTGTGAAAATGACATCAACATCCTGAGAGTGAACAACACCAGGCGCCTGGCAGAGATACTGGGAGGAGGAGGAGGAGGAGGAGGTGGGGGGGGTGAACCCATGGATCTACACTGTGTTCTCGTAACTGTAAGTTCTGTCGCTCGTCTCTTTTTTTTTTTTCTTCCTTTGTTGTGATTTTAGACAAGTATGTTTGTGCACGTGAGTGAAACTAGCCGGAGGAGAACTTGCCCGTTCTTGTCTTGAGCGTTTGATAAACACGCACACGACTCCTCCCTCACGACTTCTGGAGAATTGCAGTAGAAATATGCAACCTATTTAAATACAGTTTGTGCTCTTTCTCTCAGAGCCCACATTCGACGTCGTGGAAGGACCCCGCTTTGAGCAAACTCAACCGATTCTGCAGAGAGAGCCGCTGCATGGACCAGTGGGTTCCCATCATCAACCTGCCGGAGCGATGAACGTTTTTGATGCAGCCGCCTGTCCAGAAAAGGAATTTAATCTGCGCAGGAAGAAGAAGTGTGAACCCAGATGAACACGTTACCACCCAAAGGTCAAATTCTGAAGCGCTCCTGATGGGTAGACCCTGCAGTCAGAATAGGAGATATTTAAAAGTTATATTCAAAAAAAAAAAAAAAAAAAAAAAGAGCAGGGAGGTGGAATTGACACTTTGGATGGGACTGTTTGGAGCTGCAGCCGTCTGCCTTTGTGATCCAGATAAGACTGCGAGGGGCTCGTATCGTTACAAGTTGGGGAATTTAAAAAGAAAAAAAAAAAAAAAAGGCACGTTCGCTTTTCAATGTGAAGCTGGGCTGTACAGACGTGTGCACGTGTTTGTTCGGTAAAGCCTCTGTGACGGGTCAGAACCGCGGGGAGAAGCCAGAACACGGAGCCGTTGCGTGGACCAAGGCCTCGGCGTCGCTGCAGAAACAAAGCACTTGTTGAAGCACTGGACCGATTATTGCAACGTCACTTACTTGATTCAAATAGTTTCTGTTGACGTTGCTGTTATTATTATTATTATTATTATTATAATTCAAAAAGGGAAGGGCTGCACATCCAGTGAAGAAGTTCTGTGTGTTTAGTGTTTCATTTAACAGCTGTGTTTTTTTTTTTTTTTTGCCACAAATGAAATAGTTTCTTTGTTACAATTTAAGTTATTTTTTAATTATATTTAAGTATATTTATGTTAATTTTTTTTTTTTTTTTACATATTTGCAAGATCTGAATACAGACATATTTGTAATGCTGTCAATAAAAGATATTTTCTTGGAAAAAAGAAGCTAACGTGTCTTGCTTTTCTGTTTTCCGTTAATGATAGCTTAGCGATAGCGGGGCTGAATGCTGACCTGTAGCAGCAGCTGCGGCGGCGGTGGCGGCGGCGTCACGTGTGGATCACAGGGGTCATGTTGGCCGCTGTGGCCTCAGTAACATCTCTGAGCGAAAGAGAACAATAATCCACGCCGCTCTCCCTGGACGGGCTTCTGCCGCGGTCAGCAGGACCGGACCCATTCATCCAAACAGGTTCCCTTTTCACCATTTCTGTGATTTGTTGGACTCTTTAGTTTGCATTTTCACTGACCCCCACCCCCCCACAAAAGGTATGAAAAAAAAACCTGCACACAGGTTGCTCTAGTTAAGAGTGAATATACTGCAGGAGTATTGAGTTTTCCTTGCAGGTGAAGGTTGCATCAGGTGTTTTTGTCGTGTTTGTGTTGTTAAATTTGATGAAAGTTCAACAAAGAGCCCGTAACAGGAAGTACTTGGACGGGTTTGGCATGCAGTCTGTTGTGCAAGCCCCGCCCCCGCTCCCTTCCTTCACCTTCCATGTCACATGGCCCACAAAGGCAGGTGATTTTCCAGAGCTGAGTGACCGTGATGTCACTCGCTGATGTAAGACAGGTAACCCCCTCTGAAAGCGCCGCGTCATGATCACAAGAGGACAGATGGAAGTCCTTGAGTTTCACAACCCGGTTTTCCATGTGAGTGAACTCATGTGATCGTGTTTGTTGCTGCTTAACTGGAGTCTTTATAAACATCTGGCAGGTAGAATAAGAATTCAGCAATGTCATTGTCTTTTTTTTTTTTTTTTTTTATGTAACACACATGGATGGATGGTGACAACAGAAAACCTGCTGCAGAACTTGTTCTCCCTTTTTCACTATATTACCCACAATCCTCCTCTTCAGACAGTAATAGAATAAATTAAAGGGAAACTAGACACTCATTAAATACTTAAAACCACATTCCTCTATTACTCTATTTATAGTCTGCTAAATGTAATCGGGTTTACTGGGTAAACTGTATGAGGTCAGCTTTGTATAACACACTTGCGCTCGGGCTTATTAAGTTTCAAAAGCGAAGCACTACAAACATTCAGTCGGTCAAATAAAGTCTGCTGTGTTCGAAATGGCTCGAAAAGACTTAAAAGATGTTTTCAGAGGTATTTGAATAAAAGGATTTTATCCTGAGAGGAGGCAGTATGTGAAAGGTCGTCTGGCATGTGACTGCAGGGTGTGACGCTGACTTATGTGTTATGGCCTTGTTGTTATGATTGAGGGCCAGCGGTTATTTTAGGACCGAGTGGAACACTGATGCAAGCTTTGAAAAGCCACTTTTGCTTTCCAGTAACATCACTGACAAAAACTGTCTTAATATCGATAAATACACGTTACGGAGAGAAGCAGGTGGAGGCTCAGGTGCAGCGTGATTTATAAAACAGCTTAATTTCATAATCTGATATTTCTATTTGTTGTATAAGGTGCAGCAAACTGAACGCAGCGTCAAACCTGAGTCACCGTGTCATTTATTGTGTCAAAGATAAAGCATATACAAAAGTCAGAAGGTAACATCTTGTGACGCCTATATTGCAAAAGGAAAATGACTCATAAAAGGTGGAGTCAACACCTGTTTTATCTGAAACAGCAGCTCAAACCTAAATGTGATTTGTTGAGTCTATTTCAACTCATTGCTTTTATTTTGAAAGGTTGGATATGCAGATATATTTTTTTCCTACAATTTTTACTATTTAAATTACAGCCATTGTTGGCACCTGTTCAATTCAAATCCATTTCTTTGAAAAAACTGTTAAACTAAATGTTAATTTTCATATATACGGTATATTTTTAAATGAGTTGTGAGGTTTTGATTCTCTGCAGTTTCAGTATTAACAGCAGCAATAAATAAATAAAAAAAACATAAGTGCTAATTTTATGACAGTCCAAGTCAGTGTAAAATCCCAGTATTAACTCATTCATTAACTGAACCTTACTGTAGTAATATCATACACCGTTTTACTTGGGGTGGAGCTTAAAAGTTTATTATTGTAGCTGCAAAAAGCTCAGTTTTGGGAAGTGCTGGAAGAGTCATTATCTTAAAGCCCCGTGTTAACATGTGTTCACGTGTTTATATTGTAATAATTAAGCAGAACAGACACAACAAAACATCACATGTTCTTACTTTCTGTTTTAATTTCATGGAAACCTCATGCAGATCCCGGCAGAGCTGAACGAAACTGAAAAGAAAATGTCAACTCATCATGTTTGCAGTCCTCTGATAATGAAAATGAACATGCAGTATTTATGACTTTGAAATAAAAGTGACTCTAAACTTCAAATCAGTATAATCAAAATAATTTGCATTCATTGAGTAAAAGTTCTTTCTGACGCTGGTTTGAAGTGGGTGATATAAACTTTAACAAAGCTGAGGTTAAAATGCAGCTGGAGGAACCGACGGGTCGCTGCAGCTCACTATCAGCCATCACCCTCATATACGTCCCCCCCCCCCCCCCCCCACCTTCGCTCTCCCCAGCATCAGCACATTCCTACACACTGACACTGCAACTGCCAGGAGAGATTTTCAGACCATTATATTCCCCCTCTGGTTCCAGCATCGCTGGTCCAACGACAAACAGGGATCAACGCAGAAAAATGTGACTCTCAGGAGGAGTCCCGCCAGCATGGACATTCGAGTCTGGACGTCCTCTGGAGGACGGAGACAGAGATCTGTGCAGGAACAGAGCACTTTTTTTACTATTTTCACTATAATCAGCTTCATTGTCTGCAGTGTTTTTTTTTTTTTTTTTTTTAAATGTTACACAACTTCCATTCACCACATTTTCCCCAGAGACATTTGAGCCTTTGCAGAAAACTGCTGTTAAGTGACATAAACAGAAAACAGGAAGTTTGCCCCTTTTATATTTTTAGACAACGGGTGCGTTTACATGGGAAGTTTAATTCCTCTTTAATTCAGAATTAAAGTTAAAGCCGAATAAAAGTTAATTCCATATGAAAATGTAAATTCCGAATTAACTTAATTCCGAAGTAAGTGGCTGGTTTATTCCCATTTTAATTCCGCATTAAGTAATTCCGCGGTCATGTATACACTCATTCCTCTTTAAATTAATTCCCGTCTTTCTGCGCATGCTCGTTCTCTTCCCCGTCTGTCGCGATGACGCTTATATTCCGCGCTGGGCTTGTTTTCAAAATGGCAGCACGCAGTAAACGGTGTTCAAGAGCAGAGACGATTTATTTAATAAATAGCTTGGAGGAACTGGAAATAATTAAAAGAACAGATGGCAGGAAACATAAAAATTGTGAGCTTTTCAAAGCGGCCAGGTTAAATGAAAGGAGGTTTCGCAGATAGAGACGCCACCCAGGTCAAAAATAAGTGAAATGATGTTGCTAACCAGTTAGCTAAGTTTGTTTTCTTCCGGTAGACGTAAAGACGTCCGCCCCCCCCCCCCCCCCCATCCAATCAGAACCCTTCCCAACCCCCAGACCTAAAGCGGAGTTGGATAAAGCCGAACAAACGTGTTTTCCATGTAAAACTTAATTCGGAATTACTATTTCCATGTAAACTCGAAGGAAAATAGTTTAATTCGGAATTATTTAATTCCTAATTATTAATTCCGAATTAAAAAACATCATGTAACCACAGCCGTCGACATTGTCAGTTCAGTACACCCCTGTGTTACGTGTGAGAACTGTCACATTTCTGCAGCTTTAATAATATGTGACAACATGATATTCCTGTGTGAGCCTCCCATTGTGTCCTGCAGAGACTTTAACAGGCTGCTGGACAGAAACGAGGCCAGACGACGGCGTGGCCTCCGACCAGGAACCAGAACAGGCTCTCAGGATAAGTAGGGAGTTCCCACAAATAGATCTGCTCTCTAAGAGCGGAAATCAGACTTGAGCTCTTTCTAAATTTAGGTGCATTATTTTTTGCTTGGTGACAGCCTTGGTGGGAGACCTGGGGTTCACCGCTCCCAGAGGAGATAAAAACGGAGCCCAGATACCAGAACCAGAGTCAGAGTTTTATCACGTGTAGATTTTCACATTAATGGCAGCACACTTTCATGAAGACACTGGCCCAGTCCTGCGCTGTAGGAATGCTTCACTTTATTAATCTTAGTTAGGTCTTCATACAAAGATTTGTATATTAATAAAGACATTTATCAAAAAAGCAAATTTTGACAGTTAAATTAATCCATCAGTGATGCAATAAGGCCGTTACAGAGTTTCTGTGAATGAGAAGTGACGGCATGGCGGAGGTTTTCTGGATTATTCTGGCGAAGGAGGTGATTTATTGCAGATGAGAAGAGCGAGACTTTGAAAGAACATAGAAAATACAGCTGAGTACGAACGCTGGATCGGACCTGAAGACCTCTGGGTCCACTTTGGAGGAAGCAACAGCGACGCGACTGGAAAGTGGAGCACCAGGTAGATGAAACCAGATTTGACATGTTTGGATATTTACATGTACATTAAAAACAAATGGCACAATAAATTGTTACAAATCACTTTCCTCCTACAGTAAAAACATTTGATAGAAAGACTTTTTTTTCCTTAAAAAAAAAAAGAAAGAAAGAAATACTTTGATTAAGACTGTTCTTCATCATAAAAGCAAATATAAGTAAGGCTTTTTTTTATTTGTAATATCTATTAAATTTCATTGTTTCATTTATTATAGCGGACGTTCTCCCCTGCAAATCAGAAACTGCACGACATGTTAAGACTAAAACCCCGACGACTAACCTAAGAGTTAACTGAAGAAAACAAAAACGCAAAAAAAAGAAAAATGAAGAGCAGTTTTGGGAGAGTGGTTTTATCATCAATGCACAGTTTTAACGTTTGTGACACTGAGAGACGTGATGAGCAACTGGACCGACGTTAGCTGTGATGAACAAACAGGAACACAGCGTTCCGCAAACACCATTACTGCAGTCAGAAAAAAAAAAAACAAAAAAAAACAAAACCAGCATACCACAGAAAGACTAAATGACTGGAATACGCTTCACAGATGATGTTTAGATGCTTGTAAATGCAGGAGAACTGGTTTGGCTTGGTCCCGTTTGTATTGTTAACCTACATCCAACGTCAAATGACGTAGAGAAAAAGAACTACGTTTGTTTGTTTAAGGCTTTTTCATTTGAGCTTAATTCACACTGCAATTATATAAGCAGGTGACTCTCCAAGAGCTTGGATTTCTGAATCTGATCCCGACATAAACACGACGGCTCTTTAAATCAGCTAAAGACAACGCTGCAGTTTCCCAGGAGGAGGATGTAGATTGTCGTTGAAACTGAGACGGGCTGTCAAATACTTCATCATATTTAACAGCAGCCTCTTTTGTACCCAAACCAACAAGACGTAATGGTAATATTTGCTGAGAAACTCAGTGGAAACACTTGAAGCTGCAGAGTTGAGGAATGCAGTTCGGCCTGTTTTTATGAAGCTAATCGTTATTCAGCTGAAGCTGGTGGACTTTTAAAGGACAGAAGGGAAACTTTGGTTGTTTGTATCAATTTAAGGCAAACCAGAGACACAAATAACAGTCACTGCCCGCTGGAGATGAGAACTGGCGAGGGACCAGATCCATCACTGAGCGCTGTCAGGAAATAATGTTTTACTTTTGAGATTCAGAACAACATTGTGTACCTCACGTAGCCGGCGTTCTGCTGCTTTTAGAGAAAATCGTGGTTGATTTATTAAAACTCGTAGTAATGATATGATCACAGTCCACCCCTCAATCCTCCCAACAAAATGAACACAGCAACATTAATAACCAAAAACAAATAAACACATAAAGGCTAGGTGGCATCCATTACAATATAGTGCAGGGTTTTTTATCCTTGAAGGGATTGTCTGAAGCAGGGATGCCCATGAGCAGAGGGTCATTTCTGGCGTGTTCACTGCAGTAGTTCATGAGGTCAGCAGAGGCTTTGGACACCTGGAGAAACAAAGACACGATTTAGTAACTATCTATGGGTTGTATTTACTTCCATGCTGAGGTCATCACCGTGATCCTACTAAACTCCAACTAGCAGCCAACCACCCTGATGTCATCCAACAGGATACCTTGGCAGCAGGTGGTCCTACACCGAACCTCGCCGATGCCTTCCTGTTGCTTAGCTGTGGGCTTTTTTCTTTTGCTTCTATACATAGTGCTGAGTGTTCTTCCTGAACAATTCAGCTTTTGTTTCATCAGTCCAACGTAGTGTTGCACACACGGCGCTCTTCAAGCATGAAGCAATGGGTTTGGGTTTTTTTTTGTTCTGCAGTGGACATCCTGCCTGTTCAGTTACTTCCATGAGGTAGACAGAGGACAGAGACACCTGCCGGTCCCAGTGATGTCATCAAGCTTTTAGCTTGTATGGATTCTTCTTTATTTAATCGAGGATTCTGCTTCGTGTCTTTGGAGTCATCTCCAAAGGCACGAAGACTTCCAACAATACTAGCTTCAATAGTAAACTCTCAATTCATTAAGAGTCTGTCCAAATGTGGACATCCTAAACACTTTGAGATGACTTCACATTCCTAAGTAGACCAACTACTCTTAATCATAAACCTTCTCCTTTTTGCTAGGGCTGCACGATTATGGAAAAAATGATAATCACGATTATTTGGATCAAAATCACGATTACGATTATTAATCAAGATTATTCAACAATAAAAAATATTTTTTGTTCAGAATGTTATTTAAAATCACGATATGGAAATGTAACCAAGAAAGTATTGCATAAGGGATGGACAAATTATATAAAAGGCAATAGCATGAAACTTAGGCGGTCCTAGAGATTTTTGGCCATAAACACCAGCCTGTAAACATGTCTTAGCTTCAAGAACGCCCAAAGGCAGGTCACTACAATGTCCCCTACACTACACTACATTGTACATGGTCACGATTAATCAGGATTTTCAAAATTTTAATCGTGGCAACCAAAAATCACGATTTCGATTATTTTTCGATTAATTGTGCAGCCCTACTTTTTGCAAGACTTAGGGTGAATTCCAATTCCTCCCTTAACCCTCAATTTTTGGCCCTCAATCTTGGCCCTCGAAAGTAAGTTTAAGGACTATCTTGTGACTAAGAAATGGGACACCCCTTGAGTGCAGTTACGTCTTCAGACTGAAATGTATCAGAGCCGTGTTGTCTCTGTTTTCCCTGAAATCACACAGGAATAACATTGAAAAGAGCGCCGTATATTCTCTAAATAATATTAGCAAATAACACAATAGAGGATACATTATTCAGTCCTCCGTCGCTACACAACAAGGTATACAAGTAACGTGAAGCCAGCCGGGACCGCCGACGGGACCCGGACCCCTGGTCTGGCAGCAAACACCGTAAAGTAAAAAAATAAATGTTACGCAACAACGACGTTAATCCATGAAAAAATCTCAAACAAAGACAATGAAATGGTTTCATAACATTTATATCTTTAAGATATACGAAGATACTTACGTTTGTAGCTAGCTTTTTTTGTCACCATCATTTTCGAAGATGTCTTGGCTAAATTACTCAGTGCCTTCTGGGTAGCCCTTACTACCAAGGGTGGTGTCGGAAAATCTCAATTTTGAGGGCGATACAGCCCTCAAACTTGTCCCTCAACGACTTGCTAAGAATCGGGACAGCACTTGCCCTTAGCGGGAGCGCGCATTTTTGAGATTGAGGGTTGAGATTGAGGGTTAAGGGAGGAATTGGAATTCACCCTTAGCACCAATTCCAATACCTCTCTTAACCCTAAATCTCAACCCTCGCCATTAACCCTCAGTCTTTGCGCCTCAATCTTGGCCCTCCAAAGTAAGTGTCAGCGCTATCCTGTGACTTAGAAATGGGACGGCCCTTGAGTGCAGTTACGTCTTCAGACTGTGGGGGGCAGCCTTACGCCAAAGCTACATTCAGTCTGTCAAGAAAAAGACGACGACGAAGAAGAAGGAGGAGAAGAAGACGTAGAAGAAGAATAAGATAATATAAATATATGTAACGAAGACAGTAAGATAGTTTTGTCACGTTTATATCTTTATTAACTACAAAAATTCGTAAATTTGTAGCTAGCTTTTTTCGGCGCCATCCTTTTCGAAGACGTCTTGACGAAAATACGCAATGCCTTCTGGGTAGCCCTTACTTCCAAGGGTGGTGCCGGAGAATCTCAATATTGAGGAAGATACAGGCCTCAAACTTTTCCTCAATTTGACTTTCTAAGAATCGGGACAGCGCTAGCACTTCACGGGAGCGCGCATTTTTGAGATTGAGGGTTAAGGGAGGAATTGGAATTCACCCCTAGCGTAGTTGCTCGTGTATCTTTCAAGTCAAAGTATCTCTAAAGCACACCTACAGTGTATCTATTGTGGTTTTTTGTTTTAGTTTTTTGATTTTATCTTGGCCTAATGGGTTTTATTACTGGTTTTTCTTATATTCAAATGGACCTAAAAAATGATATTTGCTTTGCATCTGTGACTGATGTGAGTATCAAAAACAGAAAAGACATTAGGATCAAAATAGTGGAACGAAGGGTTTCAAAGGCGTTTTAATAACATGAGCCATTAGAGATACTATATTCTATTATTACATTGCTATTATCCACTGTTGGGGACAAAGCTTATGTCTTCTAAAATCAAACCTATAAGAAGACGCTAAACATAATTGTGATGGAAACCCTCATAGTGACTAGTTTAGTATACTTTTTAGGATTAGGATTTGATAATATTACTTTAGTCAATTATATTTGCCAGGGGTCATGTTCTGGGTCTATGAAAAGAACCTAGAGACAATTTGTATTATAACTGACGCTATACAAATAAAGTTGAAGTGAACTGAAATGAAACAAAACAAAAAACTGTGTTCAAGTTTAACATGCAAAACTTTGAAATCGATGATGACTTTGAATTAATGACTTTCTAAGGTAGGTATGGGGATGAAATTAGAAGAAACGTGTTGAAATGGAAACCAAAAGTGCAGCACATTCCAATGGTGGAGGAGGAGGAGCATCAGACAACACAGATCATAAGGTTAACTGGGTTCAACAAGGGCAAGCAGAAATAATGAAGATATGTAGTTTTACTCATGGTTTACTGCTGCACTGTACCTTTATCCTATCAAAGCTCGCCTCTATTCTCAGCTGCTGCACCATCCGCCGGGCGCTGGCAATGTTATTGGAGCTGTGAGGCTTTGAAGACATCCTGGGCAACACAACACTGTAAGAAGAACAACAGAGAAACGTTTAAGCACGCTGTTCAAAATGTCACATAGATACGTAAAAGTAGTGCTGGGCGATATGACGATACATATCGTGGGGACGATATAAAAGTGTGTATCGTGCCATTTCTCTTCTATCGTTTCTAACCTAATTTTATCAATTATTACAGCAAATATGTAATTAAATAACCTGCAACGATAAATTTGATAGAATCATATCTACTTCTACAAAGTAGCCTTTTATGTTTGCACTTTTATTCATGGTTAATGCCTTAAACAGAGTTCTCTTCAACCCTGATGTTTACTTTAGACACTTTATATTGGTTTGCAAACTTTGCACTACAAGGTTACAGATTTCAGAAAGTTGAAAAATAATTTGTGTTTATTTTTTATAGCTGAACTTCAGTGCAAAAATGTGTTTTTCCTCTCAGAAACTGTTGTGCACTTTAAAAAAAATGTGAAAGCTACTGTACCTCTGTACCTACCTGTTTTTGCTGCACTAAAATGTATGTTTGTGACAGTTCAGCTAAATGCTAAATGTCCTTTCAAAATAAAGTTGAAAAGTAAGCAATGAAATTTTTGTCAAACTTTTCAGAGAATAACTGAAAACATACTTTATTATGGTATATCGTGATATATATCGTTATCGTGATATAAAATAGTCCATATCGTGATATATGATTTTTTTTCCATATCGCCCAGCACTACGTAAAGGTGTAGAAAAAGAAAAGACTTAAGTTCAAGCTTTGTTATAATAATTGGTCCTACATATTTTAATATATCTTAAAGTCATTTCAGGAAAAACAAAAAGCGTGTTAAAATCAGGAGAGGACTTCAATGCAAGCTCAAGGCACCTGCTACACTTTATTAAAAAAAAAAAAAAAAAACTACGTCTGCATCAGGGGAAAAAAAAGCAGAAATAATGCAACAACTGAAAATTACTTTTATATTTTCCCAGCAAGCATCCCTGCCTGAAAGCAGGTAAGTGTGTTGTAACCCAGCATCAGAGCCAACGAACCCTTTCACCTACTTCCTCTTCCTCTGCATATATTCGCCATGTGCACCTTTTTAAAAATCTTTTTCAGTTAGCATGAACTGAATTCATGAGCATGAAGCTCAAAATTTAAGTATGCACAACCTACATCTGTATTTATATAAAAGCTACAGCAATGTCAAGATTTCCGGTTTACGAGAAGAAAGGAAACAGAGGTAGTGATGCACGTATATGTACACATAAGGCTCTGGGCTGTGACTCCAGTTCATGGTAAACATTGACAGACTGGATATGAACAAGCCTGGACACAGTCCTGATCTCTTGCTTACTTTTATTGCCATGCGTCCACGTTTCGCAAAAAGACACACATTTCCTGTAACATTTCTGCAAATGCCTTTGCAGGACACACCTTGCTTTTGCCAAAACTACTTCTCGGTAGGGAACAGGAAGCTTCAAGTACAGTTTCTAAGAGGTTTATTGTGAAATATACATAGAAAGCTTCTGCAAAAGAAAAAAAAAACATAATTATATATAAATAGAACATATATATATATATACACAGTCATGGAAAAAATTATTAGACCAGCCTTGTTTTCTTCAGTTTCTTGTTCATTTTAATGCCTGGTACAACTAAAGCTACATTTGTTTGGACAAACATAACGATAACCACAAAGTTGCTCATAAGAGTTTTATTTAAGAGCTGATATCTTACCATTTTCTATGGTTTTCTTGATTATAACCTAAATCACTTAAGTTTTTACATCAATAGCTATGGCGTTGTACTGCCAAAAACACTGCTTTTATGCATTCAGTGTTTTCTTTTCTGTCTGTTTTAGTCACATGATGACGTTTTTAGTGGTACCAGGTATTAAAATGAACAAGAGAAGTGAAGAATATAAAAAATGGATATATAGGATATATCTATATATATATATATATATATATCCATATAGGCATATGGATACACTATATATATACAGAGCACTAAAGTCTATGATCAACACAACAAATATCAATGGGACAGGAATTGTTAACGTTCAGATCTCTCTCAAAGACAGAGAAGAAATTAGAGAACTGAGAGAGTTTCTTTGACGCATAAAGATAAGGAAGCGCTCCAAAGTCAGAGCAATAAGGGATTACTCAAATAGCTTAAGTGTTATTGATAACATGTCAGTGAGGCATGAAAGGGTCTTGCAACACAATGTTCTGTGAACATCCTCAGGAAACATCGTAGCCTTAGTCAAAGAGGAAAGGCCCCTCGACTGAGGGATGGAAAAAAAAAAGCCTTACATCCAAGTATGATGAGTGAGGGCGTTTATTTCTGCAGAGGAGCTTCTCTGTGCTGACTATGTTCTGGTTGAGGGATTCAGTTACAGGGAGAAAATGTTCTTTATTATACTTACTTACACTTCATGTTTCTTTACAGATTTAAATGCCAAAATTATGTAGCTTTTAACTTCAACAGAGGTCACGCTGTCTGAAGACTGGTGATCAATTCAAATTCACTAATGTACAGACAAATCTGAGTTTTACATGTTCAAGAATCCAGAGCAAGTTTTTAGTATGGAAGTGATTTATGCACAAATCTACTCACAAAGATTTCATGAATGAGGCCCAATGTCCTGACCAAATTATGCTTTCTAGATTCATTCAGCAAAAAAGGAAATAAAATCAATTTTTTTCCCCAAATCACAATATCATTCATCAGCATCTGGATTTTGAAAGGACACTTGTGAATGATTATGACAGTGATTCACTTTCTTTAACTCAACATTCAAAGATTAAATTCATATTTTGGAGATTTTCTGGAGATTTGCAAGTATACAAAGTCAGAATTTCTGAGTCTTCTTCTTGGATTTCTACCCTTCATTAGCATCCCTTCCCTTCCTCGAATGGTCCTAAAAGTTAGTTTTACGTGAGGAAGAAGTCTGGAAGCAGACTTGGAGAGGGCTGTGGGGTTAAACAGAGAAACTCAGCTGCAACCTTTCTATGGACTCTGAGATAAGAGGAGAGCAAACAGCTGTAATAAAAAAAACATCAAAATTATGATATTGTCCTAAGAATAGGGCTGATCAAGTTAACGCGTTATTATCGCGTTAACGCTTTAATTTATTAACGCCGACATTTACAGGGCTTAAAGTAAAAAAAAAAAAATTCCTGAGCCTGAACTTTTTTCCAGGGATGTGTGGATCCAACGCATAAACATTATAGGCAAACAACTTTTTGGCATAGTGCATAGTAATGTACAAGATCACCTTCAATTTAAATGTGAATTTTAGAAAGTAAAGGTTATTGGGTTATAATTGAAAACATGTGAAACTGAGTCAAGCCAATTCATCTGACTCATTTAACAACCATTTAATTCAGTAAAGGGAAATTTGTACAAAAAAATACATATAAATTGCAACTTTTCCATCATTTTTGTTCAAAACAATTGCAAATGAATTGATAGGAAATACATTCCATTTAGTCTTGACTTGTCTCCTCTCTAACATATTTGCAGAGGCAGTTATGTTATTAGATGTTATTACTCTGGATGCGTCATAAAAGTGAACCATTACATTTAGTATTTTTCCATGTTTTGGTGGTTGCTTCATCCACACTCAGAGAAAACGTCCATCCTTGGAGCTGATCAGACAGACGTTTCTAGAACTCTGGAGCTATGTTGTGTGTTCATATAACTAGCATGCTGAGTGGAAACGGACAGTTTTGTAAAGCATTTTTATCAACGGCTACTTTTTTGTTTGTCTTTTTTAACAGATATACGAGCGGTTAAGCGATCTAAATGATAAATCGTGTTCCGCAAAAAATGAGCACACTCGTATTTTCAAGTCACAAACAGATCAGTCATCGCAGCCGCTACGTCCGCTGTTGCTCCCGGTTAACGGGTTGTGTTGGAGCGCGGACTGCTGCTTTATAACTTTTTTTGCCGCTAGATGCATAGACTAGCTTCATGTAACATCAAAACATGCGGAAAAGCTAAAACAGACGATGGAGAACGGTAAAAATCCGTGTACTTTACAGTTCGGGTAGCAACTCAGGTAGCAATATTAGCAATTCTGTCTAAAAAAAAAATTCTGGACTGCAACAAAACGTTGTCGTCATTCCTTCATGTTCCATCAGATCTGCTCCATGTGTTCACTGTCCTGCTGTTCTCTAGCTGGTTACTTCAGGACGGCTCCATCTAGTGGCACAGATGTGTAACGACAACAGAAAGTCTAGTCCTAGATTATAAAACAAATTCAGTCGTGTGGCCCGTTTTCATTTCGTTTTTTGATCCAAGTCTAAAATTGAAATATATAAAAAAAAAACAGGCATTTTTTAGTTGGTTTTTTTTTTGTTAAATTTAAAAAACGAAAAACATAATAAAATGTCACTTTTTATTTTTTTCAAAATATTGATTGACAATTGAAAATGGAAAGAATGAAAGATACACGGATTGATAAAGTTACTGAACTTTAACAGGGACATTTTCATTTTAAAGTTTTCCCAGACGGAGGATTCAACAGAAACAAGGTTATTTGTAACAATTGACAAGTTAAACTCCCCGTTAAAAGTTTCTGCTGTTACCTCAGAAATTACCTGTTTAATGTTCTGATTGTGCTGAGACACAATCATTTTGTTGGATTTTGTTTGTAGACTTTTATTATTTTTTTATTTAAAAAAACAGGATGACATTAATGCCCTGGCAGTGGCAATAAGCTTTATTTTATTTTACATTTTTAAAATGAGATTAACACTAAATATGTGTTATTGGCAAGTGCTGATGTTAAAAGTGTTTGAACAACAAACGTTATGTCACTTTAGTTCATATGGCAGCAGAACATTTAAATAAAAGTGCATTTTACACTACTTTTGAATTCATTATTTGATTTTGCGTATACAATGCGATTAATCGTGATTAATCAGGGAAATAATGCAATTAATCGTGATTAAAATTTTTAATCGTTGCCCAGCCCCTACCTTAGACATATTGATATATCCCAAATATTTTTTTTTGAGTGCTAAGAGTGAAGCCAAAGTAACTTATCAGCTCAACTCGCATGGAGCCTTGAAGGAAGACGTAAGACTTCGACGCCACTAAAACTTAAAAGTGTTTTTTGCTGGCAAAGCCACCTCAGTTTAACTGTGGAGCCCCTGTGATGTGATGCCAGCTACCAGCAAGTCCAGTCTGACTGAAGCTCTGTAGGAGGCCACTGATGTGTGGCATTAAGAACCGCCGTGTACATACAGTAACCTTACCTCAAAAGACCAGGAAGAAGACCACCCCCCTTTACAGCACAATACACACACCGACATGGAGGACCACCTACTGCACCGAGCAGCACAGCTTCTGTAGCTAATACACAAACACAACCCACCCGCACACATGTAATTCATCAGCAGTGTTCAAAGTGCCAAGAACAGGGACCCATTATGAGTCAATGCCATTAACACCAACACTCAGAAGAACACTCGTGTGTGTGTGTGTGTGTGTGTGTGTGTGTGTGTGTGTGTCTCAAACTGTTGCTATACAGCGACTCAGACCCAAAGAAGACCCTTAAATTGGCTGCTGACGAATGCAAAGACATCTATTAAAGCTAAAAGAAGAGTCAATTCTGTCATGTGTACAGTATGTGTGGTCTCTCTGGAGACGTCTCAGACTGGAGCAGCTTTTATGATGAAGCAACGCCGCTAATAAACTGCTTTAGAGCTGAAATATTGTTGGCTGCTGCTGACTGACGTGAGGTGATCAGAGGCAGGTGAGGGCCGTGCTTTTCACACTTCAATGTTACAAATGAGCTATTTAAATTAAAATAAAATTGTTTTAGTGTTTTAGGTCCACGGTGGGTAAAAATGTATAACAGGACTTGGAAATTTTTTTTAAGTCATGAGGGTTTCAGGCAGAACTTAATCGATAATTATTTTGGGATTATGCTTTTTTTTTGAAAATTAATATAAAGGAGGAGATCTGAAAAAGAAAAAGGTTCAGCAAGTTCAATGTGACTCTCATCAGATTGAGGAGATTTTTGCATGATTGCTTACAGTACATGGAGGCACCACTTAACGACAAACCTCACTGAAGTTTATGACCTGGCAGAGAGAAAACTGTAAAGGACTCGCTGTTGGCAGGGATGCAATAAACTAAATTCCTCTATACCTTATAACCCTTTAGATGTTCATCAAATTAAACCTTTTTTTTTCCACTAGTTGTTTCTTTATATTATTCTGTACGTTATGTTATTCCTTCACTAAGGTGGATAGCTTTTGCTGTGCATGAACTGTCCAGTCACTGTAAGTTTCATTTTAGCACAACTGTTTGTGTATCATGCCAGAGCTGTTTCAAGTAAATGTCATTTATCACTCCCTCTCTTTTTTTTCTTTGTTTTTAATTTTTTCAAGAAATATCAGTGAATTATTAAGACACAAATCCCCCTGCAACGGTCACCGTCTGATGCGAGGAAGAAAACTACTACTTCTGTTTCCATCATTACACATAGTGCTGGGCGATACGGAAAAAAAATCATATATCACCATATGTACCATTTTATATCACGATAACGATATATATCACGATATACCATAATAAAAGTATGTTTTCAGTTATTCTCTGAAAAGTTTGACAAAAATTTCATTGCTTACTTTTCAACTTTATTTTGAAAGGACATTTAGCTGAACTGTCACAAACATACATTTTAGTGCAGCAAAAACAGGTAGGTACAGAGGTACAGTAGCTTTCACATTTTTTTTTTTAAAGTGCACAACAGTTTCTGAGAGGAAAAAAACATTTTTGCACTGAAGTTCAGCTATAAAAAATAAACACAAATTATTTTTCAACTTTCTGAAATCTGTAACCTTGTAGTGCAAAGTTTGCAAACCAATATAAAGTGTCTAAAGTAAACATCAGGGTTGAAGAGAACTCTGTTTAAGGCATTAACCATGAATAAAAGTGCAAACATAAAAGGCTACTTTGTAGAAGTAGATATGATTCTATCAAATTTATCGTTGCAGGTTATTAAATTACATATTTGCTGTAATAATTGATAAAATTAGGTTAGAAACGATAGAAACGATAGAAGAGAAATGGCACGATACACACTTTTCTATCGTCCCCACGATATATATCGTCATATTGCCCAGCACTAATTACACACAGTATATAAATGATTCTATATAAGAACTTCCAACTAAAATCCAAATCAAAGTCGAATTTTCAATTAAAAAAAAAAAAATCACTGAAATATCTGCTGCCTGGCATCTGCCTTTATGTACCAGCTGATAAGTAAATCACTCAACTATAGAAAAGAGTTGGCAGCCCAGACTCCAGGTCAGTATGCTAGGTCTCCCCTGTGTGTCCGCACACACACACACACACACACACACACACACACACACACGGTGTTATTTTATGTCTCTCATGTGTGTGTGTGTGCTCCTCCTCCTGAAAGTAGGAGTTTCCCTTTGCAAACAAGGCTAAAATTAACCTTCTCACATTCTCCACTGCTGGTCAGCACTTTTCCAGGCGAGTGAAAAAAAAAAAAAAAACAAAAACCCGTCGTGCTGCACCGACAACACGACCCAGAGCTACTGTGCTCTCTGCTTTACCATAAACACCGTCTTGTTCTCGCATCATTACCATGCTTATCAAGGCCAGTAATACCCAGTCATCAATCCTGCTGCTGAGTACGGGTGGATTGTGTTTATGAACCGGAGGGGAGACGGCACCGCTGAGATGCTGCAGACACGGACCCGTTCACACGGTCAGAACCAGACAACATCAACACTTTCCCACCAGGAAAAAGAAAGGAACAACTCTTAGTCTATGTTTTGTTTGACAAAAAAAAAAAAAAGAAAATAGTGCAAATACTGTGATGATTGTGTAGTGGGACTAAGAGAAACATAGCGCCACTAAGACAAGATACAAGTCACCAACATCACAAACTGTGGAAAACATTTTATAACACTGAGCTACAAACTGATATTCTGTTTTCTGATTTGAAAAAAAGGCCTTACAGCGATCCCTTATTTTTGTCACGGTTAATGGGGACCGGCGCCCCCCCGCGAGAATCAAAATACGCCAACTGGAACCGGAGCCCCCCCGAGTCTAAATAATGTGTTTAAAATATGTTTAAAAACCGCAAAAAAGTAGCGAGACAAGACAAAGGCTCAACTGTGTTTCTGTTTCCTTCACAGCCTCTGGTCTCTGAACCATAGTAAAGAACCCGCTCTTTCATCTAACCTCGTCTTCATTCTACCGTCCCACGACACACACACTACATTACCCATAAGGCCACACCATTACCCATAAGGACACCTTCTTAAAGGGGCCAGGCTGGCTCACAACATTTCTTTGCTGCAAGAGAACACGCACAACATCCTGTGATGTTTCTGCAATTTTTTTTTGATTTTTTTTTATATTATATATTTCTGAAAAAAATCTGTGAACAACAAAAACCGCGGAACTTAAAGGATAAATTGGCGAGGGATCGCTGTATTTGAAAAAAAAAAAAAAAAAAAAAAAAAGATAAATCACCAAAGAAAAATCGAAGTGATTTAGTTGCGGAGTGCAACTACGTAAAAAAAAAAAAAATAAGAGCGAAAAAGAAAAGAACGCATCCAAGTGTGTGAAGCCCCTTTTTTAAAGTTAGTTTCAAAATATCCTTATACAAATTTAAAAAACAAAAGCAGGTGAGCATCATTATCAAGGATCTGCCAAACTGTCTTTCAATATAGAAATGATCGAAACATGATGATGACCAAGTACATTTTTATCTTAAATCTAAATATCATGATTCCTACAACTTGCTTCTCTTTGCAAACAGTATTTTAAAACACAGATTCCAGAAAAGTTGGGACGCTGCGTAATATGCAAGTAAAAACAGAATGCAGTGATTTGCAAATCTCATAAACCCAGATTCTTTTCCAAATAGAGCCTAAAGGACATATGAGATGTTGAAACTGAGACATTTGACCATTTCATAAATATATATTAACTAATTTTGACTTTGACAGCAGCAACACATCTCAAAAAAGTCAATTGGGGCAACAAAATACTGGAAAGGTAATTTGTGCAAATCAAAAACAAATGGAGGAGTATTTGACCATGAATTAGGTTAACTGGCACCAGTTCAGTAACATAACTGGGAGAGGAGGATCCTTTTGGACGTACAGATAAACAAAGGTTCACCAATCTGTGACAAACTGTCTAAAATTGTGAAACAAAAAAAAATATATATATCTTTGAAGAGCCCATCATCTACCATACATGAAAACAAAGCGGCACCTGAACAAACCTCAAAGCTACCAGAACAAACTCTTTTGGACAGACGAGACCAAAATAGTGACGTCTGGGCGAAATGCACGACGCCACATTTGGTAAAAGAGCCAACGCATGATATCAGCACCAACACTCCACAACCGCCAGTAGCGGAGGGGTGATGACGGCCACGCGGCCACTGAGCCGACTGTGATGTTCTCCATTTACTCTAAAGGTCACACATCTGTCTGATGGTAAATGGACTGATAGAGCATCATGGTGACCCCAAACCACTTTACGTAGGCCAGGCTCACTGGGGGGCAAATTAGGGTTCAGTGTCTTGCCCAAGGACAGTTGGAGCCGGGATCGAACCACCAGGACCGACTGGTCCAACTGGATGACCCTCTCTACCAACTAACTTCCAGCCGCCCTGTGGATGACGGATGAAACGTGGACAAAACTGGACAAAGAAGAGTCATGTAATATGACAATGATTCCAAGCACATCAGCAAATG
The DNA here is from genome assembly GCA_018398805.1 of Hirundichthys speculiger. Taxonomy (NCBI): domain Eukaryota; kingdom Metazoa; phylum Chordata; class Actinopteri; order Beloniformes; family Exocoetidae; genus Hirundichthys; species Hirundichthys speculiger. The sequence continues at coordinate 47,389 of JAGFBZ010000844.1, read as the reverse complement.
TACAACAATCAATCAGTCAATCAATGCTGCATTGATCAGGTCAAGCTTTGGACCTCAACCCAATTGAAATGCTGTGGTGGGATCTTAAAGGAGCTGTGCGTATATAAAAATATGAAGCTGAAGTCCTAAAGAACATGTAAGGGTTAGGGTCTTTGAAGTTCTTGTGTCTAAAGGTTCCAACTAATCAAAAATGAAAACTGACATTGATAATCTATAACTGATGTGATCTTACCCATGCCAATTATTTAAAATGATTTAAATTCAATTACATATTTAATGAATGACCATAAAAAGTTCTGTGTTCTAAAAGTTAAAAGCAAAATTCCTGTCAGTGATCTATGAGGGTAAATTTTTTTCAATTTATAAAATCATTAATTGTAATTTAAGTAAAATTTTCCATGAATCAATGATATGATGTCATCTGTTGTGCCTGGTGTTCATCAGTGGTTATCGTTACCCAACATTAAGATCTGATTATTTATATTTATGTCCTGACATGTAAAACCTTGACACTGAAAATCAGAACACCAGTCATATTTGGTACACAGTAAAATAATGAATACATTGACATAAACCTTTAACGTGGAAGATATTAAAACTGTCATAGTTACAGAAGGGCTGTAAAGACATGATACACCTGAGTTCATGGTTTATCACAGGTGTGTCAGACTCATTTTCACTGGGGGCCACATCAGCATCATGGTTGCCATCGAAGGGCCAGATTGACAGCATGAACGTAACAAAATGCAATATAAATCAAAATAAATTAAACTACACCTTGTTAAATAACGGTTTCCGTTTTCTCGCAGGCTAAATTTAGCATACCTAGCTCGGTGTTTGCTGACGTAGATAATGCTCTTTCACGACTGACATCGCCTCATAACACAAAAGACAGGCCGACTGTTTTTTTCACCTTCAGGTACAAACTTGTATTTGTTTACCCATCGTTCATGTAAATACCTTCCTTGTGCATCAAATTTTCTTTTCTCGGACATGTTGGGGTTAATTTGTAGAGGTTTTTCTTAAGTTCGTCAGTTCTGAAAATCGTCTTGATGTCTTGCTCATGGCTATGTACTGTTATTGTTGTGGGTAATGATGAAATGCATCATGGGAGATGTAGTTTTTATGGTCAATATGCACTTTAGATCGGCGTAAGCTTATTTTAAGTCTTAAAATATTGGTTTAAAATTAAAGCCAATAATTAGGGCTGGGCGATTTTATCGATTCTGCGATATAAATCGATATTTTATTTCCCAGAGAGTATCGATTTTTCAGCCGCGGGTATCGATATTCTAAGCTCCCTTCAAAACCCCCGTGTCCCACACGGCTGCTCTTCCTGCAAAGAGCCATTTAGTCCTCCAGCCACTAGTGTCGCTGTAGAGCATTTCTAACCAGTTATCCAGAAGCAGAAGAAGTTATCTTCTTCAACTGAGCCAGTCAGGAGGATGGCGGCGAGTATAAACGCAGCGCCTGCGTGCTTAAAAGTAGATGTGTGGGAGCAGTTCGGGTTTAAAAAGAAAAAGGAAAGCGAAGATTTAGACAAAAGTATGGCGGTTTGCAAGCTGTGTCACACAAACGTGAAGTACTCTGGAAATACCACCAACCTGCGAGGCGAGCCCACCTGAAACGTCACCACGTAACCAAAGGTAAGGACAAGCTAATTGAGAGCTAGTCAAACTTTATTTGTCAGGATTTGAGACCGTATTCAGTGGTGGAAAACGCCGGCTTTAAGGGCGTGTTTACTCTCGCGGCAACGTGTAGCAGTTACTTTTGATTGATTTTTGAAGCGCGTCTGCGCTATGTTATTCAACGCCACAACGGAGATGGACGATCACGAACTAGCTAAACTTACTAAACTTATCTCTTGTGTTTTTCCACTTCCTCACCGTCTCGGCCGTATCCAGACCCACATTCATCGCTATCTCCCTCCATGAATTACTAGAATATGTGCTGTCTTTGTAGTGTGGAGAACCAGAATCGTACAGATGTGGGTACTTCCTCATTTCTTCCATGACGTGGATGTAGAATTGACCAATCAGAGGCCTCCTTTCTCTCCTCTCTGCGGTCACCTACCTTTCAGTTCAGTTAATTCAAACAAATTGGAACACTCACAAGATGTCACCAAAATCACTTTGTCCCTGTTAAAATCTTTCAGAAAATGATGTAAATGTATCGTTAGAAAAATATCGATATAATATCGTATCGTGAGCCAAATGTATAGTGTCGTATCGTATTGCGAGATTAGTGTATCGCTACAGCCCTACCAATAATGCACAAGCTCGCGAGGGCCACATAAAATGACGTGGCGGGCCACATTTGGCCCGCGGGCCTTGTGTTTGACACATTTGGTTTATCAGCTGAACAAACACGGCCCAGAGTCAGTCAACAGCATCCAGAAGCAGAATTGTAGCGCATGTGTGCTTTAAGGGCAAGACGCAGGGCTGCAGCCCCCCCGCGCCCCCCCCCAGAGCTGCAGGTATGGCCGCTGCGATAAGGGACGCTTGCAGGGCCCCACCCAGGCCACAGGATACACAATGGAATACTAAGAAATTCAGTCCTCTTTATGACGACTCCAAGACTGATAAAAGTTCAATTTAGCTGCACATTTGCTGATGGGCGTATTCTATTCTTATATAAGCAAACATTTCCAGGAATAATGTTCACATGGTCCAGCAATGTTTCCAGCCGACGTCCTGATTATCTCTGTACCACAGTGAAGAGGCCTCAGTTACACCCAGCTTCTCAGAATCTGGCAAACTGCACAATCCTGCAAGTTTCTCTAGCTTTCAAAATAGAATAAATACTTGCAAAATCTGTAGCAACTGCAGAGCGGCCGCACAGCGTCTAGACATGAGACCAGACTGGACTAACTTCTCTGGGATTTCTGAATCACGCGCAGTTACTTAAGACCCCTTCCTGTCCAAATAGGCCATGACTGATTCTTTGTGTCGAGCGCAGACGAGATGACCGACAATTTTTCACGTTGGAATTATGACGAGTCAGCCCAGTTATGGTGAACTCTTTCTGAAAAGCACAAGACGATCCGTAGCGGCTGAATGTCATGTTATGTTAGATAAGCTGGTGCAGTCGTAAGATAGAAGTGAGTGAATCTGCATCTTAACAATAATGTAACTACAGACTGTGTGAACATGGCTGACTGATATAAGGCAGAAGGAAAGCAGCATGTCAGGGTCTGCGAGTGCCCGACATAAGTGACAGATAACAGTGATAACGACAGGGGAATAGTAACACTCTGGTATGTAAGACATGATTATACACAAACACAGCCTCTGGTTCAGTTCCACACTGCACAAAACACCATTCCAAACTCTTTTCAGGTTGCTATTAATTAGAAAATGATTTCTGATCTTTTGTTTATTTTTTTTTAAACTCAGTCCATGAATTTAGTTTTACCCCTCTTTCAAATAATTGGGTTGGGTGGAACTGCTGAGCTTGCTCTCCTAACTTAGCTGTGTCAGCCATGCTGTCGACATAATGTTGAGATCTCAAATTATTAGTTTGAGCAGTTCTACATGTGGGTGCAGTGTGGTTTAATTATTAGTGAGACTGCTGAATAAGTGCAGGTAAGTGGAGGCTGCGTGGATGCCAGCAACCAGCATTTTTGTGTGTGTGTGTGTTAATCATGGGACTTATCTTCTTAACTGATAAATAAATACTTAGCCTACATTTCTGGTGTTTTAATAGAAATGATTTAGATACAGAAGGATTTAGACCAAGTACAGAGCCAGAAGTTGTGGAGCAACTTTAAGAAACTTTTTAATATCAATTAGTGCTGGGCAATATGACGATACATATCGTGGGGACGATATAAAAGTGTGTATCGTGCCATTTCTCTTCTATCGTTTCTAACCTAATTTTATCAATTATTACAGCAAATATGTAATTAAATAACCTGCAACGATAAATTTGATAGAAACATATCTACTTCTACAAAGTAGCCTTTTATGTTTGCACTTTTATTCATGGTTAATGCCTTAAACAGAGTTCTCTTCAACCCTGATGTTTACTTTAGACACTTTATATTGGTTTGTAAACTTTGCACTACAAGATTACAGATTTCAGAAAGTTGAAAAAATAATTTGTGTTTATTTTTTACAGCTGAACTTCAGTGCAAAAATGTGTTTTTTCCTCTCAGAAACTGTTGTGCACTTAAAAAAAAATGTGAAAGCTACTGTACCTCTGTACCTACCTGTTTTTGCTGCACTAAAATGTATGTTTGTGACAGTTCAGCTAAATGTCCCTTCAAAATAAAGTTGGAAAGTAAGCAATGAAATTTTTGTCAAACTTTTCAGAGAATAACTAAAAACATACTTCATTATGGTATATCGTGATATATATCGTTATCGTGATATAAAATAGTCCATATTGTCCAGCACTAATATCAATAGTGGAGTTCAAAGTGTTATTCAAAAAGGCATGGATTAAAATCATTAGAGAACAGAGAGATCATAAGCACCTAATTGAGTAGTAATTTAGAGAGAAGACAGAGTTTAACTTGGAAAAGTCAAGCATGACTGAATGCGAGAGTTAAAGGTGACAGTACAGATGGGAGATGCTTTCTCTTTCCACTGATGCAGCTGTCAACTCAACTGCATTCCTTCCACAGCAGAGGGCAGAGGTAATGAGATAATTATGTGCTGATGCTCGACAAGTATTCAGACACGACTCATGGCTTTAGACACGGGATTTCAAGAGTCCAGGAGCAACACAAACGGATGCAGGGGCCTTCCTGTGCCAGAGTGATATCACTACCAGCTAGCATGTGCGCTAAAAATAGCCTGCAGGTCTGTTGTTTTGGCTAAAAGCTACTTCAGCTGCAGCCAAGTGTGACCAGTCTGACTGCCAGTTGGCTATCGTCCAGATTAGCAAGGTCTCTGCAATTTCCACAAAGGTTCCCCAGTAATGGGCCATTATCAAGCCCAGAAGAGCCCAAAACAAACAGGGGCCTATGACAGATAATGCCGTTCAGACGTCACTGCAGACGTACGGGGGTGGGGGGGTGACATGTAGGAGACATGGCCGAGCCAAGCCACAGCGGCAGCGTCTCTCCGCCCTGCCCTCGGCAAACAAACAGCATTGTTTCACAAAACCTGCACAAAAGGAAGCTTTAGTGCAAGCCAAGTGGAGTTTGCTGGAAATGGATGCAAAGGAGGAATAAATGGTGGGGCAGAGAGCTGAGACTGGCATAGAGGTAAGAGTTTGTGTGCATTATCAAAGGGGGGGGGGGGGGGGGGGGGGGGGGGGGGGTTCAGCTGCAGGGAGCACACTACGGAGCTGTGGGTATGTTGCATTTGGTCGCATGCCAAAAAAATCCACTGCTGGCGACATGTACGCCATAAAACTTAAAGCTATTGTGGGCGGCTTGCCTTTCGCCCCCGGGGCCCTCCGGCCTGTGAAAGCTACTATTCATGACGAAGGCAGAGAGATGCCACACAATGGATCTCCATTTCTGGCCCCGACACTGCCCTGCCTATATGGAACAATAAACAAACGTGTTCAGTCTTTCCAGTCCCCGCCCCTCAGCTTGACTCACTACCTTTGTGTTGCCACTGCAGCAAAGGTGGAATAAAGAAGGCCAAAGGTCTGGAGTGTTGCCGGTTGGTTGGAAAAGATGGAGTTGGGGGTTAGGAGGAGGGGAGGGGGGGAGGGGGGGGGGTGTTGAAGCATAACATGCATGCACACAATCACTGATAATGGCTCGGACGTCACAGAGCTCATAAGAAAAAAAAAAAAAAGGCAAAGGTTGTAAAATAGTTGATTTTTCATGTAAAGAGGAAATGGGATTAGTCAGTGGGTGACATAAATGAGAAGAGTTTATGTGCGTGCATGTGAGCATGACAGTGTGTGAGCAAGAGAGAGAGAGAGAGAGAGAGAGAGACACTGAGTTTATGCACCACAAAGGGTAAAGTCCATTCTTGTGTGTGGATATTTTTTATGATAATACAGTGTACACACAATTTTAGAAGCAAAAAAATTCATATGATCAGAATCCAACGACTATTTCAGACGAGCGCAAAACTGTCCAACCATCTAGACCAGCTTTCTGCTGTCCATTTCCTCTTTCAGGAGGTTAGAGAGAAAGAAAGAGGAAAAAGATCTTTCATACAATCAGAAAATTTTCCACAAACAAAAAAAAAAAATGCAAGTAATGATGAGTTGGAAGTGATCCTGTCAACGGAAACATCACCCTGCAGACTTTCGACTCATTAAAACAAACACGCCTTTAATTTTTCCAAAAGAAAAATAAGGAATTTAAATATGTTATCTTTATGACTTGTTTTTTGTTTCAGTTTACTTTCGAATTTTGTATTGCACAACGAATCAACCGAGAGAATAAAAACGTGTATTAGAACAAAAAGCGATCTTGCTGATTTAAAGTGCGTGCACACAGCCCTACAGAAGACCACAGTGTTGACTGAAAACAGAAGCATGTAAAACCTGCTGATCAGCCATTAGTGCAGCTAGAACATACAGCAGCTGTGTCATGACAGCCATGTGATCCTGTGCATGAGGAACACACTGTATGTAGAAAAGTGTGAGCTCTAGATACAAGCATGTGAGCTGGTTGGTGCACGCTGCACGCTTATTTTTATCCATTATATTTGAAACAGTCACTGTACACACAAGCTCATTTCATTAAATCTGCAGTTATAGTTAGTATGATATTTATTATTACAATGGCTATGAGAAACAAAGCAAATGCAGCGCTGCTCAAACTGTACATAAAAGGGAAAACAGAGCAGCTATATCCACGCTAGCGTCTCCCTCAACACGTGTTAAATGAGGAAAATTCTGAGAAGTAACGCTTGTTTTAGTGTGAAATTTATTCATCTAAAACTGCTGACCTTTGTCCTCACATGTCGGAGGTCAGCGGGCCAGCAGTGTTCGTAACTCAGTCTGTTTTCCTAACTTGAATAAGGAGGGGGGGGGGGGGGGGGGGGGGGGGGGTGGGGGGCGGGGGGGGGGGGGGGGGGGGGTATCACAGCACAGAGGTGAAACCTGAAACATCTAAGAACTGACGAGGACAGGTCACAGATAAAAACATCTCAGACTCATGATCCGCACGGGATCCTCAATCAGCCCTGAAGCCCCGCCCACAGGAAGTGTTGGACATATTTGGAATGGACGAGAAGTCGTGTGGTTTTTATCTAAAGCCCTGACAGCATTAGTTCAGAACCCAGTGATCCACATTATCTGAAAGCATTGAAGAGGACATTTCTGAACAAACAGGAACAGGAATGAACGGCATGCGGATAACCGAAAGATTACTACATGTGAGAACTCGGTTTCATTAGGGAGAAAAAAAAAAACCCCACATCATCATTAAGAATTAAAAGACAGGACAGAGCATGTCTAAAGACGCCTGCGAGTAGCTCTGATGGTCAACCCCGCTAGAAAAATGCAACAGCCCTTATGATTCATGCAAATTTACACCACAGAAGAAGTAGAGTTTGTGCATCTAAAGTGATTTAAACCATGAAGCAGTGCGTTTAGTCTCATAATAAACTGCTTATATTTATGTGCTACTGTTTCAGTGCTGAAGGCCTTAAAGCTGGACAGGAGGAGGGTTGAGGACACGTCAAAGCAGTACAAAACATTATGTCCTGGCACGCACACACGCACACATGCGCACACGCAAAACACAGTTTTCTGTTTTTAAAAACCAACAAGAATGATTGTTTTAAACAGAGAACTCTGCCTACAGCTGACAAGCCTTCACACTTCAGTACTGGACATTCTTTGTGACAACGTGATCCAGAAACCTGCACAAAGACAAGAAAAATGGATTGCATCATTAAAAAAGAAACGCTTTAAGTCAAAGAAGTCCAGATTAGTTCTGGGCAATATGACGATACATATTATTGTAATGCCCTGCTCTCTGGTCTCCCAAAAGAGTATGTAAATCTCCAATTATTACAGACCTCAGCCGCTCGCGTGCTGACGAGACCAGAGGGCGGGAAACATTACGCCAGTTTTAAAGTCGCTGCTTGGCTCCCCGTCCGCTCAGGATCGATTTTAAGATTCTCTTACTGGTTTTAATGTCTTAATGGCCTTGCGCCTCTTTATTTATCTGACTGCTTTTACCATATCACCCTCGCGGACCCTGCGGTCCTCCGGCACTGGCCTTTTTAACCAAACCAAACCTAGAACAAAAACCCACGGTGAGGCAGCTTTAGCCACTATGGCCCCCACCTTGGAACGCCTGCCGGAGGGCCTCAGGACTGCAGAGACTGTTGATATTTTTAAAGGAAGACTAAAGACACAACCTTTTTAATCAGGCTTTTAATTAATATTTTAAAAACTCTTCTTACATTTTTATCTGTGCTATCCTGTTTTATGTTTGCTCCTTTTAACTTGCTTTTTTTAGGATGATGCTTTTATCTGCTTTTAGCTGCTTTTATCTTGCTATTTTTATTTTATGCTTTTTAGTCATTATCTTTTAACTCCAGTGTTTCCTCAGGGGGTCCGCCACACTGGGAGCTGTGTCAGGTGACTGGGGGTGCTGTCCTTGGGTCCCTCTGGCCTGGCTGGCTGGGGGTTTCTCCTACTGATCTGGGGGTCCGCCTGTCGGTTGGAGTCGGGGGGCCCAGGTGCCGGTCACCCTGATAAGGCCTGCGGCTCCTCCCAGTGTGGATGGCCCAAAAGGTGGCGTTTTTCCTTGATCCTCAGTGCCATGCCATGTCGCCCTATTGGTTGTGATTGTGTGTGTATATTTGTTTAGTATATGGAGGGTGGGCGGGAAGGGGTTTTATTGTGATTATTTGTTTTTAATTCTGTAAAGCACTTTGTGTTGCATGTTTTTGCATGAAAAGCGCTATACAAATAAAGATTGATTGATTGATTGATATCGTGGGGACGATATAAAAGTGTGTATCGTGCCATTTCTCTTCTATCGTTTCGAACCTAATTTTATCAATTATTACAGCAAATATGTAATTAAATAACCTGCAACGATAAATTTGATAGAATCATATCTACTTCTACAAAGTAGCCTTTTATGTTTGCACTTTTATTCATGGTTAATGCCTTAAACAGAGTTCTCTTCAACCCTGATGTTTAATTTAGACACTTTATATTGGTTTGCAAACTTTGCACTACAAGTTACAGATTTCAGAAAGTTGAAAAATAATTTGTGTTTATTTTTTATAGCTGAACTTCAGTGCAAAAATGTGAAACTGTTGTGCACTTTAAAAAAAAATGTGGAAGCTACTGTACCTCTGTACCTACCTGTTTTTGCTGCACTAAAATGTATGTTTGTGACAGTTCAGCTAAATGTCCTTTCAAAATAAAGTTGAAAAGTAAGCAATTAAATTTTGGTCAAACTTTTCAGAGAATAACTGAAAACATACTTTATTATGGTATATCGTGATATATATCGTTATCGTGATATAAAATAGTCCATATCGTGATATATGATTTTTTTTCCATATCGCCCAGCACTATTCCAAATGTTGTAAAGATGTTGCTTGGAAAACATTTAAAGTCACAACACAGAGCATTAATGCAGCTGAAAAGCGACAAAAACACTTTTGGTATTGATTTTTAAACGTTTGCATTATTGGACAGAGATGTGGAAAAAACATTAAATGCAAGAACGGTTTCTTTAGTTCCCCACGGATTTAAAAATACAGACTGGATTCACTTCTGTTACAACAGAGCCTGAAAGCTGAAACTATGACAGTTATAAGAAATGAAGGCAGACAGGAACTCAGACTGACCCACTGACTTTGACAGCTCAGACCCCCCCCACCGTCTCACACACACACACAAACACACACGCACACACACACACACAAAGTGACATGAATTAATCAAAAGCTACATGAATGGCTGCTCCTCCCTCAGATCAGCAGTTACAAAGTCATGTTGGCTCCAGGGTCACACTGGGGCCACTTCCTGTGCAGCCCACCCCAAATCCCCTCAAAAAAAAAAGAAAGAAACATTTTTGCCTCCTTTTTTATCCTCCCTTTCCTTCCCGTCTTCATGCTCTATTCATTTCTCAGCACAAACTGGTCACAAGGTCAATCTGGCTCATTTATGCAAGTGTGTTTTGTTTATTTTACACTGATCACAGACGCTCCAAAGGAAACGCAAAGGAGTAGAATGGAATCAATTTTATGTCTTTTTTTTTCCAGGACAATAAGCAATGAATTGTGTTCAATGGCGCCTTGTAAATGTAAACTAAGCTCAATGAAGGGACTTAGTTTTGGTTCCTGGAGCCAGAATAAATGGATGAATTGTAGATTATACGACTGATAACTGTCTCCAGTCAGAGGTGTAACGCGCAGGATCACTGCCTCTGTGGCAAAAGTTCAGGAAGGTACGAGAAGAATTCCTGCGAGGCGTCGCTCTGGGCACAATGACGAGGCAATAAATTAATCGTTGCAAATAAAGCTTTGAAAGCGAATACATTTTACAGAGCGTGAATGAGGCACCTGGTGACACACGAAGAAACGCCGATACTGTGTAAAAGAACACAGGCGGTTATTGTTAGCCGCCCGACGCAGAAACACGGCATCATATTGAACAAAAACCGGGGGGTCGGAAGAGTTTTAAAGGCAACAAATCATGAGTGCGGCTTTTTCTTGCAGACACAATACTGACATTTGTCGGTGGTTAGCTGTTATGCTACAGGTGTTTCGCTCTTTTTCAAGTCCCAACTGGGCCTCATTGAGGAAGCAGACACATTCGTCTTTGTGTGGGATGCCAGCAAACTTCTTCATAGTCTTACAAAGAGTTCTAAAGAAACAGGAGAATCTGTCAACGTGAAAGGGTTTCTCCAAGCCGCACGCACCGCACACGCGCACACACCAGGACGGCTGAATTTACATGCCGAGTCTAAACGCATCATGAATGATTCATTTGTCATCAGAGCTTCAAAGCCGGGCTGCTCCATCTTTAACTTTACTCCACTTAGTTATGTGATGATATGTGCATATTTGGGAGTGGTTAACATATTACAGTTCAAAGGCTGCCGTACCCGTCTGACAGGATGCTGCTGTACGCCGCCTGGACTCTCGCCCCCTCTCACAGGATATGCCCAAATTTGGGGTTGCTGCCTTATGAAAAACAGAGCGTGTCAAAGGAAACGGCACAAAGAGGAAAACTTGAGACCTTAACAAAAGGTATGCCTTCCTGTAAGTCGTAGCAAACCAGTCCCACCAGACCAGTGTGCCCATACTGTCTTTACTTGTTCTACTAATTCAAATATAGATGAAATATTTTTTAATGGCAGGCGGCAAACCCAGTGTTTTAACTCAAATTCAAATTCAAGTAACTTTATTTGTCTGCAGGGGGGTCAAATTAAAGTCACGTACGTCTCATGGAAAACAAGACACTTTTATAAAACAAAAATAAATGCATGTATTACAGTGTTAATGCAGTGATAGCGGTGCAGACTGATTTTAAGGGAGAGTCCTCGGTTTGGAGTGTTGGGTTTGTTTGGGGGGGGGGCGGTTGTGAATGTGTTGTGGTTGTGTGCATGTGCAAGAGACAGACACAGTAAACTAGTTCATAGACTGGGTTAAATTTATGCTAAATGCATGCATGAATATAAGAGTGCATGTCATGATGCATTTTATAACTAAATTATGAGGTCATCTGCAAGAGAGATATCATTTTTAATGACTTACAAAGCATCAAATCCTCCATTTGTGCATTTATGAAGCCTTGTGCTGGTTACTACAGATCTTAAAGCAAATAGAAGTGCAGACACAAACTGAGCCATCAGACAGGACACATATCTGAAAACTGAATCACGCCACAGGTGCAACTATATGAAGCGGGAGCTTAACAATCTCTCATCCTGCAGGAAGAGGCCTCTTTTACACTCATTCACATGTTCTCTTAGAATAAACAGAAATGACTCTTTATAGCTGACACATTTACAGTATGTTTGGACCACCTGGAGCGACAGATGGTTGCGAGAGGGACAAAACTGCAGGAGACAGATAAGGGGACAACGATTAACTGGGGGGGGGGGGGGGGGGGGGGGGTTGGTTGTGTAAAGGTGGCATCATGTAGACATTTGAACCTTGAATTTTTAATTAATGTTAAATCATGACCAGAAACTACACCATAATAGTTTGGCAGTAGTTGCTTTTGCTAATGCAGCTGAACCCATGAAGACACAAAGGACACCAGGAGTCAGAGAGCAATCAGAGAGCACCACCATGTGGCAAAAAGAAGGTACTGCGCTAAAGCTGACATAGATGAAGAAGAGGAAAAAAAACAACTTTATTTGTCCCACAGTGGGAAAATGCATTGCCTTGTTGCAACTAGTGCTGGGCGATATGACGATACATATCGTGGGAACAATATAAAAGTGTATATCGTGCCATTTCTCTTCTATCGTTTCTAACCTAATTTTATCAATTATTACAGCAAATATGTAATTAAATAACCTGCAACGATAAATTTGATAGAATCATATCTACTTCTACAAAGTAGCCTTTTATGTTTGCACTTTTATTCATGGTTAATGCCTTAAACAGAGTTCTCTTCAACCCTGATGTTTACTTTAGACACTTTATATTGGTTTGCAAACTTTGCACTACAAGGTTACAGATTTCAGAAAGTTGAAAAATAATTTTTGTTAATTTTTATAGCTGAACTTCAGTGCAAAAATGTGTTTTTCCTCTCAGAAACTGTTGTGCACTTTAAAAAAAAAATGTGAAAGCTACTGTACCTCTGTACCTACCTGTTTTTGCTGCACTAAAATGTATGTTTGTGACAGTTCAGCTAAATGTCCTTTCAAAAAAAAGTTGAAAAGTAAGCAATGAAATTTTTGTCAAACTTTTCAGAGAATAACTGAAAACATACTTTATTATGGTATATTGTGATATATATCGTTATCGTGATATAAAATAGTCCATATCGTGATATATGATTTTTTTCCATATCGCCCAGCACTAGTTGCAACAGTAAAGTGCAGAATGGCAGCATTAGAGCAAGAATGCCAAAAATGAGCATATATATCTCAAATAAATATGAAGTAAGTATGTACTATGGGTATATACAGCATGTACAGTACATGGACATCAATAAATATCAGGTCAAGTGACTACAGCCTATTGCACTTGTAATGATTCACATTATAAAACAGCACTGCAGCAGATGGATGAAGGACATGTGTTCATTTCTAACAATGTTCCTTGTAGAGTCTGACAGCAGCAGGAAGGAAGATCTGCTGAATCTGTCCTTCACACATCAGTCTGTCCAGAGCAGACGGGGCGTCCTGCAGGGGGTGTGACTGACCAGCATAGATGTCAGCTTAGCCAGGACCCTTCTGTCTAAATCCAGAGGACAGCCCAGGACAGAGCTGGACTTCCTGATGACCTTCTTCCTCTCTCTGTCATCACTAAGTCATAGAAAGGCCTCAGAAGTGCCCCCCTTCACTCCAAAAGACTATAGATCTCCTGTCCTGCAGATACAGGACAGGTCTGACCTGTATCTGACTCAGGTAGGTTCAGGTTTGAGGTCTCCCTCTTCTTCTTTGGGCTCTTATGGCAGCTTGCAGCCAAAAAAGCTGCAGCGCTGCCACCTGCTGGACTCGGGTGCATGTTCATCTTCTCCCAAACACCTGAAATCACTTCAGGTGATCAAAGGCTGTCCTGCAGATATAGGACAGGTCTGTACCGGCACAAAGTGGGTCCGGTTTGTGAGGTAGTCCAGGATCCACTCTGGCAGGTCAAAGTCCACAGCAGCCGTCTCCAGTTTGTCCAAAGCACCAGCTGTTTGGTATTAAAAGCGCTGGAGAAATAGAAAAACTAAATTCTCACAGTGCTGCCGGGCTTCTCCACTCTGATGTCGGGCCAGTAGGTGAACTATGTGTCATGGGTGATAATAACCACCTGATTCAGTGACTTAAAGATCCAGAAAAATGTTTGTTTGTTTTAATTGAGGATGTTTTCCGTCTATCCCTAACGTCACAGCTCTGTACCATTTTCTTTGTCTTTCTCTGGGATCTTTTGTGTCTTATAAAAGTACATTGTCCTCATTACTGTTCACTAAAAATATAATTAATTAAACCTATAAACTCAAACAGGGTTGAAAGAGGGGTGAAAATTTTCCATTAAACACCCAGAAACTTTCCGTAAACTTTCCTTGGGAAATTAAGCCGGGGAATTTCGGAAATATTCCAATTTGGAAACCGTCCATGGGAATTTATGGAAATTGAAAGGAATGAGCGGTAGGTTATCATTTGCAAATACAAATATAACACATTTGTCTGGACACAAACAGATATGCATGCCAGCAGAGTAAGTTGTGTTAATCTCTTCACCAGATCGTGCTTTTCTCATAGTTTGGATCCAGCCTGCCTGCTACAACATGTTGTCCTGCGTGAAGGTGGTACCTGTTAATCTGGAGTGGTTAAAATAATTTATAAGTGACCTGGACAGCTCAGTAGAGACCAGACAGATGAATATGAGCATTCCTCAATCAGTGTGGTACCTCAAACTGTGGCCTACCTTCTTGTACTGTTAGCAGAAAGCAATAGAAACAGCAGTAATAAGCTATCTAGCAGCACGGTAACTAGCTTCTTTAATTTCAGCGGTGTTTGCCAGCTTACATTTAGCAGATCTAAACTACTGGCCATCTGGCTGCTGTATGAGCACTTTTATTTATTTAGGTAATATCAATAACCCTGAACTGGTCGCACCTCTGTCCTCTTGAAATGTCTCTGAAAAGGAGAGTATTCATTCATTCAACATGTGTCTCTAACAGGCAAAGCACCTAACTGAACTGAATTTGCATTGAATATGACAATTTTGACCAAGGTCCTTATTCCAACTGGATTTAAGTTCCTGTTGTAAGAAAGCCACATTTCCAGTCAATTCCCATAGAAAGTTTCCAACTTTTAAAATTGCATTTTTCAACCCAATACTTGAAAAAAACATTGTGATTTCTCAAAGGCCTTGCTTTGAATTTGTCTTAAGTATTCAAAATTAACAAGGATGGATCTCTACAAACAAATCCATTACACCTGTCATGTGTTAGGATCCTGCCAAAACTTTCATTTGCAACACCAACACTGAGAAATTATAATCAATTTGAAATAATGTAATAATAATAATAATCACTAAGGATGCACGATAACTGTTTTTTAAAACCGATACCGATAAAGGATAACTTTCAGCTCCGATACCGATACCGATAGATACCGATAACACACACATATACCTAAAATCATTACATCAATACTATGAACAAAACCAAAAACAGTTCTGACTCTTTAAATTAACAGATATTTATTTTTTCCAATGAAAAACTATTGTCAAGCCTCTCAAACATTTTCTTAAAGCTATCAAACAAACCTATTTGATATCTCACATTAACTTAAATAAGGTTCATTACTGACTGATATAAAAAAAAAAATAAAGGCTCCTTGAACTGATGGAAATACATGCATCAGAATTACTAACTGTAAAAGTTCATTCCTCAATTACAATAAAAAATAATGCACAGTGCATAATGTACTGACACAAGTTAGACTTGTCTGTGTAAATAAACTGAAAAAGAGAGTGGAGACTTGCTGTTGGCTTGCTCACGTTAGCTCACGTTAGCTCAAGTTAGCTCACGTTAGCTCACGTTTGTGCAATTTAAAAACTCCATGGAAGTGACGGTTATGTTTCAGGTGGCTGATCAGGTTTGACGTATTAAAGCTTGTGCTATTTTTCCCTCCTTCGTTTGGGGCATTTGTCACAAATAACCAACGAACTATCTTCTTCTAAAACTTTAACGAAATTTCATGCAGTCGCCTCCATGTTTTGTTTTATTTTTTTTTTCAGCGCACCGCAACGCTGCATTCAAGGTGTAATGTAAATTCCTCCGTTTCCTCGTTTGCTAGTCATTATTTACTTATCTATCTTTTCCTTTTTGTATGTGTGTGTGTGTGTGTGTGTGGGGGGGGGGTGGGGGGGGGGGGGGGGGGGGGGGGGGGGGGGAATACTGCGAATTCAATTAAAGTCAGCAACTACCAAAATGATGACCGAGTTTACGAGTTGTTTTCTGGCTTGAGGGGGTATTCTTGATTTTCCTTACTGAGAAATCATTTTTCTGATTATGCTGACGTCACTTGAACATAACATTCACTGCCGGTCATTCAAGGCTCAGAGGGAGCGAGGCACTGCCGTGTTGACAGAAATATATATGTTATCGGAACTTATCAAGATCATGTCATAATTTCTTGTTATCGGCCCGATAGTTATTGGATCGAAAACTATCATGCACCCCTAATAATTCCATTATTATTATAACTGTTGGGTGTATCTTGAACTGGTGGACCGCTTTGTGGCATGGTTGGGGGAACAATCATCTCATCTTAAAAGTGAAGAAGACAGAGGAGATGATTGTAGATTTTAGGAGGACCAGGAACAAGTCAAAGAACATTTTCATCATGGAAGAAGAAGCGAAGGTGGTGGAGGAGTATAAATACCTAAGTGTTCACCTGGATAACAGACTGGACTGGAGACACAACACTGATGCTGTTTAAAAGAAGGGACAGAGCAGACTTTACTTCTTGAGGAAGCTTCGGTCCTTCACTGTTTGCAGCAAGATGTTATGTTCTATATTCTAGCTTTGATGATTTTACTCTGTCCTTTTCCTTTCTTTTCTCTTCTACTAACCACTACGTTACAATTATCAGCAGGAGAAAATCCCTGCTTTGCCCTCCGCCATCTTGGTCAGGGAGCGAGGTTACCACGTGACCTCACCTGCCATCTTGAAACTCTTATCGTGTGAGTTGGCGGCCATCTTGGTGAGGGACGAAGTCACCACGTGACCTTGTCCGCCATCTTGGAATCTTCCTCACGCTACGCCAACTTAGTTTATCTCTCTCTCACACACATATACACACACATACACACACACCCATAGTCCTCCAGCATACATGTATATAAGTTGATACTCCTTTTCCATTTAATGTTTTATTTGCTTATGTTAGTCTAGTTGTCTTTTAGTCGTTCGACATCAGAATCTTGATTCAAGTGTTTGTTCATCTTAATACTTGTGTTAATAAATTCTGACATATTCTAATGAGAGAAGTTGTTTGTGGTTATTTTACACAGTTTTGTAATATCTGCTGGTTGAAGAGGTCTGTGCTGGGACTCACACCTTCTCTGTTGCATCTATAGCGCCACACCTGGTCACCGGCTGGAAACGCATAGACCAACAGCCATTTTGAGACTGACTGTGCCGTTTATTCTTTGTTTCCTGATTTATCAGGTGGTGCCCCATTTCAATTTATTAACTTTGTTAATACCCTTCTGGTTATTAACAGGTATCTCTTAAGACAGTTGGTAATAACCCCCTTTATGACTAAAGCTGATGCAAAGGAGGATACTTCAATATCATGGACAACCCTGAATCTCCTCTAAACATCACAGTGATTCAACAACAGAGTATCTTCAGATCTGCTGAAACACAGATACAGGAAATCCTTCCTGAACCCAGCTGGAACCATCTACAGTGAATATTTAAGGAGATTTAAATCATGACAGTCACTGCAACAATTGAATTTCCCTTTGGGGATCAATAAAGTACTTTTGAATTGAACTGAATTAAAGGTTGCAATTATATTATACATTATGTGGCATGTCTCACGAGGATTGAAGCATAGCTGCTCTCTGGTTTTAGAGTCACAATGTCTTCTTTGTGTGACAGTCATGGCCACCAGCGACAAGTACCATCCTGTTCAAGTACTAGTCACACTACTAAAGTCTAGACACCTGAAAGTAGTGGGAGTTAATTGTCACGTTCAGAGAAATGGCCACCGATCATCCTAAAAGCACAGGTGAAACTTCAGTCCCAAAGAGACGAATGAATTCTGTTGCAGGGATGTATTTTGAATTTGATAATGTGCAAAACATACCATAATTCAGTTGCCACGACAAGAGGCAACACCAGAAACCATTAGCAAAATGTAAACGCACCACAGGCCGCTGTACAACAAATGTACACAGTAGGGATGGAACGGTTTTCGGTATTACGGTAAAGCTCGGTTAAATTATACACGATAACGATTACCGTTTAAGTTTGACTTCATCTCATTATCGCTGTTGGTTACCGGGATGTGTAATATTAGCCTCATTCAAGTCTGCGAGCGACTGTGTCTCGCGTGAATATGTAGCTTGTAACATCGGCATTGTAACGTTAGCACGGCGGAAAGTGGCGATACCATGCAGGACATTTACCAACCCACTAAAATGACGCAATCCGAAGTCTGGGCATATTTATTTATTTATTTATTTATTTTTAAGAATGCAGAGTGACAACTGGTGGAGGACAATTATCCTGTCTGCAGAGCACTAGTTTACATTTTATTGTGATTTGTACAACCAACTTGAAGGAGCTAAGGCTATGCTTCAAGCTACTGAGATGTTTGACCAAGAGTAACCTGGTCGCGCTTCGCTAACTCGCATTTCGTAAACGTTACTGTTGCGTGTTGGTCGAAAAAGGACCGGAACAATGTTCTTCTGATGCAGTTAAAATATTAATTTATTCCATTAACTGATCCGAAAACCATAACTCCGGAAGTTAGCGCCACAGCGGTCAAAAACCTTTTGCCCTTTCGGGTCAAAAACCTAACCAAAAATCACAAGATTTTGTGAAATTATTAAAATTAGGGATGGGCATAATTAATCGATTAATCGATGATTGATCATTAAGAATTTGGTCGAAGACATTCATTTTCGTCGATGAACCGAATGTTTTTTTTTTTTAAACAATCTGAATGTAGATTATCAGTTCACGTCCTCAAACAATGCGATGCATTTCTCTGTGCCACCGATAGAAATTTGGCAGCAGGGGGCAACATTTCACCATCACTCTACCATGGCTGGACTCAGTTGTTACATGCGAGCTTCTGTAGGTCATCGCCTAATCATGAAGCGGTCGCGGTGAAGTGTGGCGTGGGACCATTTTAGTTTAGAAAATGACCAAGTGTACTGCAATCACTGCAATGCTAATTACAAATACAATTAATCGACAACGACAATGATGTATCACTTGAACAACGCGCATCCAAGCCTTGTAAAGGACGGTGGAGGCGGTTCATCATCAGCCTAGCCTAGCCTAGCCTCAACTCGGTGTTAGCACGGACCAGAAGGAGCTGCAGCGCACATCGAGCACACAACAAGCGCATCTTTTTAAGAAACAAAAAGCCTGTAATACTGGCGCCTTGATATAAATTGTCATTGTTAAGTAGTCTCCTCGATATCTCTTGTTTTATTATCGTTGTTTTTTTTAAAGAAAAGAAACAGGAAATGTCCCGCTATTGTCAACCACGAACATCCAGGCCACTGAACACATCTGGGCATGCGCGAGCCATAGCAACCAGGCCATAGCAACCAGGCCAAAGGGGAAAACAAACGCCACGTCGATATCGAGAATAATTGTGATAGTTTTCAATATAAAAATGTTCATGATTAATCGATTATTAATCATTAATTCTCCTGATGATCGACGAATAAATCTCAACCAAATGCCCATCCCTAATTAAAATGTATGTTTTTTTTAGACATTTGTACAGCAATTAAGAATATTGCGATAATATCGTAAACCGTGATCATTTGGTCACTATAATTGAGATATCAAATTTTCAAATTATTGTTACATCCCTGGAACGAAGTCATGCAAAATGGGGATTCATTCTGTCAAGCCAATGAAAATGAAGCCAACTTCTGAGTGGTGTGTGAAGGCAACACCTCATCACAACAAAAGATGTGCCAGTTTCCGCTTGCACATGTTTTAGTCACGTTTTCCTTCCACAATTTTATATAGAATTGAAAAAAAAAAAAAAGCTGAGACAAGAGTTGGGAAATGTGGATTTTTGTGCTACAACAACTCATTTGTGGTCCAGCAGGACAGCTGAGCCAGACCTGTGTCACACTGTGCACTTCGTTAATGATTTCATTCAGTTGAAGATTCGCTACTAACAAACGCCATAATTCTCTTTTTACCACACACTTGTCTAATCCATATTTGTTAAAATAAAAAATACAATTAGATATTTTCCCCACATCTTTCCCTAAGAGCAGGAGACGGCTAGACCGAGGCGTTGGCCCCCTCAGACCCCTCCAGTCTCAGAGAGACGCTGAGCAACAGACGGAGGACAGAGATGTCCTTCTATCTGCTATGAAGATCACAATGGCCCTAAAAATAGTCATCACTCACCGCTGTTCCATAAATAAACAAACCCCCCGTCTTCCTCTCATTCATTCAGATACTGTCGTCTTGTCAGTCTGCTGCCCTTGAAACACACAAAAACACACTGAACAGTGAGACACTGGATTTAAGAATTAAGGGAGGGAGGAGTTTCACATCAATGGAGCATTTTTCTTTTTATAACCGTGCAGACAAATAAACAGAGGGCATAATATAATCTTTGATTATACTACAACCATTTTATAGGATGAAATAGCTTGTTTTGAACATCAAACGAACATCTGTAACATTCTTTGAAAAGACACTTTCTGAAGACATTTGTTTTTTTTTCTCATTTTTCCAGCTTGTGGATTTAAAAGTATCACATGACCGAGACACGGGTCTTGAAGTCTTATTATGTGTCAAGATTAAGTCACAGACGGACATAATGGAGAAAATATAGGAATTTTTCAAAATAAAACATAATTTAGACTCGCATAGTAAATGAAAACGGTAATAATGGAAGTTTTTTTTTTTTTTTCTTTCCTTCTCTGCGGCCCGATACCAAATGACCCACGGACTGGTACCGAGCTGGGGACCAGGGGTTGGGGACCCCTGCTGCAGAGGAAGCAACAACCGGGTCAGAATTTAGACCCGGTACAGGATTTCTACAACAATTAATATATATATATATATATATATATATATATATATATATATATATATATATATATTATAGATATATAGAGAGAGAGAGAGAGAGAGAGAGAGAGAGAGAGAGAGAGAAATATAAAAGGGCTGGGCAAGTTAACACGTTATTATCTTATCGCGCGTTAACGCATGTTGCACACATGCGTTAACCGGAGGACAATTGGCAGGAAACATGCAGTAAAGCTAAAACAGACATGGAGAACGGTAAAAATCTGAATTTTACAGTTCGGGTAGCAACTCAGGTAGCGATATTAACAATTCTGTCTAAAAAAAAAAAATTCTGGACTGCAACAAAACTTTGTGGTCATTCCTCCATGTTCCATCAGATCTGCTCCATGTGTTCACTGTCCTGCTGTTCTCTAGCTGGTTACTGCAGTGCGGCTCCATCTAGTGGCACAGATGTGTAATGACAACAGAAAGTCTAGTCCTAGATTATAAAACAAATTCAGTCGTGTGGCCCGTTTTCATTTCGTTTTTTGATCCAAGTCTAAAATTGAAATATAAAAAAAAAAAAAACAGGCATTTTTTAGTTGGTTTTTTTTTTGTTAGATTTAAAAAACGAAAAACGTAATAAAATGTCACTTTTTAATTTTTTCAAAATATTGAATGACAATTGAAAATAGAAAGAATGAAAGATACATGGATTGATAAAGTTACTGAACTTTAACATGGACATTTTCATTTTAAAGTTCTCCCAGATGGAGGATTCAACAGAAACAAGGTTATTTGTTACAACTGACAAGTTGAACTCCCCGTTAAAAGTTTCTGCTGTTACCTCAGAAATTACCTGTTTTAATGTTCTGATTGTGCTGAGACACAATCATTTTGTTGGATTTTGTTTGTAGACTTTTTTTATTCTATTATAAAAACAGGATGACATTAATGCCCTGGCAGTGGCAATAAGCTTTATTTTATTTTACATTTTTTAGATGAGATTTACACTAAATATGTGTTACTGACAAGTGCTGATGTTAAAAGTGTTTGAACAACAAATGTTATGGGACTTTAGTTCATATGGCAGCAGAACATTTCAATAAAAGTCCATTTTACACTACTTTTGAATTTATTATTTGATTTTGCATATACAACGCGATTAATCGCTCTCTGTTAACAGACACGAGCCGAATAATACAACCTGTGTGATGTTACAAGTTCCTGCAGTGCCAGAATAAAGTCCTCGTTCAATGCAGAGAAAAATCGGACTTTTTGTTTTGTTGTTGTTAGCATGTTAGCCGCTAATTAAGAACCAAAAATAGCACAATAACAGCGGTTTCTTTACTACGGTTCAGAGACCAGAGGCTGTGAAGGAAACAGAAAGACCACAGTTGAGCCTTTGTCTTGTTTCGCTGCAGTGCCTCGCTACTTTTTTGGGGTTTTTAAACATATTTTAAACACGTTATTGAGGGATCACTGTAAATATACAGCACTATATATAGTGCTATAACACCCTTACTAATATACCAAGTATTCAAGTCTTCTGATCATGTTTTCTCTTTCCTCATTTATCCTCTAATTCACTGACACAAATTATCATAACAATACTTTCTTCTGCAAAGTTTCATATCAATATTGCAGCTCAATCAGCTTCGCAGCTCATTAACCAACTTCGATTGTCAGAGGAAGAGCTCCAAATCTGACTTCGCATCAACGTCTCCGAGGAGCCTCACCTTTGGGCCCAGTTTACACTCCAAACATGGCTATCTTATCTGTCTCTGTGTCTCTGTCCAATCAGAGAACAGCTCTCCTCTGCCGGCTAACTGAGGCCTCCTGAACAACCTCAACTAAAAAAAAATCTGTTCACACTAATGTAGTCAGTTTTAAGATGTTCTTCTGCAAGGTGTTGAATTATTATTATTATTATTTTTGGACCAAGTTAAAATGTTACCAAAGTTTTATGTCATGAAAGATAATGTCATAAATTAAATAACACATGATGAAATATGAATACTTGATGCAGACGCTGAGTAAGTGTGCAGAGATAATTAAATCTGGTTGTTACACAAGCGCGAGAACTAATCAATGTATAATACTTGTAGTCAGCAGTAAAGTTAACTAAATATATTCCAACAAAAACAAGAAGAGGTCAAGATGGCAATCTTGAGTCGACCTCCGCTCTCATATCCACGATCATCTTTTTTTCTGTACATTAGCTGAAAGACAAAACTGTCCTCACTCTGTAGTGGAGAAGATGTTCCTCCCACAGCCTGCTTTCCTTCAAGAGAAGCGTTTTAGACTTCACTTTTAGATCCTGACATGTTACCACAGGCCCCAAACGCTTTGCAGGCGCAATCACACGCTATAGGCTGACAGGAGACGGCTTAAACCTAAATACAAAAAGCTGCAACAGTCAGTGTTGGTTTGTTTTGGGGACTGAAAATACAAGTCCACTGATAAATCAGTTTACCTAAATAGACAACAATAGCCATTATGATCACAGAAAACATCAATGTGAGCTTTCTAAATGTTAAAATTTTCAACTTTACACAATCTGACGTTATATATATATATTAGGACTGTCAAAGTTAACGCGTTAACGCGTGATTAACGCAAAAATAATTTTAACGCAACTAATTTTTTTAACGCGCGATTAACGCGAGCCGGCCGTTGATGTACAACAGTAGAAGGGAGAGTAGGTGTTGCCTCCAGGCTTCATGAGCCTCGGGCCACTCCGTAGTTTGTCAAAACAGGAAGCCATGCACTGACGTCATCGGCCATGCCGCAGGCAAACAGACGTAAACAAACCTCCGTTAGCAGTAGCTGGGATAAAAATGTATGAAGAACATAAGAGAAAATATTAAGTATATATATATAATATATAATGGATTTGGCATTGTAGCAATAAATAAAGCCCCCCCCCCCCCCCCCCCGTTTGAAGCGAACCACGAAAATATTTTGTATGAAGAACATAAGAGAAAATATTAAGTATATATATATATAATATATAATGGATTTGGCATTGTAGCAATAAATAAACATGCTTTTTTTTTTTTGCATAAGGCAAGCATTTGTGTACTCTCATATTAGGCAAGGCAACTTTATTTGTAGAGCACAATTCGTACACAAGGCAATTCAAAGTGCTTTACAGATGCATAAAATCACAAGAAGGCAAATAGAATCATTCCATACAAGCATAAAAATAATCAATAATAAATAAAATTAATTAATAAAAAAATTAACTAATTAAATTAAAAATGAAGAGTGCAGATAAAATCCTTCCAGTCATCATCTTCACATCTAAACAGAACTGTTTTCAGTCTGGATCTGAACATTATCAGAGTTCAGGTCTGTCTCACATCTTCTAGAAGACTGGTCCAGATTTTAGGAGCATAAAACTGAAATGCAGCTTCACCTTGTTTAGTCCTGACTCTGGACACCAGCAGGAGACCACTACCTGAGGTTCTCAGAGTCCAGGTTGGTTCATATGGATCTAACATGTCAGAGATGGACTTTGGAGCCATGAAGAGACTTGAACACAAGTAGAGCTGTTTTAAAGTCTATTCTCTGAGTGACAGGAAGCCAGAGACCTCAGGACTGGACTAATATGGTCATATTTCCTGGTTCTAGTCAGGACTCGTATTAATAAGAGTAATACAACTTGAAAAAGATCTGCATAAGGTAGATTTAGAACAGAAAAAAATATGTGATTAATTTGAGATTAATCATGATTAACTATTGACAGTCATGCGATTAATGTGATTAATTATTTTGAGAAATTGACAGCCCTAATATATATACACAAGTGTCTTTGTCCCTTTGTTACTGTCCTATATTACATGTTTTAAGAGGAAAGAATATCCTTCTTAAGACGTGTTAGAAGAGACGTGAAGCATCCCAGTTTCTCCCGTCCGGCATATTTGAGGTGCTCTGGCTGTGATGGAGACACGAGTCCCGTCTCTTGTCCCCGTCATCCGTCTCCTCCACTCAGACTGACGAACAGCCTCAACACAGGTTGTGGCACCAGTCTGTCCTCAAAATGGAAAGCAGACTGAGAGAGGAATGCAACAGCCGCAACCACGAGACACGCCGAAGATCTCAACGCATTCACGGGGGTGACAGAGAAAAGCCCTGACACACTACCTTGCTACCTATGTGAGATGGCTGCCATGACAACACTTCCTGCTTGGGAAATAAGTACATTTGAGGTTGATGTCAATGTGATTAGAACATAAGCACAACACCTCCCCGTGCACTGAGGCCAGCAATGAACACACACACACACAAAAAAAAAATAAAAACTCTACTTTTGTTCACGCTTACTTTTGTGCTGTGCCATTTTATTAACCTACAAACGACTCTACTGCGGTAAATCTTTCGGTTATGAAGTTCATTGTGTAACTTACTTGGCCTACTTTCAGTCAATATTGAAAAGAAAGAAAAAAACAGATTCCAAGTAATGTTTGGTATTTCAGAAAAGCAAGTAATTCTGGTGCCAAACCGATACATGGGTGTGACTATATCCGCAGTGTCACCACCCCTCCTGCATCTGCTTCTGGGTAGGGAGGAATTCAAGAAAACCCCACAATGTAGGATCGGCCTTGTGACTAGCAACACACACAATGCAGCGCATTCAGACACACACACACACACACACACACACACACACACACACACACACCCCATAAACACCAAGTTAGGAGAGCTTTTAAGGGCTACGGTTCATCTTTGAATGCCTCTTAAGTGCAACAAAAATAATGAAAACTTTGAGAACAGAAATGTTCAAGAGGTTTTTCTAATGTATGTACTTTTTACAATGTCTAGAAAAGGAAATGAATACAAAAACAATAAAGGCGTAAATCATTGTGTGTTTAAAGACATCAGTTGGACAGTTTGATAAGTGAGTTTTGATTTTACCTTTCATCCAAATTGGAGTATCAAGTCAGATTTTCTAAAGAATAATAATAAAAAAAAATATTAAGGACAATCAGTGCGTTTACATGGGAAGTTTAATTCCTCTTTAATTCCTCTTTAATTCAGAATTAAAGTTAAAGCCGAATAAAAGTCACCATGTAAACACTTAATTCTATATGAAAATTATTCCCATTTTAATTCTGAATTAAATAACTCCGCGGTCATGTTTACACTCATTCCTGTTTAAATTAATTCCCGTCTTTCTGTGCATGCTAGTTCTCTTGCCCGTCTGTCACGATGACGCTTATATTCCGCGCTGGGCTTGTTTTCAAAACAAAGTTTCAGGATGGCAGCACGCAGTAAACGATGTTGAAGAGCAGATACGATTTATTTAATAAATAGCTTGGAGGAACTGGAAATAATTCAAAGAACAGATGGCAGGAAACATAAAAATTGTGAGCTTTTCAAAGCGGCCAGGTTAAATGAAGGAGGTTTCGCAGATAGAGACGCCACCCAGGTCAAAAATAAGTGAAATGTTGTTGCTAATCGAGTTAGCTAAGTTTGTTTTCTTCCGGTAGATGTAAAGACGTCCGCCCCCCCCCCCCCCCCCCATCCAATCAGAACCCTTCCCAACCCCCAGACCTAAAGCGGAGTTGGATAAAGCCAAACAAACGTGTTTTCCATGTAAACCTTAATTCGGAATTACTATTTCCATGTAAACTCGAAGGAAAATAGTTTAATTCGGAATTATTAATTCAGAATTATTAATTCTGAATTAAAAAACATCATGTAACCGCAGCCATTATAACAAGGAATGTTTACTTGTTTACTGTACGCATCATCTCTGAGGATGTGCTCAGACGTCCCCCGGTGGACTACTGAGGTTCCACCACTTCTGTCTACGCCGATATGATCCATCCTTATGATGCAGAAGTGACTCTAAATGTCTAATATTAACAGGTATTTTCTGTAGCGTCACTGCAGGTGAAATAAAGGTGCAGCAAGAAAAGCTGCTCGGCTGTTTCAATGTTTCATTACGTTAATTAGTGCTGGGCGATATGGAAAAAAAATCATATATCACGATATGGACTATTTTATATCACGATAACGATATATATCACGATATACCATAATAAAGTATGTTTTCAGTTATTCTATGAAAAGTTTGACAAAAATTTCATTGCTTACTTTTTAACTTTATTTTGAAAGGACATTTAGCTGAACTGTCACAAACATACATTTTAGTGCAGCAAAAACAGGTAGGTACAGAGGTACAGTAGCTTTCACATTTTTTTAAAGTGCACAACAGTTTCTGAGAGGAAAAACACATTTTTGCACTGAAGTTCAGCTATAAAAAATAAACACAAATTATTTTTCAACTTTCTGAAATCTGTAACCTTGTAGTGCAAAGTTTGCAAACCAATATAAAGTGTCTAAAGTAAACATCAGGGTTGAAGAGAACTCTGTTTAAGGCATTAACCATGAATAAAAGTGCAAACATAAAAGGCTACTTTGTAGAAGTAGATATGTTTCTATCAAATTTATCACTGCAGGTTATTTAATTACATATTTGCTGTAATAACTGATAAAATTAGGTTAGAAACGATAGAAACGATAGAAGAGAAATGGCACGATACACACTTTTCTATCGTCCCCACGATATGTATCGTCATATTGCCCAGCACTAACGTTAATCATAAAATTCTCAAGTTAATTGTTTCAGTTTCAAACTCTTTTATTCAGATCATTTAAAAAATTAGTAACTCCCAGACTATGATCCCCTTTACTGCAAGTGCCCCCCCCATCTCTCTGCACCACTTTCCTGTCTCTTAACTTTCAATAATAAAGGCCACTAGAGCCATGAAAAAAGAGAAAGAATACGGAAGAATAAAATAAAATCAGCACGGCCTTATCAGATCTGCAGAGCCCAGCTAGACTTGTTTTGGCCAAACAGAGGAACCCAAAGATATTCAGAGAACGAAAGGAAAAGAAAAGTACTTTCCAGAGGAAGGTTGGTAAAAACTACTGGCAAGCCTCTCATTTTGTAAAGTTATCAAACAAACCTATTTGATATCTCACATCAACTTAAATAAGGTTCATTACAGACTGATATAAAAAATAAAGGCTCCTTGAACTGATGGAAATACATGCATCAAAATTACAAACAAACTGAAAAAGATTAACATTTAAAGGATTTTGACTTGTGGTTCCATTTAAATTAATACCTTCAATTAAAGTAAATGAGGTTCAGTGATTTTTTTGGGTTTTTTTTTTTATCTCATGGAAGCTTTAGATGAGAGGAATGAGGGAGAGGGGAGACTGCTGCTGCTGGCTTGCGCACGTTAGCATTAGCTTCTGTTAGCTCATGTTAGCGCGATTTCAAAACTCCATGGAAGCGATTGTTATGTTGTAGGTGGCTGATCAGGTTTTACGTATTAAAGCTTGTGCTTCCCTCCTCGTAGAATTCACTAGGAGGATTCGTCACAAATAACCACCAAACTATCTTCTTCTGAAACTGTAACGAAGTTCCACGCCGCCATGTTTGTTGTGATCAGCGCTGTGCTGCAGGCTGCATTCAAGGTGTAACGTAAATTCCGACATTCCCTCGTTTGCTAGTCGTTCTTTCAGCCTTTTCTGTTTTTTTCTTTATGTGTAACATGTGGGAAAATACTGCGAATATCAATTAAAGTCAGCAACTACTAAAATTATGACCGAGTTAACGAGTTGTTTTCTGGCATGAGGGGGTATTCTTGATTTTTTTTCCTTATTGAGACATCATTTTTCTGATTATGCCGACGTTACTTGAACATAACATTCACTGCCGGTCATTCAAGGCTCAGAGGGAGCGAGACACTGCTGTGTTGACAAAAATATATATGTTATCGGGGCTATTCGTCGTGATATCGGAGTTATCGGGATGACGTCATAATTTCCTGTTATCGGCCCGATAGTTATCGTGCACCCCTATATTTTTATATTTTTTTACATTTATTCCAGTGACGTGCGGTGAGCTTCATGGCTGGTGAGGCACCGACTTCATCAGTCAGATTTACAAGCATATGAACCCTCCAGAACAACGTATTCACCATCTGATTGGCAGCAGTTAACTGTTTATGTTTAAAACCTCCTATCGTCATTCACATATAAATGCTTTACACATACAAATTGTAGCACACAAAAAAGCACATTTAATTTTTAAAAAAGTTATTATGGTCTTACCTTTACTTATAAATGAAGTCCATGCGCCGCTCCTTCTGCAGAATAAGTGACGGCGCTTGCTGTCACTTATTCTGCAGCCAGTGTGTCGCAAGAAGAATCCCTGTGCTCACTAGCGCCCCCTAACGTGAGGCAGGAGAAGTGCGTGCCTCACCCCGTGCCTCTTCTCAGCCGTTTTATGATCGCGCCGGCACAAGAAACACATTACACACATATAGTTGCTGTTCATTATATAAATCAGCTAAACTATGGAAACTTATTTCATATAGCAAACGTGTTTGAACATTTTAATAGTGACATACAAAGAGACGGCGATCTGGTCTCACTACATAGCATGGCAGCACAGTTAGCCGAGTCATTGCGCAATCCATGGTGAGGCTCAGCGGGGTGCTGCCTCACCGCCCGCATCTTCTCAGTATTTGAATGGTAAATGTGAAAATTCGGCGATTTTGAATAAAAAATAATCTAAAAATGGTGAAGTTAAATGGAAAATTACTTTATAGTACAAATCAATTGATAAATATAAAAAAAAATTTTTTTTCATTTCTTTCTTTCCATGATGGCAGGTGAGGCACGGCCTCCCCTGCCTCACCTGACCGCACGTCACTGATTTATTCTATCAACTAACAATTAGTTTCAGTCCCTAAAAATGCGTCATCTCATTTGAGAAGCAGCCCAGCAGATGTGTAGTTTGAACCTGCGACGCTGTTTGATTGAGCTGCTGATTAACATTAACATTAACCAGCACTGATTCATTACGGATTAGTTCATCTCTAAATAGGTTACCTGTACGTGCTGCAAATATCAGTGACATTAGCGTGCAGCCACGCCACTATTATGAGTCAGAAATGGAGGAGAAATGGTGACTGAACTTCTCCATGAGCTTACTCTCCAGCATGTACTTTTAGAAACATGTACTTTACTTACTGTGTGTGTGACACATGTTGTGAAAATATGTGAATCACTCTAGTAAGGAAGTAGTAAGATCATTCAAAAAAACACTGAGGCAAGCACGCACACACATTAACTCCTACTTCAACAAACTCTCCACAGTGGGGATTTCACAGACGGTAGTATGAGGAAACAGATCCTGGCTGGTGAGAGGCTCCCACCGGAGGCCGCCGCCGCCGCCGCCGCCGCGTCTTCCTCCAAACTGGCTCTCGGTCAAAAAACTCGTCTGCTGAGCCGCCGATCGAGTCGAGCAGCTTTCTGTCAGAGATGCGCCTCCAGAGGAGTCTTCTGGCTGATAAAACTGCTACAGCGTTGCTCACAGCTGCATGTGCCACATCCCACATGATCCCAACAGTTCATCCCTTGTTCCGCGAGTTAAAAACCGAAATTAAAAACAACAAGAAAAACTTTCTTCTGAACTGAAACTGAACAGGGAGGTTCCTTCTCTGTGTAATCTTTACACCAAGCAGGGCCATAGTTCCCCATTTGACCACCTACTCCCTCACTCTTTCACTAATTCATCTACATGCATCACACGTAGCAGAAACCTCGCCAGTAATCTGGGCTACTCCAGATACATCTCCCACCACAGAAGCTGTTAGAGAGGTTACGAGTTTTAGAAGCGACATCTGACGCAAACCAGTCCAGGACAAGCAGCTGTTAATGTACATCATCTGCTTCATTTCAAATAAAACAACATGAAGCTGCATTTTTCTGCTGCGTGTGTGTAAAGCACTGACAGATTTGGTTGCACTTGTTCACAGCTGTGCATTCGTCTCTCCACAACCTACAAAATCTGAGGCACTTCCTTTTGGCTGGGATCTGCTATAAACTCCTCACCCGTTCACAGTTAAATGTGTTAACTAGTGCTGGGCGATATGGAAAAAAAATCATATATCACGATATGGACTATTTTATATCACGATAACAATATATATCATGATATACCATAATAAAGTATGTTTTCAGTTATTCTCTGAAAAGTTTGACAAAAATGTCATTGCTTACTTTTCAATTTTATTTTGAAAGGACATTTAGCTGAACTGTCACAAACATACATTTTAGTGCAGCAAAAACAGGTAGGTACAGAGGTACAGTAGCTTTCACATTTTTTTTTTAAGTGCACAACAGTTTCTGAGAGGAAAAACACATTTTTGCACTGAAGTTCAGCTATAAAAAATAAACACAAATTATTTTTCAACTTTCTGAAATCTGTAACCTTGTAGTGCAAAGTTTGCAAACCAATATAAAGTAGTGCTGGGCGGTATACCGGTTCATACTGAATACCGGTGTTTATTTTTCTTATGATGTGAATTTTTCATATACCGTAATACCGGTGAGTATGTACTGTAGCGTACACAACATTGGGAACGCCGCGCAGCGGAACGTAAGCGTCGCAGAACATTGTTGGACGGGGGACTGTTTTGCAGTTGCACTGGAGGCGCAACACGCTACTAGTTTACACTACTAGGCCAGAAGTGGAAGCTCCAGAACAGCAACATGAGATCGAGGAACTTCTTCCTAAACGAGGAGCCGTGTCTGTCGTGTGGACGTTCTTTGGATTTAAAAAAGACGACGTCCAACAAACTACAATAATCTGCAAATGTTGCCGAGCCAAAGTTGTAGCCGCGGGAGGCTACACCAGGCTGGAGTTGCCTCCCGCGGCTACAATTTTAGAACGTTGTTTACATTGTTTAGTTAATGTTGATTTTTTACAAAATATGTTTTTTTTCAAGTTGTTTGCAAAATTTGAAAAATAAAAGGGTTCTGTATTTTAACTGCAACTATCATCCATTATGATTCCTTCACTTAATTAGAATAACGAGTGCCACCTCTTTGTAAATAGTATCATTTTGTGAGGCCATGCAAACCTGTATTAATACTAGTGTAGATATGAATGTTTTTCTACAATATTCACTCCTCGTGACAGTAAAATAGGTCATTCTAAGACAATTTACTGCAGCAATTCCTCTCTAAATGATTAGAAAAAGTGGTTAACACCCAGTTGTGCCTTCAAAAAAAAAAATACAGTGATATACTGTGAAACAGATATAATTTTGAAAAATACCATGATATAAATTTTTGGTCATACCGCCCAGCGCTAATATAAAGTGCCTAAAGTAAACATCGGGGTTGAAGAGAACTCTGTTTAAGGCATTAACCATGAATAAAAGTGCAAACATAAAAGGCTACTTTGTAGAAGTAGATATGATTCTATCAAATTTATCATTGCAGGTTATTTTATTACATATTTGCTGTAATAATTGATAAAATTAGGTTAGAAACGATAGAAACGATAGAAGAGAAATGGCACGATACACTCTTTTCTATCGTCCTCACGATATGTATCGTCATATTGCCCAGCACTAGTGTCAACCCAACCCAAGCCTCAGCCAGGCAGGAAGTGTGTGTGTTCCTCAGCCTCCTCTGTGTTCGGTGCGACCCAATCATGTTGATGGGCATCAAGAGGAGGCTTTGATAGCGGTGAATGGGGTACTAATGAGTTGGCCTTATCAATGGCCAGTCTGTATTCTGTCTTCCTAATGGCCAGGATGCCCATGTAAACACTGGACCGGGCCTCCAACTCCAGCCACCTCCTCTGACCCTTCCCTATGGAAACCATCATTTTATACAATACAATTTAAAGGAATTTATCTCTATAAAAGTGCTACTCCTGTTCTAGAATAATCCATTAGCTTTTCAAAATAAGTCCCTCAGTGGCAAACACAGTAGGTGGAGCCTGTAGGAAATAATAAGAGCTGAAGGCCCAGGCAGCAGTGAGCTGACTAAACCTTCACCTGTTGAATACAAAAAACCGTGAAGAAATCTGACCAACACTGGAGTCTGGCCACTTAAATGTTGGATTTAAGACAGACCTGGTTGGCAGCTGAGGGTCTGTTATGTCTCGCAGTGGAGCACTTTGGCACCAACTGTTGCTGCTTCGGCTAAAAAAAAAAGCGCGCTGTTATGACATTATATCGATAAATCACGTCGGTCTTACCTGGTAGGTGAGACGTAGAGTGGAGTCGAGTTGTGTCTCCTTTAACTGAAGCCAAACTGTATCCGTCAACAGACTGGGAGGAGACCTTTCCCTCTGCTCTGCGTCTCACGGTGCTATATCACAACTACTGTTTACACCACAGACTGAAAAGAAGAGAAAAAAAAAAGAAACAAAAAAAAAAAAGCACCTGTACGCAGACGCCGCTGTCGACTTCAGGGATGATGAGTTCACTTCACGCTGACAGCCGCTGCGGATATTTTTGATGTCGACTACTTTTTTTCCTCGTGGAGACTAACCCACTCTTCTTTTTTCTTTGCCTCCTCCACTTGGACGAAAACAGCCGAAATTTGTCGGGAGGACAGAGGCGGACCAACCCGAAACACGGGCGCGCGCGCGTTCAGCGACGTCAACACAGCGATGCTAACTTCCGGGGATTTTCACAATACAGATAAAAGGTCACTTTATAAGGCAAGAACGTTGATTTTACCTTCTTTATTAACGGTATAAACATTATGAGTCACCACTGTAACAATAAACATATAAGGAATAATTTTTTTAGGAAAAGGAAAATCACGCCTAGAGGAAAATTTATCTGGTCTTCTTTTTTCTCTGACATTAACTGGAAAACAACATGGCTTCTTCCACACAAATTTGCTATTTCTAATAAAATCAAAGAAGTTCAATATAAAATTATTCATAACATTTACCCCACAAACAAATTTGTATCAAAATTTGCCAGTATTGATGCTACTTGTGTATTTTGTAATGCTGAAGTGGAAACGATTAGGCAACTTTTTTTTTTTTTATTGTAATTTTTCCCAGATCTTTTGAAAAAAAATTGAAGATTACATCACATCACACTCTAATATACCAATTACCCTAAATGCCAAGGATATAATATTATAATAATAGTGACAGGAAAATGCAACATGTAATTCATTTGATTATTCTCATTGCAAAATTCCACATACATAAAACTAAATTTTCCAAAGGTCGACCTTTCTTTCCAGCTTTTGAAATTAACTTCAAGAATTACTTTGAATGTATTAAAATAATTGATAATAAAATTGTATATACACTGCTAACATAATTGAAGACATATTTGCCCTTCTTTTTTAGTTTATTTCATTTAGATTATATTTTGTTTAGGATATATAGGTAATGACCTATGCACATTATATTTTATAATTGTTTGTATTCTTTTGATGCCAGACTTTTTATATTGTACATGATCAATGTTCTGATTATGTTTGGATTATATAAATAAAGTTAAAAAAAAAAAAAAAAAGATTTTCACAATACATCCCATATCACCGTCAATGAAGTAACTGCTGAAGCAAAAACTGGAGTTGGAGGAGATAAAATAATTTCCCTCCCCCCACCCAGTACAAGACTGGAAATGCTGCTCGAGTTTTAACGCTTTGCGTGCATTCATTTGGAATAATTAAAGTACGTGCTCTTATTTTGAAATGTGGACATTTATGAACGCAAACTATGAATCATGTACCGGTTTAGAGATAATGTACAAAAATAAACATTTTTTTTAACAATCCCATTGTAAAAAAAAAATAGTTCATCAAATGCAATGTCCTTTCCAGAAGTTATTGAAGTTATTAGATTACAACACACTGGATTTAATGCCCCTCTCTTCTCACCAACACACACAAACACATTATCTCTAGAATTATTGCACAGAATAGCAGACTTGTGACAAGAGTGAAAACCAACTTCCTGTGATAGCCCCGCTCTGATTAACTTAGATATTAAAAAAAAAAAAAGAAAAAAGAAAAGAAAAGAAAAATGATGGGGGCTTGTTGTTCTGCTTTAAACCTTGCAGAGGCGCACTCTCCCTACCAGAGAATATCTGTGGAGCAGATACTCAGTCAGACATTAATGCGCCAAGATACAGCTGAAAAAATAAGTTTTGACCATTTGTACTGCATTTTGAGAAATTAAAAAAGAAAAAAAAACATAAAAGATCATATTCCGCACAAAAGGAGCAAGAGTATAAGTGTAAACCTACGACAGAGCACAAAAGAAAATCTAAGACAAATGGATGACACAAAACAATATGAAGTAAACATTTTTTTTTTATTTAAATTAGCATACAAAGCAAAACTAAAAACCATGTGTGATTGGCTACAGTCAACTTCAAAAGTATTGATAACTTGATGCATACCTTTTTAAAGCTGAAAATAAGCACTTAGATATATATAAAAAAGATGGATATCTACATTGCAACATAATGAACGTACAGAACGCCTTTTCCCAAAGTGGCTGTTTTCCATACATTTAACCCCAGTGATACAAGAAAAAAGGAAAAAAAAATTTAAAAAAAGGACTAAGAGTGACAGCAGTACTTAACATTGTCATTTTTTGTTTTGAACGACAGGCGTATCCTTAAAGAACATAACACACGATGACGCAGGACATTCAAAACAACTGCCTAAAACATCTTACTGTTCATCATCTTTCAGCTCAGGCCCTCAACCAAAGATAATTTAACCACTACACTTGAAAACAGGAGTGTGCCAGCTGCTGAATGCAACTTCTCTCCACGCAGTAAGTGGTTCTCTTCACCTGTAAATCTCTTTGTAAAGCAGCTTTTCAGTACCCGACTCAGTGTATTGTGCAACATTTACAAACACAGTATAGTTTACGTACATGAAAACATGAATGAAATGTGACGAGAAACTCCAACATAAAATGAAAAGGGCTGATAGGAGAATCTACCTTTGCAGGTACAACAGGGAACTTTGGAAAGAGGGTGCCAGGTAAACAAGCTCAGGGTTGAGGGTTGATGCAGGCTGGATTGTATATGCTTTTAAGGGGCAGGGAGTGTTAAAACTTGTTTCAATATAAAGATATCATCGGAGCAGTAGGTAGTAGTTGGTAGTCTCAGGTGCCAAGTCTATTCCTGGGCCTCTTTGCCAGTCATTTTGTAGATCTCAGTGGGACCGTCCACATGGGTAATCGTTGTGGTCAACTGGATGTCCTCTCCGCTGCTCGCTCCAGCATCACCTGCACAGAAACAACCACGTATAAAACGGTAAGTATTGTCGTCATTTGCATTAATGCAGACAACTATCGGTTGCATATTAAGCTGTAGGGATGGGCATAATTAATCGATTAATCGATGATTGATCATTAAGAATTTGGTCGAAGACATTCATTTTCGTCGATGAACCGAATGTTTTTTTTTTTTTTTAAACAATCTGAATGTAGGTTATCAGTGCACGTCCTCAAACAATGCGATGCATTTCTCTGTGCCACCGATAGAAATTTGGCAGCAGGGGGCAACATTTCTCCATCACCCTACCCTGGCTGGACTCAGTTGTTACATGCTAGCTTCTGCAGGTCATCGCCTAATCATGAAGCGGTCGCGGTGAAGTGTGGCGTGGAACCATTTTAGTTTAGAAAATGACCAAGTGTACTGCAATCACTGCAATGCTAATTACAAATACAATTAATCGACAACGACAATGATGTATCACTTGAACAACGCGCATCCAAGCCTCGTAAAGGACGGTGGAGGCGGTTCATCATCAGCCTAGCCTAGCCTAGCCTAGCCTAGCCTAGCCTCAACTCGGTGTTAGCACGGACCAGAAGGAGCTGCAGTGCACATCGAGCACACAACAAGCGCATCTTTTTAAGAAACAAAAAGACTGGTGCCTTGATATAAATTGTCATTGTTAAGTAGTCTCCTCGATATCTCTTCTTTTATTATCGTTTTTTTTAAAAGAAAAGAAACAGGGAATGTCACGTTATTCTCGACCACAACATCCGGGCCACTGAACACATCTGGGCATGCGCGGGCCATAGCAACCAGGCCATAGCAACCAGGCCAAAGGGGAAAACAAACGACACGCCGATATCGAGAATATTTGTGATAGTTTTCAATATAAAAATGTTAATGATTAATCGATTATTAATCATTAATTCTCCCGACGATCGACGAATAAATCTCGACCAAATGCCCATCCCTAATAAGCTGGTTTAGCTGAATTTCATTAACAGATACTTTAAGATACCCCCCCCATGTTATGGCTTGATACACTTCAGGGAAAACTTCCAGAACTTCAGACCCTTTCTCTCCTCGTCAATGACAGGAGATGGATGGTTTTCATTACCTCCTCGCTCTTCTCCCCACCCCCCCCTCTCTTTACTGTTTCTCCCTGGAAGGAAGCCTGGTATCCATTAGAATCACTGTCTCGGGCCAAAAAGACCCTTTTTCCCCTGGGAATCTGGGCCCTTCTCAGTACCCAGCACCCCTTCTCAGAACAGTCCGGATGAATAGACAGCTTTAGAGCAGGAGACAGTCACTCGCTCGCCATCAGAGGGGAGAGAGAGTCTCTTAACTCTTATACAGTGAAGAGATAAATCAGGCATGAATTAAGTGTCATTTGTTTCATATATAGCTGAAACCAGAAGTTTACATACACTGGATAAAAATCTTTTTTTTTTTTTTTGTCTCACCAACATTAAATGAGACTAAACTTTACATGTGTTAGAAATCATTTTGGTAATCCTAATTGAGCTACAGCAGTTTCTAAATACTAGAATAATAAAAATGTTTTTTGGATAATTTATTACTTTCATCAAAGTCAAAAGTTTATATACATTTCCTTACTATTTGGTATCATTGCCTTTAAACTGTATAACCACATCAAGGCTTTGTGATGGCCGCTCCAAAACATCAACTTTGTTCTCATTAAGCCACATTGTCACTAATTTGGTGGTATATTTCTGCTTATTGTCAATTTGAAGACCATTTGCACTCAAGCTTCAACTTCCTGGTTGATGTCTTGAGATGTTGCTTCATGATGTTCTTTCCTCATGATGTCATTTATTTTGTAAAGTTCACCAGTTCCTGCTGCAGCAAAACACGTCCACAACATGATGCTGCCACCGCCGTGCTTCACAGTTGGATGGTGTTTTCAGTCTAAAAGCTTCTCCTCTTTTTCCTCCAAACGATGGTCACTATGACCAAACAGTTGAGTTTTAGTTTCATCAGACCGCAGGACGTCTCCAAAAATTAAGGTCTTTGTTCTTGTGTGCATTTGTAATCTGTAACCTGTTTTTTTTATTTTATTTTGCTTTTTCAGTCATGTCTTCTTCCTGGCTGAGTGGTCCATGTTGGTCCTGGACTGGTTCTGTGGGTACCAGATTCAGCAGCATCTTCATGAGGTGTTTTGCTTTTGTTCCAGAGTTGATGCGCACATTTCAGACCAAAGCACGTTCACCTCTGGGACACAGAACCGTCTCGTTCCTGAGCGGTATGATGGATGGACATTCCCATGGTATTTAAACTTGCATATAATTGTTTGAACAGAGGAATGTGGCACCTCCACATCTGGAGAATTTACCCAAGGATGAACCAGACTTGTGGAGGTCCATAAGTCTGGTCCTGATGTCTTGGCTGATTTCTTTTGATTTGTCAATGATGTCACATAAGGAAAAAGTGTCTAAGGTGTGTCTTAAAATACGTCCATAGGGGTGAATCCAAATAATTAAAACATTGCCAATTAACCTATCAGAAGCTTCCAAAGCCATGAGATCTTCTGGGCTTTCCCAAATTGTTTAAAAGACATAGTAACCCTGCTGAATATAAACATCTGACTGTTAAAAAAAAGTGTTCTCATTATTCTTCTCTAGCAAATGGAAATCATTTTGGTAATCCTTGATGATTTAAAAGTTTAATCTGATTTCAATGTCAAACAGAAGGAAAAAAAGGAGGTGTCTTTTATACAGTGTATGTAAACGTTTGGTTTCAACTGTGTTATTCCAGGTGCATTTTATTATCTTTACAGCCAACAAGAAGCAAAAGGGTTCAAGTAAAAACCCATCCAACTACTTTTGAAGTTAGTAGAAACTGTAATTACCGGTGATACACTGACCACTTGACTGCTCATCTCCGTAGCGTTTGTGAGACGGTGCGTAGAGGAACATGATGGCGAAGACGTACAGGTTCCACATGCCATAGATGCCAGTAAAGAAGGCGCTGTTCACCTGTACCGTGTGCTCTCCCCAGTGCCAGTGACCCTCATTCACCTGAACACAGATAGGAAGTATTTATCTTTTGAACAGAGACCTATGAGAGCTTTTTCACTTGAAAATTTAAAAAAACAACCAAACAACTCCTTGAGTCAGCTTGAACATCAAGATATTTTAAATCACTTCACAACTGAGACTCACCTGACTGATGATGAAGAAGATGACAGTCATGGCAGCACAGGTCAGAGTCACCAGCATCAGGAATTTGAACCTGAAAATCAGACCCTGAAAATGGATCCAGAAACGGGACGATTAAGAACAAAACCAGCTCATTCAAAATAGTATGTTCTAAAAAACTGCTTGTGTTTCATGATGAAAGAAACAACATGGAAATTAAAACAAGAGTAGTAAATGGAGTCAACTGTAAGCCAGGCCGATATCAACTAAAAATAAACCTGATGCTGGACAATTATTTAACACAAACGCTTAAATGACAACTGTTATTAAGTTGGTAAACAAAGCATAAACAGTTGAGCTGATTGGTTTGAAAGTTTTAAACCATGAACTGTACGAGCACCAAGTTCTGAAAACTGAGGAGTTGTTTATATTGTTTATATTACATCTGCATATTAAATAGTCTATAGATTATGTAAATGAGGTGTACTGGTACGACTCCAAAAGTCACCAAAAAGCTACAGTTTAATGGCACTGAATTTATCTTAATTCAGGTAATCTGATATATAAAGAGATTCATGACCTGGATTAATTCAAATAGAAAGGGAACTGCAGTGTTGACAATGTTTAGTTGAAAATATCCTGTTTAATTTAAACAGGGTTAGAAACAAATATGTACAAGTAAAATGGGGTTCTGTGTACAAACCTTTACATATAACTACAACCATTCAGCAGTTCAACACCAAGAAACTAAACCTAGACACTGCTTCCATCTACCTGACTACCTGTACTGCTCCCAGCTACCTGCCTGCTACCTGCTGCTCCAGCTCCCAGCACCTGCGCTGCTCCCAGCTACCTGCGCTGCCTCCCAGCTACCTGCGCTCTCCAGCTACCTGCGCTGCTCCCAGCTACCTGCGCTGCTCCCAGCTACCTGCGCTGCTCCCAGCTACCTGCGCTTCTCCCAGCTACCTGCGCTGCTCCCAGCTACCTGCGCTGCTCCCGGCTACCTGTGCTGCTCCCGGCTACCTGTACTGCTCCCGGCTACCTGTACTGCTCCCAACTACCTGCGCTGCTCCCGGCTACCTGTACTGCTCCCAACTACCTGTGCTGCTCACAGCTACCTGCGCTGCTCCCAGCTACCTGCAGCGCTCCCAGCTACCTGCGGCGCTCCCAGCTACCTGAAGTGCTTCCATCTACCTGTACTGCTCCCAGCTACCTGCGCAGCTCCTATCTACCTGTACTGCTACCTGCAGCGCAGCTCCCAGCTACCTGTACTGCTCCCATCTACCTGCACCGCTCCCAGTTACCTGCACTGCTCCCAGCTACCTGTACTGATCCCAACTACCTGAACTGCTCCCAACTACCTGTGCTGCTCCCAGCTACCTGCGCTGCTCCCAGCTACCTGCGCTGCTCCCAGCTACCTGCGGCGCTCCCAGCTACCTGAAGTGCTTCCATCTACCTGTACTGCTCCCATCTACCTGCACCGCTCCCAGTTACCTGCGCTGCTCCGGGCTACCTGTGCTGCTCCCAGCTACCTGCGGCGCTCCCATCTACCTGCGCTGCTCCCAGCTACCTGCGCTGCTCCCATCTACCTGCGCTGCTCCCAGCTACCTGCGCTGCTCCCAGCTACCTGCGGCGCTCCCATCTACCTGCGCTGCTCCCAGCTACCTGTGGCGCAGCTCCCAGCTACCTGCAGCGCCGCTC
The DNA here is from genome assembly GCA_018398805.1 of Hirundichthys speculiger. Taxonomy (NCBI): domain Eukaryota; kingdom Metazoa; phylum Chordata; class Actinopteri; order Beloniformes; family Exocoetidae; genus Hirundichthys; species Hirundichthys speculiger. Next base: position 6,624 of record JAGFBZ010000844.1, on the reverse strand, counting down.
CCAGCTACCTGCAGCGCAGCTCCCAGCTACCTGTACTGCTCCCAGCTACCTGTACTGCTTCCATCTACCTGCGGCGCTCCCAGCTACCTGTACTGCTACCTGCAGCGCAGCTCCCAGCTACCTGCAGCGCAGCTCCCAGCTACCTGTACTGCTCCCATCTACCTGCGCCGCTCCCAGTTACCTGCACCGCTCCCAGCTACCTGTACTGCTCCCAGCTACCTGCGGCGCCGCTCCCAGCTACCTGCGCCGCTCCCAGCTACCTGCGCTGCTCCCAGCTACCTGTACTGCTCCCATCTACCTGTACAGCTCCCAGCTACCTGCGGCTACCTGTGCTGCTCCTAGCTACCTGTACTGCTCCCATCTACCTGCGCCGCTCCCAGTTACCTGCACCGCTCCCAGCTACCTGTACTGCTCCCATCTACCTGTACAGCTCCCAGCTACCTGCGGCTACCTGTGCTGCTCCTAGCTACCTGTACTGCTCCCAGCTACCTGCAGCGCCGCTCCCAGCTACCTGCGCTACTCCCAGCTACCTGCGCTGCTCCCAGCTACCTGCGCTGCTCCCAGCTACCTGTACTGCTCCCTCTGCACACACACCCACCTCATAGTGCAGACGTCTGGCCTTCGACATGGCAGGGAGCGATGACCTCTTACCGCTGATGTTGCGAAAGACTTGGAAAACCATAAAGCAAAGGAAGAGGAAGTAAAGACAGGCGCAGATGCCCGCCACAATAATGAACGCCATCTGAAAAAGGGCCAGTCAGGGAAGTGATGAGCCAATAAGGGGAGACAATAGACATGAAGGCCACACAAAATTAAATGTAAACATTTTCTAACCAATACCCACATTTATTATTTATATAAAAATAGTGCAGTTCGTTGCGTCGTAAAGTTATACATCTCATTTGCTAAAAATCCACTAAACTTTGGTGAGGCAGACAGAACCAGTGAAACCTGTCTGCATCATGTCTCGCATATCACTGTACCCGATGTTTTCAGGTCAGGAAGGTTTGATTTGAAAAAGAAGAAATATGGGCAAACAGGGAACACAAGAGGAAAAAAAAGAACTCGTGCAACATTCATATCAGCAACAGCAAGCAAGACAGAAACAGAGAGACGCAGGCCCACCATCCTGAGACCCTGAGCAACGCTTTAACATATGGTATCACTGAATTATTTCTCATCATGTGAGTTCTGGAGATTAGTTTCCAAGTCACGTTGATACCATAAAATTGGAAGGAAGCTGGAAGCTTTGTAGGCTAGAAGAGATGGAGGGAACATCACTCTGTAATTATTAAGATAAACATCATCAAGGGTTCAAAAGCTACACACTAAAATCACATCCAGACATATGTAATCAAACAGATGATCTGGATTGGCTGCAGCTAAAGTTATAACGAGCCAGTGGATAGGAGGAGATGCAGCTTGACTGATGCCTGTATTAAGTTTCGAAAAAGACCGGAAGAATTATTGCTGAAAAAGGCTCGAGCTGCAAATTTCAACGATGCCAAATGGCCAATTTCTATTTCCTCCCCCACACAGAAATCTGTTGCACCCGATGGATCAATTTAACCACATACGCACCAGCGTAAGAGTTTAAAGGCATGCACCACCGAGGGCTCAATGGACAAATGTGCACCGTGCTGGGGCATGCTGGGAAATGTTCCTGATCCTGCTAACTATTCTGAAAGCAAGAGAAATACACTCAGGACCAGTGGCAGTCTTCAACCAACAGGACAAATCCAGTTGATTACTATCGTTATCATTTCCACGTGTGTTTGCATGAGCGCGTTCCACTGATGAACTACAAAAGTGTATTTTTATGTTGCTCCTGAATCAAGAGGCACTACATGAGTCTCAAAGAGCGTAGGGTGAAATTAACGTCTCCTCATGCTAAATCACTTTCAGTCATGGAAAAAAATGATTAGACCACCCTTGTTTTCTTCAGTTTCTTGTTCATTTTAATGCCTGGTACAACTAAAGGTACATTTGTTTGGACAAACATAACGATAACCACAAAGATTGCTCATAAGAGTTTTATTTAAGAGCTGATATCTTACCATTTTCCATGGTTTTCTTGATTATAACCTAAATCACTTAAGTTTTTACATCAATAGCTATGGCGTTGTCCTGCCAAAAACACTGCTTTTATGCATTCAGTGTTTTCTTTTCTGTCTGTTTTAGTCACATGATGACGTTTAGTGGTACCAGGTATTAAAATGAACAAGAAAGTAAAGAAAAAATGGTGGTCTAATAATTTTTTCCATTACTGTATTTAGGTTTGTGTCACCTGTATCAAGTTCAGGAGAACTAACAGGAAGTGAGACCCCTACATTGTTTTAATGACACTTTAAGGAGCTAAAGCTCAGCTGTAAATTCTGACCACACAAATGGTTTTGATGAAATCTTGTTGAAAAAGGATACAGCCAACTCGGTTCCTACATCAGAGGCCCAGATGCTGTAGAAGGGATTTGTCAGCTGGACACCTCTAAGGATGAGAGAAAAAAAAAAAACGACACAGTGCGACACAAAAATTAAATTAAAATGAAGCAGGAAAAATATGGGTGAAGATGATGTAAATCAAAACAAAATCATTAGAATAACACCAATCAAAATAACCAAATTTCATAACACTCAATGATGACTTGCACCTTTTGAGAAACGATAATCAGGTTCAAAGAAAGGGAGATTTAAAAACCCTTATCTCACCTCTCACACATGTCGAAGATGAAGAGGCAAAAGGAGCCAAACACGATTGGTCCAACCTGCTTCCAGTAGACTGAAAAACGGTTCCTCTCCGTCTGGTCCTGAGAGAAACACACAAAAAAGAAAAACGCACTTTCTGATGAAAACTAAATGTATTAATAAAAAAAAAACAACACAGAGAGTCTGGAAATTTGCAATGCATTATTTGATTTTTGTTTTTGTACAGCAGACATTTAGATGTGTGATGTCAGGAAGAGCACAAGTGAAATTACACAAGTGTACAGAATCATACAGCAACATGGTTAACAAGCAGTTGGTACAAAAACGCACAAACCTGAGACGGTGTAAAAACAACAGGAAACCAGCTTCATATGACCTCTACTCATCTGTGTACACTGTGCCACTGAATTCATTTAAAATGAAAACCTTTCTGAATAATAAATGCGCCAAGTGCCACGTGTAAGTCATTAGTGGTACATCAATTAACATATAAAAACAGAGATGAAAAGTCAGGTGCTGCAAAGAGTGTACGATGAAGCCACCACAGGAGCTTGTTTCAGAGTGAACCGAGTGTAAAAGAGTAAAAGCATATTACTGATCAGATCACTGGATTTGAAAAATAAAGATGCAACACTGCTTCACGGAGCTTAGTATGCTACTTTATATGGAGCCCCGTTTGGGTCATAATTCAATAAATAAATGAGTCTATTATTATGAAATACAGGCGTTTATTATTATGAAATATTTCCCATTATTATGATAATGGTTTCGTTTTTCATAAGAATGAGCTTTTACATAATAATGAATTCGTTTTTCATAAGAATGATTTGTGTGTCAATCACAGCAGAGAGGGCGGAGCCATTTATGTGATTGGCTGCTCTTTCATTCAGGCATAAGCAACAGAACAGTGAATATCGATAGTGGGCGAGTGGTGCAACGTATATACTCCAGGCCAGTAGGTGGCAGAATGCACCTCAGTTTACGGTTAAAAGTTGACATCGACTAAGAAACGTCAAGGTTTCCCGTAGCTCAGTCCAAGCTGCCATAGCTACAATCGGACTAGGAGCGCACCTTGATGACGCCACGGCCCGCTGCTAACGGGACCTCACGGCCAAAACTAGTCGATGTCAGAGCGTAAAATGGAGAAGGATCAGCCAATGAGCGTGCAGGTCAACCACTGGCCCCGCCCACTGGCAAAATGTCATTATTATGTAAAAGCTCATTCTTATGAAAAAGGAAGCCATTATGGTAAAAACTCATTCTTAAATTTAAAAAAAAAAGCCATTCTGAAATAAACCATTATGCATTAAACTAAGATTAAATAATAATAAAAATATATTTCATAATAATTAATTTTTTTTCATAATAATGGAAAATATTTCATAATAATACACATATATTTCATAATAATGGGAAACATTTCATAATAATGGATACATATTTCATAATAATAAACGCCTGTATTTCATAATAATAGACTCATTTATTCATTGAATTATGACCCAAACGGGGCTCCATAACTTTGAAGGAAGCCTGTAAGCAAATTCAATCCATCTTGCATAGGTAAGAAGAGCAGAGGCAGCCAGCCAGCCAACAAGAGAAGCCTGCTGTGCAGAGGAGGGATGAAGACAGTAATCCTGTCAGAGGCAGACATGGAGCTCATCAAGGTTGTCGTCAGGTTAATGATCTCAATCATGTTCAGTGTGGGATAACAAGAAGGGGGAGAAAAAAAAGCCATCTCCATGACTGCCCCGTTACAGGCCACATTACAGATTTCATATAAGAATGACCTGCAGTTCATATGTGGGATGAGGATCAAGTTCAGGAAAGGTTTTGTAGGGTGGGACACAGCTCTCAGACATCGTCACTGGTCCTCTGTCCACAGCCAGAGCTGCAGAGTTTGTGTTTCCTGGACAAAAATGGTATCGAAATAAGATGGACAAAACCTTTTCTCCGTACAACATCCAATTTAGGAGTTTTATCTGCTAATTTGAATAATCTCAGTGATGACAGCAACTTTTATCATATCCAGAAGCAGAAATCAAACGATGGACAACTGTGTGACTCATCAAAAACAATTCTGATATAATAAAAAATCTTCTAAAATGCAATGTGTTGATGGAATTCATCTCCTCTGCTCTCTTGCCCGTGACTCAGAAGTCAGTAGCAGCCAAATAATTTGAAATATGCTTTAATTCTTAAAGTACACTCAAAGGAGGAGGAAGGAAGTAAAAGCTTGTTAATCTCGTGATTTGTTAATCTTACATTGTAACCAATGATCAAGCAAACAAGGTGAAAAAGGTGAAAAACACCTTTAATGTTCATCTGACAGAAATAAATAACTGAGGGAAAAAAAAAACAATTGGAAAAAAATTAAATAAAATTACCATCAACTGACTGCTGGATTGTAAAATGTGTTTTCATGTGTGGAACTATGTCCGGGTAAAAATAGCAGCTGCTTCTTTAAAACACACATTAGAAACCAGTCACAGTAGCAATAAAAAAAATAAAAAATAAAAATTTGATAACACTAAACTGATGGGATTCAACATTTGCCTCTTACCTCATGTCCTCTTCTCTCCATCTACAGCTTCATAACTGTATCGGTTATGATGCCAAATCAAGTTAGTTTAAAAGCTAACATGATGCCAAAATCATTTAAATGTTTAAAGTTCAATGATCTTCCATTGCAGGAAAAGTTGTACCGTTTTTTTTTTGTTTTTAATTAGACTGAGGAAGGGGACAAGACAAACAGCAACAGCACCATTTATTTGAGCGACAACAACAATTATCCCCGACACGGTAAACCCTTTTCCGCCCTCCCCTTCTGTCTTTTTCTCAGTGCAGAACCATAAGAGCATCTAACAATGGCTCTGCCAAGTTTGGAAATACCTTCTGGATCTAAATAGCTAAATAGCTGTAGATGAGCTCACAGTTGGAAAGCAGCCTGTAGCTGAAGCCTGTTGAAGCCTGTCTACAGAGATCAAACACCTTCAAACTCTTCTCTGTTCATACATGGCATTTTTTATGAGAAATATGTAGTAGACAGATTTAGCAATTTTGTTTTATTCCAAGAAAGATATAAGGCATAGAGAAGGTAAAACACAAAAAGCACTTTTGTTCACAATATTTACTGACACCTACAGTCATGGAAAAAATTATTAGACCACCATTTTTTCTTCACTTTCTTGTTCATTTTAATACCTGGTACCACTAAACGTCATCATGTGACTAAAACAGACAGAAAAGAAAACACTGAATGCATAAAAGCAGTGTTTTTGGCAGTACAACGCCATAGCTATTGATGTAAAAACTTAAGTGATTTAGGTTATGATCAAGAAATAAAACTCTTAAACTCTTAAATAAAACTCTTATGAGCAATCTTTGTGGTTATCGTTATGTTTGTCCAAACAAATGTACCTTTAGTTGTACCAGGCATTAAAATGAACAAGAAACTGAAGAAAACAAGGCTGGTCTAATAATTTTTTCCATGACTGTATGTATATAGATTAGGGATGCACATGGTTAACCGTTTAACTGTTAACCGATAACAGTAACTCTAACCAATTAATACTAACGGTCAATTTTGTTTTTAAGCTACGTAATTCAATCAACTCATGGGGGCGTGTCGACAGGTGCAGCAGGCCTCTGATTGGTCAATTCTACATGCGCGTAGAAAAGAGCGCGTCATCGAAAAAATGAGGAAGTACCCACATCTGTACGATTCTGGTTCTCCACACTACAAAGACAGCACATATTCTAGTAATTCATGGAGGGAGATAGAGATGAATGTGGGTCTGGATACGGCCGAGACGGTGAGGAAGTGGAAAAACGCAAGAGATACGTTTAGTAAGTTTAGCTAGTTCGTGATTGTCGCTATTGCGTTGTGGTGTAGAATAACATAGCGGAGCCCGCGCTAGT